>JAVIAB010000059.1:3984180-4246680 GCA_032433765.1 Megaustenia siamemsis | reverse complement strand
ATTCTCAATTAGTACAGATTAATAAAAACAATTTGGTAATTTAAAAAGTATTAAAAAAAAGCGCATTGGTAATTTAATTGAAAAGTAAAAAAAAAAACATTGGTAATTGAAAGAAATAAAAAACATTGCTTTTTCTGATTGCAAGAATTAAAGAATAAACAATTGGTTATTTTAAAAAAGTAAAAAAATAACATTGGTAATTGAAAGAAGTAAAAAAAAACCCGAAGAAATGAAAGCAATTTGGTTATTGAAAGAAGTGAAAAGCAATCTGGTTATTGAAAGAAGTGAGAAACAATTTGGTTACTGAAAGAAGTGAGAAACAATTTGGTTACTGAAAGAAGTGAGAAACAATTTGGTTACTGAAAGAAGTGAGAAACAATTTGGTTATTGGAAGAAGTGAGAAACAATTTGGTTACTGAAAGAAGTGAGAAACAATTTGGTTACTGAAAGAAGTGAGAAACAATTTGGTTACTGAAAGAAGTGAGAAACAATTTGGTTACTGAAAGAAGTGAGAAACAATTTGGTTACTGAAAGAAGTGAGAAACAATTTGGTTACTGAAAGAAGTGAGAAACAATTTGGTTACTGAAAAAAGTGAGAAACAATTTGGTTACTGAAAGAAGTGAAAAGCAATTTGGTTACTGAAAGAAGTGAAAAGCAATTTGGTTATTGAAAGAAGTGAAAAGCAATTTGGTTACTGAAAGAAGTGAGAAACAATTTGGTTACTGAAAGAAGTGAGAAACAATTTGGTTACTGAAAGAAGTGAAAAGCAATTTGGTTATTGAAAGAAGTGAGAAACAATTTGGTTACTGAAAGAAGTGAGAAACAATTTGGTTACTGAAAGAAGTGAAAAGCAATTTGGTTATTGAAAGAAGTGAGAAACAATTTGGTTACTGAAAGAAGTGAGAAACAATTTGGTTACTGAAAGAAGTGAAAAGCAATTTGGTTATTGAAAGAAGTGAGAAACAATTTGGTTATTGAAAGAAGTGAGAAACAACTTGGTTACTGAAAGAAGTGAGAAACAATTTGGTTACTGAAAGAAGTGAAAAGCAATTTGGTTATTGAAAGAAGTGAGAAACAATTTGCTTTTTCGAAGAAGTGAAAAATCCATTGGTTATTGGAAGTAAAAAACCTGGTGGTTATTGGAAGTAAAAAACCTGGTGGTTATTGGAAGTAAAAAACCTGGTGGTTATTGGAAGATAAAACCCATTGGTTATTGGAGGAAAAAACCCATTGGTTATTGGAGGAAAAAACTCATGATTATTGGAAGAAAAAAACCATTGGTTATTGGAGGAAAAACCCATTGATTATTGGAAGAAAAAAACCATTGGTTATTGGAGGAAAAAACCCATTGGTTATTGGAGGAAAAAACTCATTGATTATTGGAAGAAAAAACTCATTGATTATTGGAAGAAAAAACTCATTGGTTATTGGAAGAAAAAACTCATTGGTTATTGGAAGAAAAAAACCATTGGTTATTGGAGGAAAAACCCATTGATTATTGGAAGAAAAAAACCATTGGTTATTGGAGGAAAAAACCCATTGGTTATTGGAGGAAAAAACTCATTGGTTATTGGAGGAAAAAACTCATTGATTATTGGAAGAAAAAACTCATTGGTTATTGGAAGAAAAAACCCATTGGTTATTGAAAGAAAAAACCCATTTGAGTATGAAGAATTAACAAAGAAGCTTGCATGATAGGCACATGTAAAAGGACAAAAATACCCAGCAATTGTTATCTACACCAAGCCAATGTATGTGTTCGCCATTGCTGCTACAGAAAGAAGACCGAGGAGATATGGAATCTTGGGGACACCCATGATAAAAAGCATGTGTAAAACACACAACCAGAAACAACAAAGACGATTCAATCATTACTTCAGCACGGCTGAGACTTAACAGAAATAAGCTGTGTCCATGAACTGTTGACCATGGACTGTTGACAGTAAAGAATGTGTGTAAAAATAATATAAGCTGTTCAATCACGGAGCTGTATGTGAGTTGTTTAAATAATATAAGCTGTTCAAGTCACGGAGCTGTATGTGGGTTGTTTAAATAATATAAGCTGTTCAAGTCACGAGCTGTATGTGAGTTGTTTAAATAATATAAGCTGTTCAAGTCACGGAGCTGTATGTGAGTTGTTTATTAATAATATAAGCTGTTCAAGTCACGGAGCTGTATGTGACTTGTTTATTAATAATTATATAAGCTGTTCAAGTCAGGGAGCTATATGTGAGTTGTTTAAATAATATAAGCTGTGCAAGTCACGGAGCTGTATGTGAGCCGATCAGGTCAAAGCGCTACATGTGAGCTGCTCATGTCACAGAGTGTGTGTTGTCTGTTTAAATTACAGAGCTATTTGTAGGTTGTTTAAATTACAGAGCTATGTGTAGGTTGTTTATATTACAGAGCTACTATTTGTAGGTTGTTTATATTACTGAGCTATGTGTATGTTGTTTATATTACAGAGCTATGTGTAGGTTGTTTATATTACAGAGTTATGTGTATGTTGTTTATATTACAGAGCTATGTGTATGTTGTTTATATTACAGAGCTATGTGTAGGTTGTTTTTATTACAGAGCTATGTGTATGTTGTTTTTATTACAGAGCTATGTGTATGTTGTTTTTATTACAGAGCTATGTGTATGTTGTTTTATTACAGAGCTATGTGTATGTTGTTTATATTACAGAGCTATGTGTATGTTGTTTATATTACAGAGCTATTGCACTTTCTGTTGTAAATGTAAATGTGTGTACTGTAAGCTATCCTACCTGGCACCATCTGTGGTTTGACAGAATATTATAAGCCAGGGAATTCTCGATGTGAGAGACCGAAGTGAAATATTCACTCGTTTTGCTATGTTAAACAGTTTGGCTTGTCGATGTCGAAACGTTTCACAAAAGAAAGGAGAGAGGTTTTCTGGTAAAATTGATGACTAAGCGAGTGTATTCTTTTTGTTTGTTTTTTAAAACATTATTTTGTGAAGGGATCAACAGTGTAGCAGCTCCTGTTGTTTGTGACAAGGACTTTAGTGTCACATCCTTCTTCTCTTCCTAGCTACAGTGCAACAAAAACAATGACTAGTGCAGGCAGTCCTTGCAGCATCCTGTGGGGCATGACAACATCAAAGTCTGCGGCCATCCTTTCCCCAAAATATTCATTTCATTTGTCACTTCTTTTATTTATTAGTCTAACTCTCTTTCGGTTTCTCCTGGAGTCCATTGCATCAGTCGTAATAAACCTGCTCTGATTGCAACCATTCTTTCTCTTACCCTACAAGTCTTAATAAACCTGCTCTGATTGCAACCATTCTTTCTCTTACCCTACAAGTCTTAATAAATCTGCTCTGATTGCAACCATTCTTTCTCCTAACCTACAAGTCTTAATAAACCTGCTCTGATTGCAACCATTCTTTCTCCTAACCTACAAGTCTTAATAAACCTACTCTGATTGCAACCATTCTTTCTCCTACCCTACAAGTCTTAATAAACCTGCTCTGGTTGCAACCATTCTTTCTCCTAACCTACAAGTCTTAATAAACCTGCTCTGGTTGCAACCATTCCTTCTCCTAACCTACAAGTCTTAATAAACCTACTCTGATTGCAACCATTCTTTCTCCTAACCTACAAGTCTTAATAAACCTGCTCTGGTTGCAACCATTCTTTCTCCTACCCTACAAGTCTTAATAAACCTGCTCTGGTTGCAACCATTCTTTCTCCTACCCTACAAGTCTTAATAAACCTGCTCTGGTTGCAACCATTCTTTCTCCTACCCAACAAGTCTTAATAAACCTGCTCTGGTTGCAACCATTCTTTCTCCTACCCTACAAGTCTTAATAAACCTGCTTTGATTGCAACCATTCTTTCTCCTACCCTACAAATCTTAATAAACCTGCTTTGATTGCAACCATTCTTTCTCCTACCCTACAAATCTTAATAAACCTGCTTTGATTGCAACCATTCTTTCTCCTACCCTACAAGTCTTAATAAACCTGCTCTGGTTGCAACCATTCTTTCTCCTACCCTACAAGTCTTAATAAACCTGCTTTGATTGCAACCATTCTTTCTCCTACCCTACAAATCTTAATAAACCTGCTTTGATTGCAACCATTCTTTCTCCTACCCTACAAATCTTAATAAACCTGCTTTGATTGCAACCATTCTTTCTCCTACCCTACAAGTCTTAATAAACCTGCTTTGATTGCAACCATTCTTTCTCCTACCATACAAGTCTTCCTGTGTCACACTGACATACTGGATACACCTTTAAGTCCCACGCCTTCAGCTCAAACCTGGAGGACCAGAGAACACCTTTAAGTTCCACTCCTACAGCTCAAACCAGGAGGACTAGGACCAAAGGAAATAGAAAAGAAGTGATAGACAAGAAATGAATCTTCAATCTGACGACAATTACAAAAAAATACCTGTATTGACAAAAGTAAAGCCCACTAAGCAGCAATCCATGTAACTACTGCATCTAAAACACCTGTTACTGACAGTCGCGCACCTCCTACATCTTACATATATTGCTAAAGACACGTACAGGCTATATTTAACATCAGCTTGTACTTTGTGTTTCACGGCAATCGAGTCACGTGTAAATATTCGAAGTCTGTGAAACAGGATGTACCAAACCGACTTATCATAAACGAGTTCTCAGTTATTCAGTGACAAAATAGCGAGTCTCAGGTAGTCATAGACGTATGTGGCTGCAGTTTGTGGTCACACGATAGTTCTAAGTTGTTGAATTTAATCAATTTCAGCTACAAATTGGATTAATGTGACCTGTTTAATAAAAAATGTTTGCGACTGTGGTAAACAGATCTGCATTGTGACGCACGCGGTAACAGATCAAACGCTCGCACACATTTCAAGGCCTATTGATTTTGCAGGTAAATATTTATTATTGTATATGAGACATCGTTATTGTTATTGTCTCTGTCTTGTTAGTGTAAAGCTTAGTTACTTCATTATCTGTATAATTTAATTTAGAATACTTGACGTGATAAGGTGAACGGCAGTTGTCGCAGTCAAGTAATATTATGTTGCCAGTACAAGACCAGGTGGGACAGAAAATGTGGAACAATGTAGGTATGGGCTGTGTAGTTAGTTCTGCGTGGCGCGTTCTGTAACTTGAGTGTGGCGAACGATATCATGAATTGTGAAGATTACCTTGCACTTACCGTGAATGAAACAAGCATACAACTGAAATAACTTCGCGAGCCTTGTAATAGGTAAGATGTTCTTGATGAGAAACGTCAAGTGATGTATATTGTAGGGTGTGTATTCACGAAACAACGGAAGGGTAATGTATTGTAAGGTGTAATGTTTGTTTTAGGATCATCGTCGCTGCACACAGGGCGAACCCATGGGTGCTTCGATATCCCGCTTGGAGAAAATCTGGGGAGAATCCTAGTGCAAGTGCATGAACTCCGTAGCACGAGCTGAGGTCCATGCTGTGGGAAGGTCTTTGCTGAGTGTTTTCCTGGGAAGCAACCATATTTATGGTCTACTCTTTTCGATTTCAACTGCCAGAGGTTATTTAACAATGAGTTATTGAGTTATTTGCGGGTCATCATCATTGCACTCCGAACATGTCCATAGGTGCTCAGATCCCCTCCTCAGCCATTCCCTCAGTGTCCAGCGACTGACGACTCCAGTTCTATGTTGGTTGATAAGTCTTCTTACACGGCCACCAAGTTTCTCATTTCTGGCTGTGCCCATCTTAACGCCCATTTCCATCATCCGAAGAAGTGACGTTGATCTGTGTTTGTCGAAGTCATGTGCTCTTCCCACATATCGGAGTGCATTGATGATGTCCGCCCGATCCATCGGTTGCCCGTCCTCAACGACAGCGCAGCTAGCCAACCTGTCCGCTCTCTCATTTCCCCGTACTCCCGCATGTCCTGGGACATCGACAAAGGTGACCTTACGTATTTTGGATTTCTGCAACGACTCTACCCATTGCATGCGTACAAAGCCCGCCTCCACCTTTTTTATCATGCTCATCGAATCACTCAGTATACATGCGTGGATGTAGTCTTGTGACTCTAACCATTTGAATGACTTGGTCACTGCCATCACCTCCATTGTCATGCTACTCGTGGTCATGGCGTATGCACCACTGTCTTCTTTGGCTATTCTGCCTGCCGAGCGTGCTGTAAATGCCCATGCACTTCTTTCGTGTCGTCTTACAGATCCGTCTGTATAGATGACTGCATCTTTCTCATCGGTGTTATCGCAGATGAGACCGTTGACCTCAGCATTAACCACGACCGGGTTCTGTTCCCTACTTTTCCTGTCGAGTGTGACAATACATGAGAAAGTCCACTTGAATGACGTAGGCACTGGTATCCACTCCTCACCAACGCTGATATTGGTTGGCCCACAGATCTGTTTGATGACATCTTCTGCTCGGCCCACCCATGATTTGCCTATTTTTAGCCTGGTACCATTTCTCTGTGTTGAGCACTTGGTGCAATGGATGCTCTGTATTTCTGAATGCATCTGCGAGAGATCTTCAGATATGCTCGTGCTCTCCAGATTTTGATTCTGTCATCCATGGTTGGAAAGTGTATTTAACATGCGCGAGTGCACACGTGACGTCCTGCTTATTCCGTTATCGTGAGAGGGCTAGACATCGGGTCTCACTATTCCAGCTGTCCTCTTCTCAGTACATGGCCAAAAAAATAATGATTGTTTCTTCCTAATATTGGATATTAGCTCTCTTTTTGCTGTGGTCGCTTTCAGAATGTTTTCATTAATCTTCTTAGCTGTCCATGACGTCTGATGACGTACAGCAAACTGAATTGACTGGACTGTTAGACCTCCAGCATTAACTGAGCTGAGGGCGATCAGCGACCCGTGGCTAACTGCTAGCAGTGTCGGGAACAAAGTTGATCTACCTCACAGTGGTACTTCTGAAAACAGTCTGGCCAAGCGAATAAGGTTGGAAGAGGGAAGGCAACCCGGTACTCACATTTGCCGTGCTGCAATCAGATATGTCGGGATAAAGGATGGAAATATTACAGAAGAAAAGAAACAAACAAACAAAGAAGTGATGGGAAGCTATCTACTTAGTGTTGTAGCAGGAAGTAGTCTGATCATCAGAATCGTCTCGTAATAGAACAAGTGTTTTACACGTTCAGCTTCATAAAGCTCTGAGGAGGATTTGTTCACTTACGTCAGTTTTCTTGCTCCTTCATAGTGGATCTGAATAGTCTAGTAAGCTTGCATGTCACTAACTAGCACAAACTGAGATACAACTTAAAGCGTTGACATGATCTTGTAAGCTTGCATGTCACTAACTAGCACAAACTGAGATACAACTTAAAGCGTTGACATGATCTTGTAAGCTTGCATGTCACTAACTAGCACAAACAACTGAAATACAACCTAAAGCGTTGACATGATCTAGTAAGCTTGCATGTCACTAACTAGCACAAACAACTGAAATACAACCTAAAGCGTTGACATGATCTAGTAAGCTTGCATGTCACTAACTAGCACAAACAACTGAAATACAACCTAAAGCGTTGACATGATCTAGTAAGCTTGCATGTCACTAACTAGCACAAACAACTGAAATACAACCTAAAGCGTTGACATGATCTAGTAAGCTTGCATGTCACTAACTAGCACAAACAACTGAAATACAACCTAAAGCGTTGACATGATCTAGTAAGCTTGCATGTCACTAACTAGCACAAACAACTGAAATACAACCTAAAGCGTTGACATGATCTAGTAAGCTTGCATGTCACTAACTAGCACAAACAACTGAAATACAACCTAAAGCGTTGACATGATCTTGTAAGCTTGCATGTCACTAACTAGCACAAACTGAAATACAACCTAAAGCGTTGACATGATCTTGTAAGCTTGCAAGTCACTAACTAGCACAAACAACTGAAATACAACCTAAAGCGTTGACATGATCTAGTAAGCTTGCATGTCACTAACTAGCACAAACAACTGAAATACAACCTAAAGCGTTGACATGATCTAGTAAGCTTGCATGTCACTAACTAGCACAAACAACTGAAATACAACCTAAAGCGTTGACATGATCTAGTAAGCTTGCATGTCACTAACTAGCACAAACAACTGAAATACAACCTAAAGCGTTGACATGATCTTGTAAGCTTGCATGTCACTAACTAGCACAAACTGAAATACAACCTAAAGCGTTGACATGATCTTGTAAGCTTGCAAGTCACTAACTAGCACAAACAACTGAAATACAACCTAAAGCGTTGACATGATCTAGTAAGCTTGCATGTCACTAACTAGCACAAACAACTGAAATACAACCTAAAGCGTTGACATGATCTAGTAAGCTTGCATGTCACTAACTAGCACAAACAACTGAAATACAACCTAAAGCGTTGACATGATCTTGTAAGCTTGCATGTCACTAACTAGCACAAACAACTGAAATACAACCTAAAGCGTTGACATGATCTTGTAAGCTTGCAAGTCACTAACTAGCACAAACAACTGAAATACAACCTAAAGCGTTGACATGATCTTGTAAGCTTGCATGTCACTAACTAGCACAAACAACTGAAATACAACCTAAAGCGTTGACATGATCTTGTAAGCTTGCATGTCACTAACTAGCACAAACAACTGAAATACAACCTAAAGCGTTGACATGATCTTGTAAGCTTGCAAGTCACTAACTAGCACAAACAACTGAAATACAACCTAAAGCGTTGACATGATCTAGTAAGCTTGCATGTCACTAACTAGCACAAACAACTGAAATACAACCTAAAGCGTTGACATGATCTAGTAAGCTTGCATGTCACTAACTAGCACAAACAACTGAAATACAACCTAAAGCGTTGACACGGACTCGTATAAACCTCTCCAAAATACGAACTGGAAAATCGAACTGCTAATTCTTTTTAATCCACATTCAAAAATTGTTGTTCAATGGCTTACGTCACGTCCTATTTTTTTTTTTTTTTTTATAAACTGACAAATGTATCTGGTCGCCCCTTGTAACTGGTCGCCCCTTGTAACTGGTCGCCCCTTGTAACTGGTCGCCCCTTGTAACTGGTCGCCCCTTGTAACTGGTCGCCCCTTGTAACTGGTCCACCCTTACACCAAACTAACGAAAGCACAGCACCTCTCTGCAGCCCCTACTCTAGTGGTGATAGTTGATCAGCAGGCTGAAGTAAACAGGTCAGCAGTGGCTGCTCTTTTCTTTTTTCTACGTCTGCAGCGCACCTTTGGTTCTTTCCGTTACTTATCTTTGGCATGCCTAATTCCACTTTGTTGCCGTGTCTTGTTGGTAGTAAACTAAAAAAAAAAATCACAGTTTTAATCTCCATAGATTACGGTTCTCTTAAAATAATCACAGTTTTAATCCCTGCAGACTACGCTTCTCTTACGCTGCTATAAAAACAACTGGATTTCTTGTTTGTGCCAGTATGAGATTCTGGACTTCTTGTTTGTGCCAGTCTGAGATTCTGGACTTCTTGTTTGTGCCAGTCTGAGATTCTGGACTTCTTGTTTGTGCCAGTTTGAGATTCTGGAATTCTGGAAAATGTCAAACAATCATGCCAGAGACAACCCTTCTGTAAATGTCAAACAATCATGCCAGAGATATCGCTTCTGTAAATGTCAAACAATCATGCCAGAGACATCGCTTCTGTAAATGTCAAACAATCATGCCAGAGACATCCCTTCTGTAAATGTCAAACAATCATGCCAGAGACATCCCTTCTGTAAATGTCAAACACTCATGCCAGAGATATCGCTTCTGTAAATGTCAAACACTCATGCCAGAGATATCGCTTCTGTAAATGTCAAACAATCATGCCAGAGACATCCCTTTTGTAAATGTCAAGCACTCATGCCAGAGACATCCCTTCTGTAAATGTCAAGCACTCATGCCAGAGATATCGCTTCTGTAAATGTCAAGCACTCATGCCAGAGATATCGCTTCTGTAAATGTCAAGCACTCATGCCAGAGACAACCCTTCTGTAAATGTCAAGCACTCACGCCAGAGATATCCCTTCTGTAAATGTCAAACACTCATGCCAGAGATATCCCTTCTGTAAATGTCAAACACTCATGCCAGAGATATCCCTTCTGTAAATGTCAAACACTCATGCCAGAGACAACCCTTCTGTAAATGTCAAGCACTCACGCCAGAGCTGTAAATGTCAAACACTTATGCCAGAGATATCCCTTCTGTAAATGTCAAACACTCATGCCAGAGACAACCCTTCTGTAAATGTCAAGCACTCACGCCAGAGCTGTAAATGTCAAACACTCATGCCAGAGATATCCCTTCTGTAAATGTCAAGTCATGCCAGAGACAACCCTTCTGTAACTGTCAAGCGCTCATACCAGAGACATCGCTTCTGTAAATGTCAAGCACTCATGCCAGAGACATCGCTTCTGTAAATGTCAAGCACTCATGCCAGAGTCATCCCTTCTGTAAATGTCAAGCACTCTCGCCAGAGACATTGTTTCTGTAATGTCAAGTCATACCAGATACATCGCTTCTGTAAATGTCAAGCACTCATGTCAGAGACACCTCTTCTGTACCATTATAGACAATAATTGACAGTCTTTCACGGTAATTACCCAGTACAATTGTGTCTATGAGACCCTCATGTGGGCAGCATCAGTCACTGCTGCTTGTTGATCATATTCGAGTTGTCTTTGTAAATTGTCTCATTTCTGAAACATGACTTATGTATAATTATAAGATGGTGCAATGATCATAAGAGATTCTAGAGGACTGGATGGTCTTGAGGCAAAACGCCGGTCTCGAGATGAGAGGTTGTGAGTTCGTATCCCGGCTGCATCAGTTGGGATATTTTTGGGTGGAGATTTATCTCAATGGCAGCCACCCCTGGTCTCAGCAACTAGACCTGGCTTCAAACGTCAATTACTCATCAGCAGAAAGAATATGAGTACCTGTGAAGACGGAGTTATCTGCCTGTGCGGCGAGGGACCCCTGTGCACACGGCTGCTAGGGTAAAACGGATTAACACGTAAAATTCAGTACATGGTCTCTAAATATTTCGCCAGTGATGAATAATGGCGAGCGTAGAAAACTGTCATTGTTACAATACGTGTGGTTAAATGATGGCTATTTCCTGTCATTGTTACAATATGTGTGGTTAAATGATGGCTATTTCCTGTCATTGTTACAATACGTGTGGTTAAATGATGGCTATTTCCTGTCATTGTTACAATACGTGTGGTTAAATGATGGCTATTTCCTGTCATTGTTACAATACGTGTGGTTAAATGATGGCCATTTCCTGTCATTGTTACAATACGTGTGGTTAAATGATGGCTATTTTACACCAGAGAAATAATCAGATTTGTAAAATTATGAAATATTTACTCTCATAGACGCTAATGAACTAAACTATCAATATTATATAAATAAACTGCTCTAGAATATCCATTTCTTTACACAGTGTCACAGACGTGAACCACTCCAACAAAATATAAATCTCAAGGATAAGGGGAATGTTGTGTCCTCATGGCATCTTCATTTAAACACGCAGCAACATTTTATTATTGTAACTAATATACTACTTTTAGGCTAAAGCAAGTAACCGTGCAATTTTTCGCGAAATTCCATCTGTATTTCTTGCCTCGTAGCACAGACCCATCATAAAGTAAACAGTTACATTCGCTCAGTGGTTAGTGAACTGGACTACAAAGGACTCCGGCTTGTTGCAGGAGCTACTGAGTTAGGTGCTCTGTGCACACCGTGAGCTGTGTGTTTCATCCGTTTAGATCATGTTTCGATATTCAAATTGTTCACGATGAATGATGATATCGCATGACAGGGAACAGTTGGCTGTGTTCACTTTCTGTGCGGTTTCGCCTTCTGTCTTTTGGCGTGTGCTGAGACTGCTATGATGGGGACTACAGCTGCCTTTCTTTGTTTGGGAGATGAGTTAGTAATTCGCATGATTCTACTGGTACGGGCGGTTGAGCAATTATGGATTTTAATTCGTTTGCATACCGGGGCTTTCCGTAACCAAAGAACAATGGACAAGAGGTAGGGTTCGATCCCAATCGACGGCTTCCGGGTTCACCCAGCCTTTAATGGGTACCGTATTTTTTTTCTGGGAAAATAAAGCGACATAGGTGTAATACCAACCACATTACCCCAAAAATCATGTGCCGAAGGTCTGTAAAATATATGGTCACTAATACCATATTCCCTATACGCCACCTGGCGTGACGGGCTTTTTTTTTTTTTTTTAATAAAAACAAATCCACGAAGGAGAAGTGAAAAAAAAATGGCAAAAATTGTACGGTTAAAACTTTACGTAATTGATAGAAGATACACATGTGAACGATGTTTCGGCGTAATAGGCCTTCATCAGGAACAAACAAACAACACACAAAAATATGTAAGTAAATAAATAATACATAGCTAACTAATAATGAAGCATCCAAAAGAAAGTAATTTCGAATCAGTAAAAGTAAAGTACCCCGTCACACCAAGTAACGTATAGGGATTATGGTGTTAGTGACCATATATTTTACAGACCTTCGGCGCATGATTTTTGGGGTAATGTGGTCGGTATTACGCCCGTGCCACTTTACTTTACCAGAAAAAAATTCCGGTACCCATTTAAGGCTGGGTGAACCTGATGCCGTAGGTTGGGATCGAACCCTACCTCTTGTCCTTTGTAGTCCAGTTCACTAACCACTGAGCTATCACGGCTCCCAATTTCGAATCAGTACGAGGAACAAATCCACGAACTGTGTAGCTCTATGATTATTTCTTCTTCTTATTTTTACTTGTTGTTCTTAGATTCAAGTCTTTTGATCATGCAACCTTGACTCTAACCTATACCAAGATGGAGGGGTAGAAACAACATTGCGTCAAAGGATTGGACAGTCCCGTGGTCGGTATTATCTATATCAGTAAATATCTATAGGTCTAGAACTTGTTCCGTGGCTGATAAACTCCGTTCTCGGCAGATTGGATCTTGGTCCAACATAGCGCCTTTCCTTCCTTACATTGGACGCGGCTACGGCTGTTAACCAAAACTCCAAGTCGTAAAACCGGTCACATTTTTCGGGTCAATTTTCACAGGCATCACAAACACATGCAAACATTTTCCCGCCACCAAAAGGAAAAAACACACACAAGCACACACCCATATACCTCAGAGAGACAGAGAGATATGTCTACACCCATATACCTCAGAGAGACAGAGAGATATGTCTATAAACATACGATCTATTCTACCAATTCCAGCCACGCCATTATCCTTCCCCGTCAATAGTTTCATTTTAGAGGGAACATGTATGAAACCACGTCTTCTAAATTTTATTTATTTCAAAAATACATCGACAGCAGAGAGATTCATTATAGGACATACTGAGACATGGAACACCATCAACATTATAGGACATACTGAGACATGGAATACCATCAACATTATAGGACATACTGAGACATGGAATACCACCAACATTATAGGACATACTGAGACATGGAATACCACCAACATTATAGGACATACTGAGACATGGAATACCACCAACATTATAGGACATACTGAGACATGGAACACTATCAACATTATAGGACATACTGAGACATGGAATACCACCAACATTATAGGACATACTGAGACATGGAATACCACCAACATTATAGGACATACTGAGACATGGAATACCACCAACATTATAGGACATACTGAGACATGGAACACCATCAACATTATAGGACATATATATATATATATATATATATATATATATGGCCCTTTTCGTCTTGTCAGACGGTCTAGTGGAGGCTATTGCGTATTTTTTTGAGGTATTGTTTTTGCCGAACAGCTTCTCTCGTGGCTAATTCTACCAATGTTTGACATACACACGCGGTCACATAATGAACAGGTCAGGCTCGCTGGTCCACAGGGTTTACCATCCTTTTTCATGAGTCTCTTCTCTTCTAAGTCCTGTCTTAGAACAGTCTCAAATGTTGTTATACCGTTCCTTATACGTGCTCTCCATGATGTGCGATCACTTGCCAGATGTTGCCAGTCGTTTTCACAGATGGCGAAGTCTTTCAGAGATGATTTGCAGATATCTCTATATCGTAGTTTAGGTCTGCCGATTTGTCGTTTTCCGTGTTTTATAGGACATACTGAGACATAGAATACCACCAACATTATAGGACATACTGAGACATGGAACACCATCAACATTATAGGACATACTGCGACATGGAACACCATCAACATTATAGGACATACTGAGACATAGAATACCACCAACATCATAGGACATACTGAGACATGGAACACCATCAACATTATAGGACATACTGAGACATGGAACACCATCAACATTATAGAACATACTGAGACATGGAACACCACCAACATTATAGAACATACTGAGACATGGAACACCATCAACATTATAGAACATACTGAGACATGGAACACCACCAACAATGTAGAACATACTGAGACATGGAACACACCAGTAATGTAGAACATACTGAGACGTGAAACACACCAGTAATGTAGAACATACTGAGACGTGAAACACCGCCAACATTATAGGACATACTGAGACGTGAAACACACCAGTAATGTAGAACATACTGAGACATGGAACACCATCAACATTATAGAACATACTGAGACATGGAACACCACCAACAATGTAGAACATACTGAGACATGGAACACACCAGTAATGTAGAACATACTGAGACGTGAAAACACACCAGTAATGTAGAACATACTGAGACGTGAAACACACCAGTAATGTAGAACATACTGAGACGTGAAACACCGCCAACAACATATCAGAGCAGCATGTTCGTCTCCGCACACATTACAAAGACTTTACCAGTTACTTCACGACAGTACGAAACAGTTAGGGAGCCGCGATAGCTCACTGGTTAGAGAACTCAGCTACAAGAGGTAGGGTTCGATCCTGATCAACGGCTTCCGGTTCACCCAGCCTTAAATGGGTATCGGATTTTTGAAATGGGAAAATGAAGCGGCACGGACATAATACTCCACACTACCCCAAAATCATGCGCCGAAGGTCATTAAAAATGATGGTCACTATATTCCCTGTACGTCACTTGGCGGGACAGTGCTCTTCACTTTTTTTGTTTACGAAACACTCGACAACACCAGCTACTTGTACACATCCTCGCGTAACTGTTGACAATCATTTTCTTAGAATGTTCGGCTCTTGATGATGATATGAAAGCTCTCCTGTCTCTGAGGTTGTTTGAATGGGTCACTCGCTGAAGAAAATAACATGACTAGAAATACTTGCAGGTACCACATTATAACCACAACCAACTATACAGTGACTAGTCAATCTATAACTGGCTATGCCATAACATCATCATCAAGTACCTGGTCTGCTGGCGTAGGCGATCATGTCTCTCCACAACTTTCGATCTCGGCAGCTAATTATCATTTCTGTTGTTGACCTTCTGCCAAGCCATTCTCTTAAGCTGTCTGTTATTTTTTCTCTTTGCTTCCCTCTATCTCTTCGTCCCTCAATTTTTCCAGTTGTTACAATATATTCAAGTTGTTCTCTTCTCTGGCCAAAAAAATGATGATTGTTTCTTCCTAATATTGGAAATTAGCTCTCTTTTTGCTTTGACCTCTCTCAGAACATCTTCATTACTCTTCTTAACTGTCCATGGTACTCTCAACATTCTTCTGTAACACCATTTTCTACAGACTCCAGTAATTTTCTTGTCTGTTGTCCTATTGTCCATGACTCGCATCCATATGTTAAGACTGGCTCTACGTAACATTTAAGAACTCTTTTTCTTGTTTCTATTGTCAAAAATGGATTGCATAGTATTTTCCTCATTTTTTGGAAAGCTGCTTTTGCCTGAGCCATTCTGCATCTCACATCTTTTGTACATCTTCCGTCTGAGGTTAACAAAGTTCCCAAATATTTAAATTCATTTACCTGTTTTAATATTGTTCCACTTGTCTTTGTTTGCACTGATGTGATGCCTTTTTCTTTGTTGTTGTCATTACCTCTGTCTTTTTGCTATTAAGGTTGAATCCTTTATTTTTGCTTTCCTTCACTATAATGTCTAACATTTCTTGTAACTCATTTTCACTCTTAGCGATGTCATAACACTGAGGCCACAGACACAGGTCCACAGATCGCTGCTCGCTTTAAACAACAACATTGTTGCAGTTCATTCCGTCCACAAAAACAGTAAATGCCCTTCACCCCCATCCTAAATGAACTTTCCCAACGACCCATGACATTATAAAGTGCTTATTTGCTGTGCCTGTGTGGTCCTGATGTGCCTTAAATTAGACCTCAAGTGGTTTGCTCTGTTCTCGCGGTTATCAACGTTCTTATCTAGACTCTGTTGAGGTCACGAATGACGCACTTTTAGCCTCGTCGTTTGCCTACTTCGCATTGTTGCTACTGCCACAACATGGGTTAAACAAACATCAAACACTGCTACAAGCTGCTGCTGTAACTGACACTCTACCGCTGTTGTTGCTACTGGCACAACATGGGTTAAACAAACATCAAACACTGCTACAAGCTGCTGCTGTAACTGACACTCTACCGCTGTTGTTGCTACTGGCACAACATGGGGTAAACAAACATCAAACACTGCTACAAGCTGCTGCTGTAACTGACACTCTACCGCTGTTGTTGCTACTGCCACAACATGGGTTAAACAAACATCAAACACTGCTACAAGCTGCCGCTGTAACTGACACTCTACCGCTGTTGTTGCTACTGCCACAACATGGGTTAAACAAACATCAAACACTGCCATAAGCTGCTGCTGTAACTGACACCGCTACCGCTGTTGATGCTACTACAAACATTGCTCACCTTACCGCTAATACTACAATAGCGACAATTTTCATCTACTGATGCGAATTATGGACAGTAGACAAACAAATGAAAAGACGATCACAGGCCACAGAGATGGGATTTCTGAGATGAATACCGAGAATACCCTGGATAGCTAAAAAGATCAACGAGAACATTCTTAAAGAGGCCAACACAAAAAGGGAACTCTTAAAAAACATCGGAAAGAAATAATCGATATTTTTCTGACACAACATGAGAAGAGAAAAGTTGGAATACTTGGTTACAACTGGAGAAATAGAGGAAAGAGAGATTGCGAACAACAAAGAGAGAAGATACTAGATAGCTTGGTGTCAAGGCATGGACAACAGTCAACAACAGAACTGATACCGATTATGGTGGATACAAAAATTGTGGAAGAATATGATCGCCTCCGACAACCAATATGGCACATGATAATGATAAATACTCCATTTGTAACTTGTAAGTCTACAAATACAACATGCATTGCTACAATGAAAGAGTCCAATCCCACAATCACAACTTACAATACTACAATCACAGATTATATCACAGTATGATAGAGCTACTACTACAATACAACTAATGTTACCATACACCTACAAGTACATCACTACTAATACAATACAACTAATGTTACCATACACCTACAAGTACATCACTACTAATACAATACAACTAATGTTACCATACACCTACAAGTACATCACTACTACTACAATACAACTAATGTTACCATACACCTACAAGAACATCACTACTAATACAATACAACTAATGTTACCATACACCTACAAGAACATCACTACTAATACAATACAACTAATGTTACCATACACCTACAAGTACATCACTACTACTACAATACAACTAATGTTACCATACACCTACAAGTACATCACTACTAATACAATACAACTAATGTTACCATACACCTACAAGAACATCACTACTAATACAATACAACTAATGTTACCATACACCTACAAGTACATCACTACTACTACAATACAACTAATGTTACCATACACCTACAAGTACATCACTAATAATACAATACAACTAATGTTACCATACACCTACAAGTACATCACTACTACTACAATACAACTAATGTTACCATACACCTACAAGTACATCACTACTAATACAATACAACTAATGTTACCATACACCTACAAGTACATCACTAATAATACAATACAACTAATGTTACCATACACCTACAAGTACATCACTACTACTACAATACAACTAATGTTACCATACACTACAAGTGCATCACTACTACTACAATACAACTAATGTTACCATACACCTACAAGTACATCACTACTACTACAATACAACTAATGTTATCATACACCTACAAGTACATCACTACTACTACAATACAACTAATGTTAACCTACACCTACAAGTGCATCACTACTACTACAATACAACTAATGTTACCCTACACCTACAAGTACATCACTACTACTACAATACAACTAATGTTATCATACACCTACAAGTACATCACTACTACTACAATACAACTAATGTTACCCTACACCTACAAGTGCATCACTACTACTACAATACAACTAATGTTACCCTACACCTACAAGTACATCACTACTACTACAATACAACTAATGTTACCCTACACCTACAGTACATCACTACTACTACAATACAACTAATGTTACCCTACACCTACAAGTACATCACTACTACTACAATACAACTAATGTTACCCTACACCTACAAGTACATCACTACTACTACAATACAACTAATGTTATCCTACACCTACAAGTACATCACTACTACTACAATACAACTAATGTTACCCTACACCTACAAGTGCATCACTACTACTACAATACTACAATACTACTAATGTTACCACACACCTATTACTACAACATCACTACTGTTACAGTACTACAAATAAGAGCAAAACATCTATTGCATGACAATTATTTCATATATATATATATATATATATATATATATATATATATTTATGGGCGTTAGAACTACGAACAGCAAAATGCTATATTTATCAACATTCCTGATTGGTGAAGAAACATGTACATTGAATAAAAAAAAAGCTGAACAGAAAGTTGAAGCCTTTGAAATGTGGATCTACAGGAAGATGGGTAGAATTGGGTGGAAGGAAAGGAATACAAACAAGGAAGTTCTGAATCTGCTGAACATGAAACAAGGAACTACTTAACAGAAATCGGAACAAGACAACTGAAGATTTGTTTGGGCATGTGAAGCGACATAATACCATTGTAAAAGTCACTTTGGAAGGGAAGGTAGAAGGCAGACGAGGCAGAGGCAGGTCAAGACTAAAGTAGACTGATGAACATCAAGTATAAACAACGAGGCAGAGGCAGGTCATGACTAAAGTAGACTGATGAAACATCAAGTATAAACAACGAGGCAGAGGCAGGTCATGACTAAAGTAGACTGATGAAACATCAAGTATAAACAACGAGGCAGAGCAGGTCAAGACTAAAGTAGACTGATGAAACATCAAGTATAAACAACGAGGCAGAGGCAGGTCATGACTAAAGTAGACTGATGAAACATCAGTATAAACAACGAGGCAGAGGCAGGTCAAGACTAAAGTAGACTGATGAAACATCAAGTATAAACAACGATGCAGAGGCAGGTCAAGACTAAAGTAGACTGATGAAACATCAAGTATAAACAACGAGGCAGAGGCAGGTCAAGACTAAAGTAGACTGATGAAACATCAAGTATAAACAACGAGGCAGAGGCAGGTCAAGACTAAAGTAGACTGATGAAACATCAAGTATAAACAACGAGGCAGAGGCAGGCCAAGACTAAAGTAGACTGATGAAACATCAAAAGATGGACAGAACCATTAAGAGATGAGACAGAGTAAAATGGCGCTCCAACGGTAACCAACTTTCGATGTAGAGACGGCACCCAACGGATGAATGATGCTCCATGATAGCCAACCTTCGATGTTGAGACGGCACATCAACGAATGAATGATGCTTCATGATAGCCAACCTTCGATGTGGAGACGGAACATCAACGAATGAATGATGCTCCATGATAGCCAACCTTCGATGTGGAGACGGAACATCAACGAATGAATGATGCTCCATGATAGCCAACCTTCGATGTTGAGACGGAACATCAACGAATGAATGACGCTCCATGATAGCCAACCTTCGATGTGAAGAACCCAACGAATGAATGACGCTCCATGATAGCCAACCTTCGATGTGGAGAACCCAACGAATGAATGACGCTCCATGGTAGCCAACCTTCGATGTGGAGAACCCAACGAATGAATGACGCTCCATGGTAGCCAACCTTCGATGTTGAGACGGAACATCAACGAATGAATGACGCTCCATGATAGCCAACCTTCGATGTTGAGACGGAACATCAACGAATGAATGACGCTCCATGGTAGCCAACCTTCGATGTTGAGACGGAACATCAACGAATGAATGACGCTCCATGGTAGCCAACCTTCGATGTTGAGACGGTACCCAACGAATGAATGACGCTCCATGGTAGCCAACCTTCGATGTGGAGAACCCAACGAATGAATGACGCTCCATGGTAGCCAACCTTCGATGTGGAGAACCCAACGAATGAATGACGCTCCATGGTAGCCAACCTTCGATGTTGAGACGGAACATCAACGAATGAATGATGCTCCATGATAGCCAACCTTCGATGTTGAGACGGAACATCAACGAATGAATGACGCTCCATGATAGCCAACCGTCGATGTGGAGAACCCAACGAATGAATGACGCTCCATGGTAGCCAACCTTCGATGTGGAGAACCCAACGAATGAATGACGCTCCATGATAGCCAACCTTCGATGTGGAGACGGCACATCAACGAATGAATGACGCTCCATGGTAGCCAACCTTCGATGTGGAGAACCCAACGAATGAATGACGCTCCATGGTAGCCAACCTTCGATGTTGAGACGGAACATCAACGAATGAATGACGCTCCATGATAGCCAACCTTCGATGTGGAGAACCCAACGAATGAATGACGCTCCATGATAGCCAACCTTCGATGTGGAGAACCCAACGAATGAATGACGCTCCATGATAGCCAACCTTCGATGTGGAGACCCAACGAATGAATGACGCTCCATGGTAGCCAACCTTCGATGAGGAGAACCAAACGAATGAATGACGCTCCATGGTAGCCAACCTTCGATGTTGAGACGGAACATCAACGAATGAATGACGCTCCATGATAGCCAACCTTCGATGTGGAGAACCCAACGAATGAATGACGCTCCATGATAGCCAACCTTCGATGTGGAGAACCCAACGAATGAATGACGCTCCATGATAGCCAACCTTCGATGTGGAGACGGCACATCAACGAATGAATGACGCTCCATGGTAGCCAACCTTCGATGTGGAGAACCCAACGAATGAATGACGCTCCATGATAGCCAACCTTCGATGTGGAGAACCCAACGAATGAATGACGCTCCATGATAGCCAACCCTCGATGTGAAGAACCCAACGAATGAATGACGCTCCATGATAGCCAACCTTCGATGTGGAGAACCCAACGAATGAATGACGCTCCATGATAGCCAACCTTCGATGTGGAGAACCCAACGAACGAATGACGCTCCATGGTAGCCAACCTTCGATGTGGAGAACCCAACGAATGAATGACGCTCCATGGTAGCCAACCTTCGATGTGGAGAACCCAACGAATGAATGACGCTCCATGGTAGCCAACCTCCGATGTTGAGACGGAACATCAACGAATGAATGACGCTCCATGATAGCCAACCTTCGATGTTGAGACGGAACATCAACGAATGAATGACGCTCCATGATAGCCAACCTTCGATGTGGAGAACCCAACGAATGAATGACGCTCCATGGTAGCCAACCTTCGATGTGGAGACGGAACATCAACGAATGAATGACGCTCCATGATAGCCAACCTTCGATGTGAGACGGAACATCAACGAATGAATGATGCTCCATGGTAGCCAACCTTCGATGTTGAGACGGAACATCAACGAATGAATGACGCTCCATGATAGCCAACCTTCGATGTTGAGACGGAACATCAACGAATGAATGATGCTCCATGATAGCCAACCTTCGATGTTGAGACGGCACATCAACGAATGAATGACGCTCCATGATAGCCAACCTTCGATGTGGAGAACCCAACGAATGAATGACGCTCCATGATAGCCAACCTTCGATGTGGAGAACCCAACGAATGAATGACGCTCCATGATAGCCAACCTTCGATGTGGAGAACCCAACGAATGAATGACGCTCCATGGTAGCCAACCTTCGATGTGGAGAACCCAACGAATGAATGACGCTCCATGATAGCCAACCTTCGATGTGGAGAACCCAACGAATGAATGACGCTCCATGATAGCCAACCTTCGATGTGGAGAACCCAACGAATGAATGACGCTCCATGATAGCCAACCTTCGATGTGGAGAACCCAACGAATGAATGACGCTCCATGGTAGCCAACCTTCGATGTGGAGAACCCAACGAATGAATGACGCTCCATGATAGCCAACCTTCGATGTGGAGAACCCAACGAATGAATGACGCTCCATGATAGCCAACCTTCGATGTGGAGAACCCAACGAATGAATGACGCTCCATGGTAGCCAACCTTCGATGTGGAGAACCCAACGAATGAATGATGCTCCATGATAGCCAACCTTCGATGTGGAGAACCCAACGAATGAATGACGCTCCATGATAGCCAACCTTCGATGTGAAGAACCCAACGAATGAATGACGCTCCATGATAGCCAACCTTCGATGTGGAGAACCCAACGAATGAATGACGCTCCATGGTAGCCAACCTTCGATGTGGAGAACCCAATGAATGAATGACGCTCCATGATAGCCAACCTTCGATGTGGAGAACCCAATGAATGAATGACGCTCCATGATAGCCAACCTTCGATGTGGAGAACCCAATGAATGAATGACGCTCCATGGTAGCCAACCTTCGATGTGGAGAACCCAACGAATGAATGACGCTCCATGGTAGCCAACCTTCGATGTGGAGACGGAACATCAACGAATGAATGACGCTCCATGGTAGCCAACCTTCGATGTTGAGACGGAACATCAACGAATGAATGATGCTCCATGGTAGCCAACCTTCGATGTGGAGACGGAACATCAACGAATGAATGATGCTCCATGGTAGCCAACCTTCGATGTTGAGACGGAACATCAACGAATGAATGATGCTCCATGGTAGCCAACCTTCGATGTTGAGACGGAACATCAACGAATGAATGACGCTCCATGGTAGCCAACCTTCGATGTGGAGACGGAACATCAACGAATGAATGATGCTCCATGGTAGCCAACCTTCGATGTGGAGACGGAACATCAACGAATGAATGACGCTCCATGGTAGCCAACCTTCGATGTGGAGACGGAACATCAACGAATGAATGACGCTCCATGATAGCCAACCTTCGATGTGGAGACGGAACATCAACGAATGAATGACGCTCCATGGTAGCCAACCTTCGATGTGGAGACGGAACATCAACGAATGAATGACGCTCCATGGTAGCCAACCTTCGATGTGGAGACGGAACATCAACGAATGAATGACGCTCCATGATATCCAACCTTCGATGTGGAGAACCCAACGAATGAATGATGCTCCATGATAGCCAACCTTCGATGTGAAGAACCCAACGAATGAATGACGCTCCATGGTAGCCAACCTTCGATGTGGAGAACCCAACGAATGAATGTCGCTCCATGATAGCCAACCTTCGATGTGGAGAACCCAACGAATGAATGACGCTCCATGATAGCCAACCTTCGATGTGGAGAACCCAACGAATGAATGACGCTCCATGGTAGCCAACCTTCGATGTGGAGAACCCAACGAATGAATGACGCTCCATGGTAGCCAACCTTCGATGTGGAGAACCCAACGAATGAATGACGCTCCATGATAGCCAACCTTCGATGTGGAGAACCCAACGAATGAATGACGCTCCATGGTAGCCAACCTTCGATGTGGAGAACCCAACGAATGAATGATGCTCCATGATATCCAACCTTCGATGTGGAGAACCCAACGAATGAATGACGCTCCATGATAGCCAACCTTCGATGTGGAGAACCCAACGAATGAATGATGCTCCATGATATCCAACCTTCGATGTGGAGACCCAACGAATGAATGACGCTCCATGATAGCCAACCTTCGATGTGGAGAACCCAACGAATGAATGATGCTCCATGATATCCAACCTTCGATGTGGAGAACCCAACGAATGAATGATGCTCCATGATATCCAACCTTCGATGTGAAGAACCCAACGAATGAATGACGCTCCATGGTAGCCAACCTACGATGTGGAGAACCCAACGAATGAATGACGCTCCATGGTAGGCAACCTTCGATGTGGAGAACCCAACGAATGAATGACGCTCCATGATAGCCAACCTTCGATGTGGAGAACCCAACGAATGAATGACGCTCCATGGTAGCCAACCTTCGATGTGGAGAACCCAACGAATGAATGACGCTCCATGATAGCCAACCTTCGATGTGGAGAACCCAACGAATGAATGACGCTCCATGGTAGCCAACCTTCGATGTGGAGAACCCAACGAATGAATGACGCTCCATGATAGCCAACCTTCGATGTGGAGAACCCAACGAATGAATGATGCTCCATGATAGCCAACCTTCGATGTGAAGAACCCAACGAATGAATGACGCTCCATGATAGCCAACCTTCGATGTTGAGACGGAACATCAACGAATGAATGACGCTCCATGATAGCCAACCTACGATGTGGAGACGGTACATCAACGAATGAATGACGCTCCATGATAGCCAACCTACGATGTGGAGACGGAACATCAACGAATGAATGACGCTCCATGGTAGCCAACCTTCGATGTGGAGACGGAACATCAACGAATGAATGACGCTCCATGGTAGCCAACCTTCGATGTTGAGACGGCACATCAACGAATGAATGACGCTCCATGGTAGCCAACCTTCGATGTGGAGACGGAACATCAACGAATGAATGACGCTCCATGGTAGCCAACCTACGATGTGGAGACGGAACATCAACGAATGAATGACGCTCCATGGTAGCCAACCTTCGATGTGGAGACGGAACATCAACGAATGAATGACGCTCCATGGTAGCCAACCTTCGATGTGGAGACGGAACATCAACGAATGAATGACGCTCCATGGTAGCCAACCTTCGATGTTGAGACGGAACATCAACGAATGAATGACGCTCCATGGTAGCCAACCTTCGATGTGGAGAACCCAACGAATGAATGACGCTCCATGGTAGCCAACCTTCGATGTTGAGACGGAACATCAACGAATGAATGATGCTCCATGGTAGCCAACCTACGATGTGAAGAACCCAACGAATGAATGACGCTCCATGGTAGCCAACCTACGATGTGGAGAACCCAACGAATGAATGACGCTCCATGATAGCCAACCTTCGATGTGGAGAACCCAACGAATGAATGACGCTCCATGGTAGCCAACCTTCGATGTGGAGAACCCAACGAATGAATGACGCTCCATGGTAGCCAACCTTCGATGTGGAGAACCCAACGAATGAATGACGCTCCATGATAGCCAACCTTCGATGTGGAGAACCCAACGAATGAATGACGCTCCATGATAGCCAACCTTCGATGTGGAGAACCCAACGAATGAATGACGCTCCATGGTAGCCAACCTTCGATGTGGAGAACCCAACGAATGAATGACGCTCCATGGTAGCCAACCTTCGATGTGGAGAACCCAACGAATGAATGACGCTCCATGGTAGCCAACCTACGATGTGAAGAACCCAACGAATGAATGACGCTCCATGGTAGCCAACCTACGATGTGGAGAACCCAACGAATGAATGACGCTCCATGATAGCCAACCTTCGATGTGGAGAACCCAACGAATGAATGACGCTCCATGGTAGCCAACCTTCGATGTGGAGAACCCAACGAATGAATGACGCTCCATGGTAGCCAACCTTCGATGTGGAGACGGAACATCAACGAATGAATGACGCTCCATGGTAGCCAACCTTCGATGTGGAGACGGCACATCAACGAATGAATGACGCTCCATGATAGCCAACCTTCGATGTGGAGAACCCAACGAATGAATGACACTCCATGGTAGCCAACCTTCGATGTGGAGACGGAACATCAACGAATGAATGACGCTCCATGATAGCCAACCTTCGATGTGGAGAACCCAACGGATGAATGACGCTCCATGATAGCCAACCTTCGATGTGGAGAACCCAACGGATGAATGACGCTCCATGGTAGCCAACCTTCGATGTGGAGAACCCAACGGATGAATGACGCTCCATGGTAGCCAACCTTCGATGTGGAGAACCCAACGAATGAATGACGCTCCATGATAGCCAACCTTCGATGTGGAGAACCCAACGAATGAATGACGCTCCATGATAGCCAACCTTCGATGTGGAGAACCCAACGAATGAATGACGCTCCATGGTAGCCAACCTTCGATGTGAAGAACCCAACGAATGAATGACGCTCCATGATAGCCAACCTACGATGTGAAGAACCCAACGAATGAATGACGCTCCATGGTAGCCAACCTTCGATGTGGAGAACCCAACGGATGAATGACGCTCCATGGTAGCCAACCTTCGATGTGGAGAACCCAACGAATGAATGACGCTCCATGATAGCCAACCTTCGATGTGAAGAACCCAACGAATGAATGACGCTCCATGATAGCCAACCTTCGATGTGGAGAACCCAACGAATGAATGACGCTCCATGGTAGCCAACCTTCGATGTTGAGACGGAACATCAACGAATGAATGACGCTCCATGGTAGCCAACCTTCGATGTTGAGACGGAACATCAACGAATGAATGACGCTCCATGGTAGCCAACCTTCGATGTGGAGAACCCAACGAATGAATGACGCTCCATGGTAGCCAACCTTCGATGTGGAGAACCCAACGAATGAATGACGCTCCATGGTAGCCAACCTACGATGTGAAGAACCCAACGAATGAATGACGCTCCATGGTAGCCAACCTACGATGTGGAGAACCCAACGAATGAATGACGCTCCATGATAGCCAACCTTCGATGTGGAGAACCCAACGAATGAATGACGCTCCATGGTAGCCAACCTTCGATGTGGAGAACCCAACGAATGAATGACGCTCCATGGTAGCCAACCTTCGATGTGGAGACGGAACATCAACGAATGAATGACGCTCCATGGTAGCCAACCTTCGATGTGGAGACGGAACATCAACGAATGAATGACGCTCCATGATAGCCAACCTTCGATGTGGAGAACCCAACGGATGAATGACGCTCCATGATAGCCAACCTTCGATGTGGAGAACCCAACGGATGAATGACGCTCCATGGTAGCCAACCTTCGATGTGGAGAACCCAACGGATGAATGACGCTCCATGGTAGCCAACCTTCGATGTGGAGAACCCAACGAATGAATGACGCTCCATGATAGCCAACCTTCGATGTGGAGAACCCAACGAATGAATGACGCTCCATGATAGCCAACCTTCGATGTGGAGAACCCAACGAATGAATGACGCTCCATGGTAGCCAACCTTCGATGTGAAGAACCCAACGAATGAATGACGCTCCATGATAGCCAACCTACGATGTGAAGAACCCAACGGATGAATGACGCTCCATGGTAGCCAACCTTCGATGTGGAGAACCCAACGGATGAATGACGCTCCATGGTAGCCAACCTTCGATGTGGAGAACCCAACGAATGAATGACGCTCCATGATAGCCAACCTTCGATGTGAAGAACCCAACGAATGAATGACGCTCCATGATAGCCAACCTTCGATGTGGAGAACCCAACGAATGAATGACGCTCCATGGTAGCCAACCTTCGATGTTGAGACGGAACATCAACGAATGAATGACGCTCCATGGTAGCCAACCTTCGATGTTGAGACGGAACATCAACGAATGAATGACGCTCCATGGTAGCCAACCTTCGATGTGGAGACGGTACCCAACGAATGAATGACGCTGCATGGTAGCCAACCTTCGATGTGGAGACGGAACATCAACGAATGAATGATGCTCCATGGTAGCCAACCTTCGATGTGGAGACGGTACATCAACGAATGAATGACGCTCCATGGTAGCCAACCTTCGATGTGGAGAACCCAACGAATGAATGACGCTCCATGATAGCCAACCTTCGATGTGGAGAACCCAACGAATGAATGACGCTCCATGATAGCCAACCTTCGATGTGGAGAACCCAACGAATGAATGATGCTCCATGGTAGCCAACCTTCGATGTGGAGACGGAACATCAACGAATGAATGACGCTCCATGGTAGCCAACCTTCGATGTGGAGACGGTACCCAACGAATGAATGACGCTCCATGGTAGCCAACCTTCGATGTGGAGAACCCAACGAATGAATGACGCTCCATGGTAGCCAACCTTCGATGTTGAGACGGCACATCAACGAATGAATGATGCTCCATGGTAGCCAACCTTCGATGTTGAGACGGAACATCAACGAATGAATGACCCTCCATGATAGCCAACCTTCGATGTTGAGACGGAACATCAACGAATGAATGACGCTCCATGGTAGCCAACCTTCGATGTGGAGACGGTACCCAACGAATGAATGACGCTCCATGATAGCCAACCTTCGATGTGGAGACGGTACATCAACGAATGAATGACGCTCCATGGTAGCCAACCTTCGATGTGGAGAACCCAACGAATGAATGACGCTCCATGATAGCCAACCTTCGATGTGGAGAACCCAACGAATGAATGAAGCTCCATGGTAGCCAACCTTCGATGTGGAGAACCCAACGAATGAATGATGCTCCATGATAGCCAACCTTCGATGTGGAGAACCCAACGAATGAATGACGCTCCATGGTAGCCAACCTTCGATGTGGAGAACCCAACGAATGAATGACGCTCCATGGTAGCCAACCTTCGATGTTGAGACGGTACCCAACGAATGAATGACGCTCCATGGTAGCCAACCTTCGATGTGGAGAACCCAACGAATGAATGACGCTCCATGGTAGCCAACCTTCGATGTAGAGACGGTACCCAACGAATGAATGACGCTCCATGGTAGCCAACCTTCGATGTAGAGACGGTACCCAACGAATGAATGACGCTCCATGGTAGCCAACCTTCGATGTGAAGAACCCAACGAATGAATGACGCTCCATGGTAGCCAACCTACGATGTGGAGAACCCAACGAATGAATGACGCTCCATGATAGCCAACCTTCGATGTGGAGAACCCAACGAATGAATGACGCTCCATGGTAGCCAACCTTCGATGTGGAGAACCCAACGAATGAATGACGCTCCATGGTAGCCAACCTTCGATGTGGAGACGGAACATCAACGAATGAATGACGCTCCATGGTAGCCAACCTTCGATGTGGAGACGGAACATCAACGAATGAATGACGCTCCATGATAGCCAACCTTCGATGTGGAGAACCCAACGGATGAATGACGCTCCATGATAGCCAACCTTCGATGTGGAGAACCCAACGAATGAATGACGCTCCATGGTAGCCAACCTTCGATGTGGAGAACCCAACGAATGAATGACGCTCCATGGTAGCCAACCTTCGATGTGGAGAACCCAACGAATGAATGACGCTCCATGATAGCCAACCTTCGATGTGGAGAACCCAACGAATGAATGACGCTCCATGATAGCCAACCTTCGATGTGGAGAACCCAACGAATGAATGACGCTCCATGGTAGCCAACCTTCGATGTGGAGAACCCAACGAATGAATGACGCTCCATGATAGCCAACCTTCGATGTGAAGAACCCAACGGATGAATGACGCTCCATGGTAGCCAACCTTCGATGTGGAGAACCCAACGGATGAATGACGCTCCATGGTAGCCAACCTTCGATGTGGAGAACCCAACGAATGAATGACGCTCCATGATAGCCAACCTTCGATGTGAAGAACCCAACGAATGAATGACGCTCCATGATAGCCAACCTTCGATGTGGAGAACCCAACGAATGAATGACGCTCCATGGTAGCCAACCTTCGATGTTGAGACGGAACATCAACGAATGAATGACGCTCCATGGTAGCCAACCTTCGATGTTGAGACGGAACATCAACGAATGAATGACGCTCCATGGTAGCCAACCTTCGATGTGGAGACGGTACCCAACGAATGAATGACGCTGCATGGTAGCCAACCTTCGATGTGGAGACGGAACATCAACGAATGAATGATGCTCCATGGTAGCCAACCTTCGATGTGGAGACGGTACATCAACGAATGAATGACGCTCCATGGTAGCCAACCTTCGATGTGGAGAACCCAACGAATGAATGACGCTCCATGATAGCCAACCTTCGATGTGGAGAACCCAACGAATGAATGACGCTCCATGATAGCCAACCTTCGATGTGGAGAACCCAACGAATGAATGACGCTCCATGGTAGCCAACCTTCGATGTTGAGACGGAACATCAACGAATGAATGACGCTCCATGGTAGCCAACCTTCGATGTGGAGACGGTACCCAACGAATGAATGACGCTCCATGGTAGCCAACCTTCGATGTGGAGACGGTACATCAACGAATGAATGATGCTCCATGGTAGCCAACCTTCGATGTGGAGACGGTACATCAACGAATGAATGACGCTCCATGGTAGCCAACCTTCGATGTGGAGAACCCAACGAATGAATGATGCTCCATGATAGCCAACCTTCGATGTGGAGACGGTACCCAACGAATGAATGACGCTCCATGATAGCCAACCTTCGATGTGGAGACGGCACATCAACGAATGAATGACGCTCCATGGTAGCCAACCTTCGATGTGGAGAACCCAACGAATGAATGACGCTCCATGATAGCCAACCTTCGATGTGGAGAACCCAACGAATGAATGATGCTCCATGATAGCCAACCTTCGATGTGGAGAACCCAACGAATGAATGATGCTCCATGGTAGCCAACCTTCGATGTGGAGACGGAACATCAACGAATGAATGACGCTCCATGGTAGCCAACCTTCGATGTGGAGACGGTACCCAACGAATGAATGACGCTCCATGGTAGCCAACCTTCGATGTGGAGAACCCAACGAATGAATGACGCTCCATGGTAGCCAACCTTCGATGTTGAGACGGCACATCAACGAATGAATGATGCTCCATGGTAGCCAACCTTCGATGTTGAGACGGAACATCAACGAATGAATGACGCTCCATGATAGCCAACCTTCGATGTTGAGACGGAACATCAACGAATGAATGACGCTCCATGGTAGCCAACCTTCGATGTGGAGACGGTACCCAACGAATGAATGACGCTCCATGATAGCCAACCTTCGATGTGGAGACGGTACATCAACGAATGAATGACGCTCCATGGTAGCCAACCTTCGATGTGGAGAACCCAACGAATGAATGACGCTCCATGATAGCCAACCTTCGATGTGGAGAACCCAACGAATGAATGACGCTCCATGGTAGCCAACCTTCGATGTGGAGAACCCAACGAATGAATGATGCTCCATGATAGCCAACCTTCGATGTGGAGAACCCAACGAATGAATGACGCTCCATGGTAGCCAACCTTCGATGTGGAGAACCCAACGAATGAATGACGCTCCATGGTAGCCAACCTTCGATGTTGAGACGGTACCCAACGAATGAATGACGCTCCATGGTAGCCAACCTTCGATGTGGAGAACCCAACGAATGAATGACGCTCCATGGTAGCCAACCTTCGATGTAGAGACGGTACCCAACGAATGAATGACGCTCCATGGTAGCCAACCTTCGATGTAGAGACGGTACCCAACGAATGAATGACGCTCCATGGTAGCCAACCTTCGATGTAGAGACGGTACCCAACGAATGAATGACGCTCCATGATAGCCAACCTTCGATGTTGAGACGGAACATCAACGAATGAATGACGCTCCATGGTAGCCAACCTTCGATGTTGAGACGGCACATCAACGAATGAATGACGCTTTATGATAGCCAACCTTCGATGTGGAGAACACAACGAATGAATGACGCTCCATGATAGCCAACCTTCGATGTGGAGAACCCAACGAATGAATGACGCTCCATGATAGCCAACCTTCGATGTGGAGAACCCAACGAATGAATGATGCTCCATGATAGCCAACCTTCGATGTGGAGAACCCAACGAATGAATGATGCTCCATGATAGCCAACCTTCGATTGGAGAACCCAACGAATGAATGACGCTCCATGGTAGCCAACCTTCGATGTGGAGAACCCAACGAATGAATGATGCTCCATGATAGCCAACCTTCGATGTGAAGAACCCAACGAATGAATGATGCTCCATGATAGCCAACCTTCGATGTGAAGAACCCAACGAATGAATGATGCTCCATGATAGCCAACCTTCGATGTGGAGACGGCACATCAACGAATGAATGACGCTCCATGATAGCCAACCTTCGATGTGGAGACGGCACATCAACGAATGAATGACGCTCCATGATAGCCAACCTTCGATGTTGAGACGGAACATCAACGAATGAATGACGCTCCATGGTAGCCAACCTTCGATGTGGAGACGGAACATCAACGAATGAATGACGCTCCATGATAGCCAACCTTCGATGTTGAGACGGAACATCAACGAATGAATGACGCTCCATGATAGCCAACCTACGATGTGGAGACGGAACATCAACGAATGAATGACGCTCCATGATAGCCAACCTTCGATGTGGAGACGGAACATCAACGAATGAATGACGCTCCATGATAGCCAACCTTCGATGTGGAGACGGAACATCAACGAATGAATGACGCTCCATGATAGCCAACCTTCGATGTGGAGACGGAACATCAACGAATGAATGACGCTCCATGATAGCCAACCTACGATGTGGAGACGGAACATCAACGAATGAATGACGCTCCATGATAGCCAACCTTCGATGTGGAGACGGAACATCAACGAATGAATGACGCTCCATGATAGCCAACCTTCGATGTTGAGACGGAACATCAACGAATGAATGACGCTCCATGGTAGCCAACCTTCGATGTGGAGAACCCAACGAATGAATGACGCTCCATGATAGCCAACCTTCGATGTGAAGAACCCAACGAATGAATGACGCTCCATGGTAGCCAACCTTCGATGTGGAGAACCCAACGAATGAATGACGCTCCATGATAGCCAACCTTCGATGTGGAGAACCCAACGAATGAATGACGCTCCATGGTAGCCAACCTTCGATGTGGAGACGGCACATCAACGAATGAATGATGCTCCATGATAGCCAACCTTCGATGTGGAGACGGAACATCAACGAATGAATGACGCTCCATGATAGCCAACCTTCGATGTGGAGACGGAACATCAACGAATGAATGACGCTCCATGGTAGCCAACCTTCGATGTGGAGAACCCAACGAATGAATGACGCTCCATGATAGCCAACCTTCGATGTGGAGACGGAACATCAACGAATGAATGACGCTCCATGATAGCCAACCTTCGATGTGGAGAACCCAACGAATGAATGACGCTCCATGATAGCCAACCTTCGATGTGGAGACGGAACATCAACGAATGAATGACGCTCCATGATAGCCAACCTTCGATGTGGAGACGGTACCCAACGAATGAATGATGCTCCATGGTAGCCAACCTTCGATGTTGAGACGGAACATCAACGAATGAATGACGCTCCATGGTAGCCAACCTTCGATGTGGAGACTGTACCCAACGAATGAATGACGCTCCATGGTAGCCAACCTTCGATGTGGAGACGGAACATCAACGAATGAATGACGCTCCATGATAGCCAACCTTCGATGTGGAGACGGTACATCAACGAATGAATGACGCTCCATGATAGCCAACCTTCGATGTTGAGACGGCACATCAACGAATGAATGACGCTCCATGGTAGCCAACCTTCGATGTGGAGAACCCAACGAATGAATGATGCTCCATGATAGCCAACCTTCGATGTGGAGACAGAACATCAACGAATGAATGACGCTCCATGGTAGCCAACCTTCGATGTGGAGAACCCAACGAATGAATGACGCTCCATGATAGCCAACCTTCGATGTGGAGACGGAACATCAACGAATGAATGACGCTCCATGATAGCCAACCTTCGATGTGGAGAACCCAACGAATGAATGATGCTCCATGGTAGCCAACCTTCGATGTGGAGAACCCAACGAATGAATGATGCTCCATGGTAGCCAACCTTCGATGTGGAGACGGAACATCAACGAATGAATGATGCTCCATGGTAGCCAACCTTCGATGTGGAGACGGTACCCAACGAATGAATGACGCTCCATGGTAGCCAACCTTCGATGTGGAGAACCCAACGAATGAATGACGCTCCATGATAGCCAACCTTCGATGTGGAGAACCCAACGAATGAATGACGCTCCATGGTAGCCAACCTTCGATGTGAAGAACCCAACGAATGAATGACGCTCCATGATAGCCAACCTACGATGTGAAGAACCCAACGAATGAATGACGCTCCATGGTAGCCAACCTTCGATGTGGAGAACCCAACGAATGAATGACGCTCCATGGTAGCCAACCTTCGATGTGGAGAACCCAACGAATGAATGACGCTCCATGATAGCCAACCTTCGATGTGAGAACCCAACGAATGAATGACGCTCCATGATAGCCAACCTTCGATGTGGAGAACCCAACGAATGAATGACGCTCCATGGTAGCCAACCTTCGATGTTGAGACGGAACATCAACGAATGAATGACGCTCCATGGTAGCCAACCTTCGATGTTGAGACGGAACATCAACGAATGAATGACGCTCCATGGTAGCCAACCTTCGATGTGGAGACGGTACCCAACGAATGAATGACGCTCCATGGTAGCCAACCTTCGATGTGGAGACGGAACATCAACGAATGAATGATGCTCCATGGTAGCCAACCTTCGATGTGGAGACGGTACATCAACGAATGAATGACGCTCCATGGTAGCCAACCTTCGATGTGGAGAACCCAACGAATGAATGACGCTCCATGATAGCCAACCTTCGATGTGGAGAACCCAACGAATGAATGACGCTCCATGATAGCCAACCTTCGATGTGGAGAACCCAACGAATGAATGACGCTCCATGGTAGCCAACCTTCGATGTTGAGACGGAACATCAACGAATGAATGACGCTCCATGGTAGCCAACCTTCGATGTGGAGAACCCAACGAATGAATGATGCTCCATGATAGCCAACCTTCGATGTGGAGAACCCAACGAATGAATGATGCTCCATGGTAGCCAACCTTCGATGTGAGACGGTACCCAACGAATGAATGACGCTCCATGGTAGCCAACCTTCGATGTGGAGAACCCAACGAATGAATGACGCTCCATGATAGCCAACCTTCGATGTAGAGACGGTACCCAACGAATGAATGACGCTCCATGGTAGCCAACCTTCGATGTAGAGACGGTACCCAACGAATGAATGACGCTCCATGGTAGCCAACCTTCGATGTGGAGACGGTACCCAACGAATGAATGACGCTCCATGATAGCCAACCTTCGATGTTGAGACGGAACATCAACGAATGAATGACGCTCCATGGTAGCCAACCTTCGATGTTGAGACGGCACATCAACGAATGAATGACGCTCCATGATAGCCAACCTTCGATGTGGAGAAACCAACGAATGAATGACGCTCCATGATAGCCAACCTTCGATGTGGAGAACCCAACGAATGAATGACGCTCCATGATAGCCAACCTTCGATGTGGAGAACATCAACGAATGAATGACGCTCCATGATAGCCAACCTTCGATGTGGAGAACCAACGAATGAATGACGCTCCATGATAGCCAACCTTCGATTGGGAGAACCCAACGAATGAATGACGCTCCATGGTAGCCAACCTTCGATGTGGGACGGAACATCAACGAATGAATGACGCTCCATGATAGCCAACCTTCGATGTGAGACGGAACATCAACGAATGAATGACGCTCCATGATAGCCAACCTTCGATGTGAGAACCCAACGAATGAATGACGCTCCATGATAGCCAACCTTCGATGTGGAGACCCATCAACGAATGAATGACGCTCCATGATAGCCAACCTTCGATGTGGAGAACCCAACGAATGAATGACGCTCCATGATAGCCAACCTTCGATGTGAGAGAACCCAACGAATGAATGACGCTCCATGGTAGCCAACCTTCGATGTGGAGACGGAACATCAACGAATGAATGACGCTCCATGATAGCCAACCTTCGATGTGGAGACGGAACATCAACGAATGAATGACGCTCCATGATAGCCAACCTTCGATGTGGAGACGGAACATCAACGAATGAATGACGCTCCATGATAGCCAACCTTCGATGTGGAGACGGAACATCAACGAATGAATGACGCTCCATGATAGCCAACCTTCGATGTGGAGACGGAACATCAACGAATGAATGACGCTCCATGATAGCCAACCTTCGATGTGGAGACGGAACATCAACGAATGAATGACGCTCCATGATAGCCAACCTTCGATGTGGAGACGGAACATCAACGAATGAATGACGCTCCATGATAGCCAACCTTCGATGTGGAGACGGAACATCAACGAATGAATGACGCTCCATGATAGCCAACCTTCGATGTGGAGACGGAACATCAACGAATGAATGACGCTCCATGGTAGCCAACCTTCGATGTGGAGAACCCAACGAATGAATGACGCTCCATGGTAGCCAACCTTCGATGTGGAGAGAACCCAACGAATGAATGACGCTCCATGATAGCCAACCTTCGATGTGGAGAACATCAACGAATGAATGACGCTCCATGATAGCCAACCTTCGATGTGGAGAACATCAACGAATGAATGACGCTCCATGATAGCCAACCTTCGATGTGGAGAACCCAACGAATGAATGACGCTCCATGGTAGCCAACCTTCGATGTGGAGAACCCAACGAATGAATGACGCTCCATGGTAGCCAACCTTCGATGTGGAGACGGAACCCAACGAATGAATGACGCTCCATGGTAGCCAACCTTCGATGTGGAGACCCAACGAATGAATGACGCTCCATGATAGCCAACCTTCGATGTGGAGAACCCAACGAATGAATGACGCTCCATGATAGCCAACCTTCGATGTGGAGAACCCAACGAATGAATGATGCTCCATGGTAGCCAACCTTCGATGTGGACGGAACCCAACGAATGAATGATGCTCCATGGTAGCCAACCTTCGATGTGGAGACGGAACATCAACGAATGAATGACGCTCCATGGTAGCCAACCTTCGATGTGGAGACGGTACCCAACGAATGAATGACGCTCCATGATAGCCAACCTTCGATGTGGAGAACCCAACGAATGAATGACGCTCCATGATAGCCAACCTTCGATGTGGAGAACCCAACGAATGAATGACGCTCCATGATAGCCAACCTTCGATGTGAAGAACCCAACGAATGAATGACGCTCCATGATAGCCAACCTTCGATGTGGAGAACCCAACGGATGAATGACGCTCCATGGTAGCCAACCTTCGATGTGGAGAACCCAACGAATGAATGACGCTCCATGGTAGCCAACCTTCGATGTGGAGAACCCAACGAATGAATGACGCTCCATGATAGCCAACCTTCGATGTGAGAACCCAACGAATGAATGACGCTCCATGATAGCCAACCTTCGATGTGGAGAACCAACGAATGAATGACGCTCCATGGTAGCCAACCTTCGATGTTGAGACGGAACATCAACGAATGAATGACGCTCCATGGTAGCCAACCTTCGATGTGGAGAACCCAACGAATGAATGACGCTCCATGGTAGCCAACCTTCGATGTGGAGACGGAACATCAACGAATGAATGACGCTCCATGGTAGCCAACCTTCGATGTGGAGACGGAACATCAACGAATGAATGACGCTCCATGGTAGCCAACCTTCGATGTGGAGACGGAACATCAACGAATGAATGACGCTCCATGATAGCCAACCTTCGATGTGGAGAACCCAACGAATGAATGACGCTCCATGATAGCCAACCTTCGATGTGGAGAACCCAACGAATGAATGACGCTCCATGATAGCCAACCTTCGATGTGAGAGAACATCAACGAATGAATGACGCTCCATGGTAGCCAACCTTCGATGTGAGACGGAACATCAACGAATGAATGACGCTCCATGATAGCCAACCTTCGATGTGGAGAACCCAACGAATGAATGACGCTCCATGATAGCCAACCTTCGATGTGAGACGGAACCCAACGAATGAATGACGCTCCATGGTAGCCAACCTTCGATGTTGAGACGGAACCCAACGAATGAATGACGCTCCATGGTAGCCAACCTTCGATGTGGAGAACCCAACGAATGAATGACGCTCCATGGTAGCCAACCTTCGATGTAGAGACGGTACCCAACGAATGAATGACGCTCCATGGTAGCCAACCTTCGATGTAGAGACGGTACCCAACGAATGAATGACGCTCCATGATAGCCAACCTTCGATGTGAGACGGAACCCAACGAATGAATGACGCTCCATGGTAGCCAACCTTCGATGTTGAGACGGCACATCAACGAATGAATGACGCTCCATGATAGCCAACCTTCGATGTGAGACGGAACATCAACGAATGAATGACGCTCCATGATAGCCAACCTTCGATGTGGAGAACACAACGAATGAATGACGCTCCATGATAGCCAACCTTCGATGTGGAGAACCCAACGAATGAATGACGCTCCATGATAGCCAACCTTCGATGTGGAGAACCCAACGAATGAATGATGCTCCATGATAGCCAACCTTCGATGTGGAGAACCCAACGAATGAATGACGCTCCATGGTAGCCAACCTTCGATGTGGAGAACCCAACGAATGAATGACGCTCCATGATAGCCAACCTTCGATGTGAGAGAACCCAACGAATGAATGATGCTCCATGATAGCCAACCTTCGATGTGAAGAACCCAACGAATGAATGATGCTCCATGATAGCCAACCTTCGATGTGGAGACGGAACCCAACGAATGAATGACGCTCCATGATAGCCAACCTTCGATGTGGAGACGGCACATCAACGAATGAATGACGCTCCATGATAGCCAACCTTCGATGTGGAGACGGCACATCAACGAATGAATGACGCTCCATGATAGCCAACCTTCGATGTTGAGACGGAACATCAACGAATGAATGACGCTCCATGGTAGCCAACCTTCGATGTGGAGACGGAACATCAACGAATGAATGACGCTCCATGATAGCCAACCTTCGATGTTGAGACGGAACATCAACGAATGAATGACGCTCCATGATAGCCAACCTACGATGTGGAGACGGAACATCAACGAATGAATGACGCTCTATGATAGCCAACCTTCGATGTGGAGACGGAACATCAACGAATGAATGACGCTCCATGATAGCCAACCTACGATGTGGAGACGGAACATCAACGAATGAATGACGCTCCATGATAGCCAACCTACGATGTGGAGACGGAACATCAACGAATGAATGACGCTCCATGATAGCCAACCTACGAAGTGGAGACGGAACATCAACGAATGAATGACGCTCCATGATAGCCAACCTTCGATGTGGAGACGGAACATCAACGAATGAATGACGCTCCATGATAGCCAACCTTCGATGTTGAGACGGAACATCAACGAATGAATGACGCTCCATGGTAGCCAACCTTCGATGTGGAGAACCCAACGAATGAATGACGCTCCATGATAGCCAACCTTCGATGTGAAGAACCCAACGAATGAATGACGCTCCATGGTAGCCAACCTTCGATGTGGAGAACCCAACGAATGAATGACGCTCCATGATAGCCAACCTTCGATGTGGAGAACCCAACGAATGAATGACGCTCCATGGTAGCCAACCTTCGATGTGGAGACGGCACATCAACGAATGAATGATGCTCCATGATAGCCAACCTTCGATGTGGAGACGGAACATCAACGAATGAATGACGCTCCATGATAGCCAACCTTCGATGTGGAGACGGAACATCAACGAATGAATGACGCTCCATGGTAGCCAACCTTCGATGTGGAGAACCCAACGAATGAATGACGCTCCATGATAGCCAACCTTCGATGTGGAGACGGAACATCAACGAATGAATGACGCTCCATGATAGCCAACCTTCGATGTGGAGAACCCAACGAATGAATGACGCTTAATGATAGCCAACCTTCGATGTGGAGACGGAACATCAACGAATGAATGACGCTCCATGATAGCCAACCTTCGATGTGGAGACGGTACCCAACGAATGAATGATGCTCCATGGTAGCCAACCTTCGATGTTGAGACGGAACATCAACGAATGAATGACGCTCCATGGTAGCCAACCTTCGATGTGGAGACTGTACCCAACGAATGAATGACGCTCCATGGTAGCCAACCTTCGATGTGGAGACGGAACATCAACGAATGAATGACGCTCCATGATAGCCAACCTTCGATGTGGAGACGGTACATCAACGAATGAATGACGCTCCATGATAGCCAACCTTCGATGTTGAGACGGCACATCAACGAATGAATGACGCTCCATGGTAGCCAACCTTCGATGTGGAGAACCCAACGAATGAATGATGCTCCATGATAGCCAACCTTCGATGTGGAGACAGAACATCAACGAATGAATGACGCTCCATGGTAGCCAACCTTCGATGTGGAGAACCCAACGAATGAATGACGCTCCATGATAGCCAACCTTCGATGTGGAGACGGAACATCAACGAATGAATGACGCTCCATGATAGCCAACCTTCGATGTGGAGAACCCAACGAATGAATGATGCTCCATGGTAGCCAACCTTCGATGTGGAGAACCCAACGAATGAATGATGCTCCATGGTAGCCAACCTTCGATGTGGAGACGGAACATCAACGAATGAATGATGCTCCATGGTAGCCAACCTTCGATGTGGAGACGGTACCCAACGAATGAATGACGCTCCATGGTAGCCAACCTTCGATGTGGAGAACCCAACGAATGAATGACGCTCCATGATAGCCAACCTTCGATGTGGAGAACCCAACGAATGAATGACGCTCCATGGTAGCCAACCTTCGATGTGAAGAACCCAACGAATGAATGACGCTCCATGATAGCCAACCTACGATGTGAAGAACCCAACGGATGAATGACGCTCCATGGTAGCCAACCTTCGATGTGGAGAACCCAACGGATGAATGACGCTCCATGGTAGCCAACCTTCGATGTGGAGAACCCAACGAATGAATGACGCTCCATGATAGCCAACCTTCGATGTGAAGAACCCAACGAATGAATGACGCTCCATGATAGCCAACCTTCGATGTGGAGAACCCAACGAATGAATGACGCTCCATGGTAGCCAACCTTCGATGTTGAGACGGAACATCAACGAATGAATGACGCTCCATGGTAGCCAACCTTCGATGTTGAGACGGAACATCAACGAATGAATGACGCTCCATGGTAGCCAACCTTCGATGTGGAGACGGTACCCAACGAATGAATGACGCTGCATGGTAGCCAACCTTCGATGTGGAGACGGAACATCAACGAATGAATGATGCTCCATGGTAGCCAACCTTCGATGTGGAGACGGTACATCAACGAATGAATGACGCTCCATGGTAGCCAACCTTCGATGTGGAGAACCCAACGAATGAATGACGCTCCATGATAGCCAACCTTCGATGTGGAGAACCCAACGAATGAATGACGCTCCATGATAGCCAACCTTCGATGTGGAGAACCCAACGAATGAATGACGCTCCATGGTAGCCAACCTTCGATGTTGAGACGGAACATCAACGAATGAATGACGCTCCATGGTAGCCAACCTTCGATGTGGAGACGGTACCCAACGAATGAATGACGCTCCATGGTAGCCAACCTTCGATGTGGAGACGGAACATCAACGAATGAATGATGCTCCATGGTAGCCAACCTTCGATGTGGAGACGGTACATCAACGAATGAATGACGCTCCATGGTAGCCAACCTTCGATGTGGAGAACCCAACGAATGAATGATGCTTCATGATAGCCAACCTTCGATGTGGAGACGGTACCCAACGAATGAATGACGCTCCATGATAGCCAACCTTCGATGTGGAGACGGCACATCAACGAATGAATGACGCTCCATGGTAGCCAACCTTCGATGTGGAGAACCCAACGAATGAATGACGCTCCATGATAGCCAACCTTCGATGTGGAGAACCCAACGAATGAATGATGCTCCATGATAGCCAACCTTCGATGTGGAGAACCCAACGAATGAATGATGCTCCATGGTAGCCAACCTTCGATGTGGAGACGGAACATCAACGAATGAATGACGCTCCATGGTAGCCAACCTTCGATGTGGAGACGGTACCCAACGAATGAATGACGCTCCATGGTAGCCAACCTTCGATGTGGAGAACCCAACGAATGAATGACGCTCCATGGTAGCCAACCTTCGATGTTGAGACGGCACATCAACGAATGAATGATGCTCCATGGTAGCCAACCTTCGATGTTGAGACGGAACATCAACGAATGAATGACCCTCCATGATAGCCAACCTTCGATGTTGAGACGGAACATCAACGAATGAATGACGCTCCATGGTAGCCAACCTTCGATGTGGAGACGGTACCCAACGAATGAATGACGCTCCATGATAGCCAACCTTCGAAGTGGAGACTGTACATCAACGAATGAATGACGCTCCATGGTAGCCAACCTTCGATGTGGAGAACCCAACGAATGAATGACGCTCCATGATAGCCAACCTTCGATGTGGAGAACCCAACGAATGAATGACGCTCCATGGTAGCCAACCTTCGATGTGGAGAACCCAACGAATGAATGATGCTCCATGATAGCCAACCTTCGATGTGGAGAACCCAACGAATGAATGACGCTCCATGGTAGCCAACCTTCGATGTGGAGAACCCAACGAATGAATGACGCTCCATGGTAGCCAACCTTCGATGTTGAGACGGTACCCAACGAATGAATGACGCTCCATGGTAGCCAACCTTCGATGTGGAGAACCCAACGAATGAATGACGCTCCATGGTAGCCAACCTTCGATGTAGAGACGGTACCCAACGAATGAATGACGCTCCATGGTAGCCAACCTTCGATGTAGAGACGGTACCCAACGAATGAATGACGCTCCATGGTAGCCAACCTTCGATGTAGAGACGGTACCCAACGAATGAATGATGCTCCATGATAGCCAACCTTGATGTGGAGAACCCAACGAATGAATGATGCTCCATGATAGCCAACCTTCGATTTGGAGAACCCAACGAATGAATGACGCTCCATGGTAGCCAACCTTCGATGTGGAGAACCCAACGAATGAATGATGCTCCATGATAGCCAACCTTCGATGTGAAGAACCCAACGAATGAATGATGCTCCATGATAGCCAACCTTCGATGTGAAGAACCCAACGAATGAATGATGCTCCATGATAGCCAACCTTCGATGTGGAGACGGCACATCAACGAATGAATGACGCTCCATGATAGCCAACCTTCGATGTGGAGACGGCACATCAACGAATGAATGACGCTCCATGATAGCCAACCTTCGATGTTGAGACGGAACATCAACGAATGAATGACGCTCCATGGTAGCCAACCTTCGATGTGGAGACGGAACATCAACGAATGAATGACGCTCCATGATAGCCAACCTTCGATGTTGAGACGGAACATCAACGAATGAATGACGCTCCATGATAGCCAACCTACGATGTGGAGACGGAACATCAACGAATGAATGACGCTCTATGATAGCCAACCTTCGATGTGGAGACGGAACATCAACGAATGAATGACGCTCCATGATAGCCAACCTACGATGTGGAGACGGAACATCAACGAATGAATGACGCTCCATGATAGCCAACCTACGATGTGGAGACGGAACATCAACGAATGAATGACGCTCCATGATAGCCAACCTACGAAGTGGAGACGGAACATCAACGAATGAATGACGCTCCATGATAGCCAACCTTCGATGTGGAGACGGAACATCAACGAATGAATGACGCTCCATGATAGCCAACCTTCGATGTTGAGACGGAACATCAACGAATGAATGACGCTCCATGGTAGCCAACCTTCGATGTGGAGAACCCAACGAATGAATGACGCTCCATGATAGCCAACCTTCGATGTGAAGAACCCAACGAATGAATGACGCTCCATGGTAGCCAACCTTCGATGTGGAGAACCCAACGAATGAATGACGCTCCATGATAGCCAACCTTCGATGTGGAGAACCCAACGAATGAATGACGCTCCATGGTAGCCAACCTTCGATGTGGAGACGGCACATCAACGAATGAATGATGCTCCATGATAGCCAACCTTCGATGTGGAGACGGAACATCAACGAATGAATGACGCTCCATGATAGCCAACCTTCGATGTGGAGACGGAACATCAACGAATGAATGACGCTCCATGGTAGCCAACCTTCGATGTGGAGAACCCAACGAATGAATGACGCTCCATGATAGCCAACCTTCGATGTGGAGACGGAACATCAACGAATGAATGACGCTCCATGATAGCCAACCTTCGATGTGGAGAACCCAACGAATGAATGACGCTCCATGATAGCCAACCTTCGATGTGGAGACGGAACATCAACGAATGAATGACGCTCCATGATAGCCAACCTTCGATGTGGAGACGGTACCCAACGAATGAATGATGCTCCATGGTAGCCAACCTTCGATGTTGAGACGGAACATCAACGAATGAATGACGCTCCATGGTAGCCAACCTTCGATGTGGAGACTGTACCCAACGAATGAATGACGCTCCATGGTAGCCAACCTTCGATGTGGAGACGGAACATCAACGAATGAATGACGCTCCATGATAGCCAACCTTCGATGTGGAGACGGTACATCAACGAATGAATGACGCTCCATGATAGCCAACCTTCGATGTTGAGACGGCACATCAACGAATGAATGACGCTCCATGGTAGCCAACCTTCGATGTGGAGAACCCAACGAATGAATGATGCTCCATGATAGCCAACCTTCGATGTGGAGACAGAACATCAACGAATGAATGACGCTCCATGGTAGCCAACCTTCGATGTGGAGAACCCAACGAATGAATGACGCTCCATGATAGCCAACCTTCGATGTGGAGACGGAACATCAACGAATGAATGACGCTCCATGATAGCCAACCTTCGATGTGGAGAACCCAACGAATGAATGATGCTCCATGGTAGCCAACCTTCGATGTGGAGAACCCAACGAATGAATGATGCTCCATGGTAGCCAACCTTCGATGTGGAGACGGAACATCAACGAATGAATGATGCTCCATGGTAGCCAACCTTCGATGTGGAGACGGTACCCAACGAATGAATGACGCTCCATGGTAGCCAACCTTCGATGTGGAGAACCCAACGAATGAATGACGCTCCATGGTAGCCAACCTTCGATGTTGAGACGGCACATCAACGAATGTATGATGCTCCATGGTAGCCAACCTTCGATGTTGAGACGGAACATCAACGAATGAATGACGCTTTATGATAGCCAACCTTCGATGTTGAGACGGCACATCAACGAATGAATGACGCTCCATGGTAGCCAACCTTCGATGTGGAGACGGTACCCAACGAATGAATGACGCTCCATGGTAGCCAACCTTCGATGTGGAGACGGAACCCAACGAATGAATGATGCTCCATGATAGCCAACCTTCGATGTTGAGACGGAACATCAACGAATGAATGATGCTCCATGGTAGCCAACCTTCGATGTTGAGACGGCACATCAACGAATGAATGACGCTTTATGATAGCCAACCTTCGATGTGGAGACGGTACCCAACGAATGAATGACGCTCCATGATAGCCAACCTTCGATGTGGAGAACCCAACGAATGAATGACGCTCCATGATAGCCAACCTTCGATGTGAAGAACCCAACGAATGAATGACGCTCCATGATAGCCAACCTTCGATGTGAAGAACCCAACGAATGAATGACGCTCCATGATAGTCAACCTTCGATGTGAAGAACCCAACGAATGAATGACGCTCCATGGTAGCCAACCTTCGATGTGAATAACCCAACGAATGAATGACGCTCCATGATAGCCAACCTTCGATGTTGAGACGGCACATCAACGAATGAATGACGCTTCATGATAGCCAACCTTCGATGTTGAGACGGCACATCAACGAATGAATGACGCTCCATGATAGCCAACCTTCGATGTTGAGACGGCACATCAACGAATGAATGATGCTCCATGATAGCCAACCTTCGATGTTGAGACGGAACATCAACGAATGAATGACGCTCCATGATAGCCAACCTTCGATGTTGAGACGGCACATCAACGAATGAATGATGCTCCAATGACGCTCCATGATAGCCAACCTTCTATGTTGAGACGGAACATAAACGAATGAATGACGCTCCATGATAGCCAACCTTCGATGTTGAGACGGCACATCAACGAATGAATGACGCTCCATGATAGCCAACTTTCGATGTGAAGAACCCAACGAATGAATGACGCTCCATGATAGCCAACCTTCGATGTGGAGAACCCAACGAATGAATGACGCTCCATGATAGCCAACCTACGATGTGGAGAACCCAACGAATGAATGACGCTCCATGATAGCCAACCTTCGATGTGGAGACGGCACATCAACGAATGAATGACGCTCCATGATAGCCAACCTTCGATGTTGAGACGGCACATCAACGAATGAATGACGCTCCATGATAGCCAACCTTCGATGTGGAGAACCCAACGAATGAATGACGCTCCATGATAGCCAACCTTCGATGTGGAGAACCCAACGAATGAATGATGCTCCATGATAGCCAACCTTCGATGTGAAGAACCCAACGAATGAATGACGCTCCATGATAGCCAACCTTCGATGTGGAGAACCCAACGAATGAATGACGCTCCATGATAGCCAACCTTCGATGTGGAGACGGAACATCAACGAATGAATGACGCTCCATGGTAGCCAACCTTCGATGTGGAGACGGAACATCAACGAATGAATGACGCTCCATGATAGCCAACCTTCGATGTGGAGACGGAACATCAACGAATGAATGACGCTCCATGATAGCCAACCTTCGATGTGGAGACGGAACATCAACGAATGAATGACGCTCCATGGTAGCCAACCTTCGATGTGGAGACGGCACATCAACGAATGAATGACGCTCCATGATAGCCAACCTTCGATGTGGAGAACCCAACGAATGAATGACTCTCCATGGTAGCCAACCTTCGATGTGGAGACGGCACATCAACGAATGAATGACGCTCCATGGTAGCCAACCTTCGATGTGGAGAACCCAACGAATGAATGACGCTCCATGATAGCCAACCTTCGATGTGAAGAACCCAACGAATGAATGACGCTCCATGATAGCCAACCTTCGATGTTGAGACGGAACATCAACGAATGAATGACGCTCCATGATAGCCAACCTTCGATGTGGAGAACCCAACGAATGAATGACGCTCCATGGTAGCCAACCTTCGATGTGGAGAACCCAACGAATGAATGACGCTCCATGATAGCCAACCTTCGATGTGGAGAACCCAACGAATGAATGACGCTCCATGATAGCCAACCTTCGATGTGGAGAACCCAACGAATGAATGACGCTCCATGATAGCCAACCTTCGATGTTGAGACGGCACATCAACGAATGAATGACGCTCCATGGTAGCCAACCTTCGATGTGGAGACTGTACCCAACGAATGAATGACGCTCCATGGTAGCCAACCTTCGATGTGGAGACGGAACCCAACGAATGAATGATGCTCCATGATAGCCAACCTTCGATGTTGAGACGGAACATCAACGAATGAATGATGCTCCATGGTAGCCAACCTTCGATGTTGAGACGGCACATCAACGAATGAATGACGCTTTATGATAGCCAACCTTCGATGTGGAGACGGTACCCAACGAATGAATGACGCTCCATGATAGCCAACCTTCAATAGTGGAGAACCCAACGAATGAATGACGCTCCATGATAGCCAACCTTCGATGTGAAGAACCCAACGAATGAATGACGCTCCATGATAGCCAACCTTCGATGTGAAGAACCCAACGAATGAATGACGCTCCATGATAGCCAACCTTCGATGTGAAGAACCCAACGAATGAATGACGCTCCATGGTAGCCAACCTTCGATGTGAATAACCCAACGAATGAATGACGCTCCATGATAGCCAACCTTCGATGTTGAGACGGCACATCAACGAATGAATGACGCTTCATGATAGCCAACCTTCGATGTTGAGACGGCACATCAACGAATGAATGACGCTCCATGATAGCCAACCTTCGATGTTGAGACGGCACATCAACGAATGAATGATGCTCCATGATAGCCAACCTTCGATGTTGAGACGGAACATCAACGAATGAATGACGCTCCATGATAGCCAACCTTCGATGTTGAGACGGCACATCAACGAATGAATGATGCTCCAATGACGCTCCATGATAGCCAACCTTCTATGTTGAGACGGAACATCAACGAATGAATGACGCTCCATGATAGCCAACCTTCGATGTTGAGACGGCACATCAACGAATGAATGACGCTCCATGATAGCCAACTTTCGATGTGAAGAACCCAACGAATGAATGACGCTCCATGATAGCCAACCTTCGATGTGGAGAACCCAACGAATGAATGACTCTCCATGATAGCCAACCTACGATGTGGAGAACCCAACGAATGAATGACGCTCCATGATAGCCAACCTTCGATGTGGAGACGGCACATCAACGAATGAATGACGCTCCATGATAGCCAACCTTCGATGTTGAGACGGCACATCAACGAATGAATGACGCTCCATGATAGCCAACCTTCGATGTGGAGAACCCAACGAATGAATGACGCTCCATGATAGCCAACCTTCGATGTGGAGAACCCAACGAATGAATGATGCTCCATGATAGCCAACCTTCGATGTGAAGAACCAACGAATGAATGACGCTCCATGATAGCCAACCTTCGATGTGGAGAACCCAACGAATGAATGACGCTCCATGATAGCCAACCTTCGATGTGGAGACGGAACATCAACGAATGAATGACGCTCCATGGTAGCCAACCTTCGATGTGGAGACGGAACATCAACGAATGAATGACGCTCCATGATAGCCAACCTTCGATGTGGAGACGGAACATCAACGAATGAATGACGCTCCATGGTAGCCAACCTTCGATGTGGAGACGGAACATCAACGAATGAATGACGCTCCATGGTAGCCAACCTTCGATGTGGAGACGGCACATCAACGAATGAATGACGCTCCATGATAGCCAACCTTCGATGTGGAGAACCCAACGAATGAATGACACTCCATGGTAGCCAACCTTCGATGTGGAGACGGCACATCAACGAATGAATGACGCTCCATGGTAGCCAACCTTCGATGTGGAGAACCCAACGAATGAATGACGCTCCATGATAGCCAACCTTCGATGTGAAGAACCCAACGAATGAATGACGCTCCATGATAGCCAACCTTCCATGTTGAGACGGAACATCAACGAATGAATGACGCTCCATGATAGCCAACCTTCGATGTGGAGAACCCAACGAATGAATGACGCTCCATGGTAGCCAACCTTCGATGTGGAGACGGAACATCAACGAATGAATGATGCTCCATTGTAGCCAACCTTCGATGTTGAGACGGAACATCAACGAATGAATGACGCTCCATGATAGCCAACCTTCGATGTGGAGAACCCAACGAATGAATGACGCTCCATGGTAGCCAACCTTCGATGTGAAGAACCCAACGAATGAATGACGCTCCATGATAGCCAACCTTCGATGTGAAGAACCCAACGAATGAATGACGCTCCATGATAGCCAACCTTCGATGTGAAGAACCCAACGAATGAATGACGCTCCATGGTAGCCAACCTTCGATGTGGAGAACCCAACGAATGAATGACGCTCCATGATAGCCAACCTTCGATGCTGAGACGGTACCCAACGAATGAATGACGCTCCATGATAGCCAACCTTCGATGTGGAGACGGCACATCAACGAATGAATGACGCTCCATGATAGCCAACCTACGATGTGGAGAACCCAACGAATGAATGACGCTCCATGGTAGCCAACCTTCGATGTGGAGAACCCAACGAATGAATGACGCTCCATGATAGCCAACCTTCGATGTGGAGACGGCACATCAACGAATGAATGACGCTCCATGATAGCCAACCTTCGATGTTGAGACGGCACATCAACGAATGAATGACGCTCCATGTTAGCCAACCTTCGATGTGGAGAACCCAACGAATGAATGACGCTCCATGATAGCCAACCTTCGATGTGGAGACGGCACATCAACGAATGAATGACGCTCCATGGTAGCCAACCTTCGATGTGGAGAACCCAACGAATGAATGACGCTCCATGATAGCCAACCTTCGATGTTGAGACGGAACATCAACGAATGAATGACGCTCCATGGTAGCCAACCTTCGATGTGGAGAACCCAACGAATGAATGACGCTCCATGATAGCCAACCTTCGATGTGAAGAACCCAACGAATGAATGACGCTCCATGGTAGCCAACCTTCGATGTGGAGAACCCAACGAATGAATGATGCTCCATGGTAGCCAACCTTCGATGTGGAGACGGCACATCAACGAATGAATGACGCTCCATGATAGCCAACCTTCGATGTGAAGAACCCAACGAATGAATGACGCTCCATGGTAGCCAACCTTCGATGTGGAGAACCCAACGAATGAATGATGCTCCATGGTAGCCAACCTTCGATGTGGAGAACCCAACGAATGAATGACGCTCCATGATAGCCAACCTTCGATGTGGAGAACCCAACGAATGAATGATGCTCCATGATAGCCAACCTTCGATGTTGAGACGGAACATCAACGAATGAATGATGCTTCATGATAGCCAACCTTCGATGTGAAGAACCCAACGAATGAATGATGCTCCATGATAGCCAACCTTCGATGTTGAGACGGCACATCAACGAATGAATGACGCTTCATGATAGCCAACCTTCGATGTTGAGACGGCACATCAACGAATGAATGATGCTCCATGATAGCCAACCTTCGATGTTGAGACGGCACATCAACGAATGAATGGTGCTCCATGATAGCCAACCTTCGATGTTGAGACGGCACATCAACGAATGAATGATGCTCCATGATAGCCAACCTTCGATGTTGAGACGGCACATCAACGAATGAATGGTGCTCCATGATAGCCAACCTTCGATGTTGAGACGGCACATCAACGAATGAATGATGCTTCATGATAGCCAACCTTCGATGTTGAGACGGCACATCAACGAATGAATGATGCTCCATGATAGCCAACCTTCGATGTGGAGAACCCAACGAATGAATGACGCTCCATGATAGCCAACCTTCGATGTGAAGAACCCAACGAATGAATGATGCTCCATGATAGCCAACCTTCGATGTGGAGACGGAACATCAACGAATGAATGACGCTCCATGGTAGCCAACCTTCGATGTGGAGAACCCAACGAATGAATGACGCTCCATGATAGCCAACCTTCGATGTTGAGACGGCACATCAACGAATGAATGATGCTCCATGATAGCCAACCTTCGATGTGGAGAACCCAACGAATGAATGATGCTCCATGATAGCCAACCTTCGATGTGGAGACGGAACATCAACGAATGAATGACGCTCCATGATAGCCAACCTTCGATGTGGAGAACCCAACGAATGAATGATGCTCCATGGTAGCCAACCTTCGATGTGGAGACGGCACATCAACGAATGAATGACGCTCCATGGTAGCCAACCTTCGATGTGGAGAACCCAAGGAATGAATGACGCTCCATGGTAGCCAACCTTCGATGTGGAGAACCCAACGAATGAATGACGCTCCATGGTAGCCAACCTTCGATGTTGAGACGGAACATCAACGAATGAATGACGCTCCATGGTAGCCAACCTTCGATGTGGAGAACCCAACGAATGAATGATGCTCCATGGTAGCCAACCTTCGATGTTGAGACGGAACATCAACGAATGAATGATGCTCCATGGTAGCCAACCTTCGATGTTGAGACGGAACATCAACGAATGAATGACGCTCCATGATAGCCAACCTTCGATGTGGAGAACCCAACGAATGAATGACGCTCCATGATAGCCAACCTTCGATGTGGAGAACCCAACGAATGAATGACGCTCCATGATAGCCAACCTACGATGTGGAGAACCCAACGAATGAATGACGCTCCATGATAGCCAACCTTCGATGTGGAGAACCCAACGAATGAATGACGCTCCATGATAGCCAACCTTCGATGTGGAGAACCCAACGAATGAATGACGCTCCATGATAGCCAACCTTCGATGTGGAGAACCCAACGAATGAATGACGCTCCATGATAGCCAACCTACGATGTTGAGACGGCACATCAACGAATGAATGACGCTCCATGATAGCCAACCTTCGATGTGGAGACGGCACATCAACGAATGAATGACGCTCCATGGTAGCCAACCTTCGATGTTGAGACGGCACATCAACGAATGAATGACGCTCCATGATAGCCAACCTTCGATGTTGAGACGGAACATCAACGAATGAATGATGCTCCATGGTAGCCAACCTTCGATGTTGAGACGGAACATCAACGAATGAATGACGCTCCATGATAGCCAACCTTCGATGTGGAGAACCCAACGAATGAATGACGCTCCATGATAGCCAACTTTCGATGTGGAGAACCCAACGAATGAATGACGCTCCATGATAGCCAACCTTCGATGTGGAGAACCCAACGGATGAATGACGCTCCATGGTAGCCAACCTTCGATGTGGAGAACCCAACGAATGAATGACGCTCCATGATAGCCAACCTTCGATGTGGAGAACCCAACGAATGAATGACGCACCATGGTAGCCAACCTTCGATGTGGAGAACCCAACGAATGAATGACGCTCCATGATAGCCAACCTTCGATGTGGAGACGGCACATCAACGAATGAATGACGCTCCATGGTAGCCAACCTTCGATGTGGAGAACCCAACGAATGAATGACGCTCCATGATAGCCAACCTTCGATGTGGAGAACCCAACGAATGAATGACGCTCCATGATAGCCAACCTTCGATGTGGAGAACCCAACGAATGAATGACGCTCCATGATAGCCAACCTTCGATGTGGAGAACTCAACGAATGAATGACGCTCCATGATAGCCAACCTACGATGTGGAGAACCCAACGAATGAATGACGCTCCATGGTAGCCAACCTTCGATGTGGAGAACCCAACGAATGAATGACGCTCCATGATAGCCAACCTTCGATGTGGAGAACCCAACGAATGAATGACGCTCCATGATAGCCAACCTTCGATGTGGAGAACCCAACGAATGAATGACGCTCCATGGTAGCCAACCTTCGATGTGGAGACGGCACATCAACGAATGAATGACGCTCCATGATAGCCAACCTTCGATGTGGAGACGGCACATCAACGAATGAATGACGCTCCATGATAGCCAACCTTCGATGTGGAGAACCCAACGAATGAATGATGCTCCATGGTAGCCAACCTTCGATGTAGAGAACCCAACGAATGAATGACGCTCCATGGTAGCCAACCTTCGATGTGGAGAACCCAACGAATGAATGACGCTCCATGGTAGCCAACCTTCGATGTGGAGAACCCAACGAATGAATGACTCTCCATGGTAGCCAACCTACGATGTGGAGAACCCAACGAATGAATGACGCTCCATGGTAGCCAACCTTCGATGTTGAGACGGAACATCAACGAATGAATGACGCTCCATGGTAGCCAACCTTCGATGTGGAGACGGTACCCAACGAATGAATGACGCTCCATGGTAGCCAACCTTCGATGTGGAGACGGAACATCAACGAATGAATGATGCTCCATGATAGCCAACCTTCGATGTGAAGAACCCAACGAATGAATGATGCTCCATGATAGCCAACCTTCGATGTGGAGAACCCAACGAATGAATGATGCTCCATGGTAGCCAACCTTCGATGTGGAGAACCCAACGAATGAATGATGCTCCATGATAGCCAACCTTCGATGTGGAGAACCCAACGAATGAATGATGCTCCATGGTAGCCAACCTTCGATGTTGAGACGGAACATCAACGAATGAATGACGCTCCATGATAGCCAACCTACGATGTGGAGACGGCACATCAACGAATGAATGATGCTCCATAGTAGCCAACCTTCGATGTGGAGACGGAACATCAACGAATGAATGACGCTCCATGGTAGCCAACCTTCGATGTTGAGACGGCACATCAACGAATGAATGATGCTCCATGGTAGCCAACCTTCGATGTTGAGACGGCACATCAACGAATGAATGATGCTCCATGGTAGCCAACCTTCGATGTAGAGACGGCACATCAACGAATGAATGATGCTCCATGGTAGCCAACCTTCGATGTTGAGACGGCACATCAACGAATGAATGACGCTCCATGGTAGCCAACCTTCGATGTGGAGACGGTACCCAACGAATGAATGACGCTCCATGGTAGCCAACCTTCGATGTGAAGAACCCAACGAATGAATGACGCTCCATGGTAGCCAACCTTCGATGTGGAGACGGTACCCAACGAATGAATGATGCTCCATGGTAGCCAACCTTCGATGTTGAGACGGAACATCAACGAATGAATGATGCTTTATGATAGCCAACCTTCGATGTTGAGACGGAACATCAACGAATGAATGATGCTCCATGGTAGCCAACCTTCGATGTTGAGACGGAACATCAACGAATGAATGACGCTCCATGGTAGCCAACCTACGATGTGGAGAACCCAACGAATGAATGACGCTCCATGGTAGCCAACCTTCGATGTGGAGAACCCAACGAATGAATGACGCTCCATGGTAGCCAACCTTCGATGTGGAGAACCCAACGAATGAATGACGCTCCATGGTAGCCAACCTTCGATGTGGAGAACCCAACGAATGAATGACGCTCCATGGTAGCCAACCTTCGATGTGAAGAACCCAACGAATGATTGTTAGATTGTATGTTCTATAACCAGTTTTATCAAATATAATGTACTAGACAGTATGTTCTGTAACCAGTTTTATCAAATATAATGTACTAGACTGTATGTTCTATAACCAGTTTTATCAAATATAATGTACTAGACTGTATGTTCTATAACTAGTTTTATCAAATATAATGTACTAGACTGTATGTTCTATAACCAGTTTTATCAAATATAATGTACTAGACTGTTTGTTCTGTAACCAGTTTTATCAAATATAATGTACTAGATTGTATGTTCTATAATCAGTTTTATCAAATATAATGTACTAGACTGTATGTTCTATAACCAGTTTTATCAAATATAATGTACTAGACTGTATGTTCTATAACCAGTTTTATCAAATATAATGTACTAGATTGTATGTTCTATAACCAGTTTTATCAAATATAAAAATGATAATAACAAATACAAGTTTTAAAATAACCTCTGCTGAGACGAAGTGTGTTAGGCGAATGGCGGGAGACAGCCTGAGAGATAAGTTCGGATCTGAAGAACTTTTTCAATCAGAAATGAAGAGCTGAGAAGAAAAAAAAACGCTTGGAATAACCCCTGCCATAGAATATATAAAGAAATAACAGATAAAGTAGTTTGGTCACGTGACAAGGCAGAGTGATCAAAACACAACAAGACGAGCCTTCAATAAATGTTGTGAGAACACTAGACCCAAGGGTCGACCACAAAAAAGATGGATGGATGGAATATTAGAAGCACTAGGAAACAGCAGAGGCGAACAGAAGAGCAAAAACCCGCAAATTAAGTCTCCCCTCGAAGCTGAAAGACAAATGAGGAAGAAAAGAACAAGTGTTATTGTGTAGCGAGCGCATACTAAGATTGATAAAGGACATACCTTGTGGCCATACAAGAAAGAATATATTCTATTGACACAGTCTTGCTAAAAGTGACAATGTATTAAAGAAAATTTTTGATATTATAATGACGGAAAGTAAAATTAACAGTCATAGAATCCACAGCAAGTAGACTAGTAATGGTTGTAACAACGAACAAGATATCCCTTAAGTGCACAAATAAATACAAGAAGCAGGATTACAACAGGTCAATGAGTTAGTGTGCCTGGAAATGTTTGTTGCTGCTGATTGGTTGACGACAAAGGTAATGAGTAGACTATCTCAGGAAAACGCCGCATTCTAAAGAATGATGACAATATTATGCTGACCATTTTTGTCCATGGAAATAAGAAATGTGTTGATTGTTTTGTAGAGCCAGTCTTGAAGTGTGGATGTGAATCATGGACAAAAGGACAACAGGCAAGAAAATCGATGAGGCCTCGAATATACAGTTTTACAGAGGAATTGCGGGAATACCGTGATGATGTAAACAAAAATGACGAAAATATTCTAAATGAGACCAAAGAAAAACGACGAACATGTTCTAGATGAGGTCAAAAAAATATGAAATCTAATTTCTAACATCATGATCATCATCATGTGCCATAGAAGTTGGCATAGGCGATCATGTCCTTCCACAATTTTCTATTCACAGTACATCGTATCAGTTCTGTTGTTGATTGTTTTCCGTGCCATGACACCAAGCTATCCAGTATCTTCTCTATTTGTCGTTCGCGATATCTCTATCTGTCTCTATTTTGTCAGTTGTAACCAAGTACTTCAACTTTCCTCTTCTCATGATGTTCCCGAAAAAATGTTGCTTGTTTTCTTTTTGTCTTTTAGTAGCTCCTTTTTGTATTGGCCTATTTGAGAACGTCCTTCTGGTCTTTTTAGCTGCCCAGAGAACTTTCAACATTCATCTGAGAAATCCCATCTCTGTGGCCTATAATCTTTTCATTTGTTTGTCTTCTGTCCATGATTCAGGTTAGAATTGGCTCTATATAGCACCGATGAACTCTCTTTCTCACTTCTGACATCAGAAGGCAGTAACCATCATTGTGTGGTTGCCGTGTACTGAGAAGTAAACAGCTGGAATGCTAAACACAGGAGGAAGAAGAAGAAATAAAGTAAAGAATGGTTTTGTAGGAAGTCAACTACAAAAGTGATGAATGATTGAAGATAAGAATTGATAAGTGATTGTAGATAAGAATTGATGAGTGATTGTAGATAAGAATTGATGAGTGATTGTAGATAAGAATTGATGAGTGATTGTAGATAAGAATTGATGAGTGATTGTAGATAAGAATTGATGAATGATTGTAGATAAGAATTGATGAGTGATTGTAGATAAGAATTGATAAATGATTGTAGATAAGAACTGATGAATAATTGTAGATAAGAATTGATGAATGATTGTAGATAAGAATTGATGAATGATTGTAGATAAGAATTGATGAATGATTGTAGATAGGAATTGATGAATGATTGTAGATAAGAATTGATGAATGATTGTAGATAGGAATTGATGAATGATTGTAGATAGGAATTGATGAATGATTGTAGATAAGAATTAATGATTACAGAGATAGAAAGCTGGGGAGAGACATGATCGCCTACGCTTCATGTAAATGTTAAAGACCACAATAATAAAACTGCTACTACAATACAGCTACAACATTGCACTATTAACATTACTGCTGCTGATGTTACTATTACCGTTACTGCTAGTATTACTGCTGCTGATGTTACTATTACCGTTACTGCTAGTATTACTGCTGCTGATGTGACTATTACCGTTACTGTTAGTATTACTGCTGCTGATGTTACTATTACCGTTACTGCTAGTATTACTGCTGCTGATGTTACTATTACCGTTACTGCTAGTATTACTGCTGCTGATGTGACTATTACCGTTACTGTTAGTATTACTGCTGCTGATGTTACTATTACCGTTACTGCTAGTATTACTGCTGCTGATGTTACTATTACCGTTACTGCTAGCATTACTGCTGCTGATGTTATTATTACCGCTACTGCTAGCATTACTGCTGCTGATGTTACTATTACCGTTACTGCTAGCATTACTGCTGCTGATGTTATTATTACTGTTGCTGCTAGTAGTAGTATTTGTTTTTGCACTGAGTATTTAACTATAATTATTGTGCTAAATGAACAGCAAAACAATAGTTAGCTCTTATCTATATTGTTAAACTTCACGCTTTTAAAAATGTTACAATGTTTTCGTAAATTAATCACGTGATTCTTATGACTCAATTGAGATCAAGCTAGCAACGCCCACAATCAGCTGTAACTGCGACTGATAGTTTTATGAACACATTTTTGGAGCTCGCTGCGACCTCAATGGTCGTTATAGATGAGGGTGGGCTTAGACCGCTCCTGTCGCCTCCACCCGCCTTCTTGAAGTGCACTTTAACCATTCCTAGATTTCAAGCGAAAGTTTTGTAAATAAACAGCTTATTAAAGAAACAAATGGTGGCTACTGTGCCCTGCCTAAGGTATAATTATCACGTAATAACTTTGGTACGTCTACAGCGCAAAACATTTACTGGTGCATCCATCGTGTAACAGGTTTAGGAGATCAATTGTGTTAAGTTTAGTACATCGATCGTTTCACGTGTTTAGTACATCAGACGTTTGACGTGTAATAAGTGTAGAATATGAATTGAAACCCGCATGCACAATGGCCTAGATTGGAAAGAAATAGAGAAAAAGTCCAAGAACTCGGGATAGAAGGAGAGACCTTGTCCGTAGTTCATGCTCCAAGAAGGGATCTAAAGGGCTGTCCATTGGTCTGTTGTTGTTTGCGTACACCAGCTCTATGACTTTAACCAAGTCCCGGGGGACTTAATTTTGTATGATTATGCAAAAGGCTTTTACCTTCTTTTTATAGGCTGTTCTAATGCCTTTTCCTATTTTCAACACCGACAGCCATGTGTTCAGCTGCCCCTCGCCATACAGGCTGATATTCCCCGACTTCAAATGTACTCTCAATTTTTTAACTGTCGAGAGTTTTGAGGCCAGAGGAAGGCAAAGCTGCGAAGTTGTCACGGATTTGTTGTTTGACAAAAATTCCACTGTATTGGGGATTAAACCCGGAACATTCGTGTCCAGATGCGGTTGTACCTCTAGACCACACAAGCCTATGATAGAATGATTCGATCGTTCAGTGAAGTATGGGGAGGGGTGTTTTCTTCTGCTGGAGATTTTTTTGCTGGGGGTAGATTGTGAACCAGTGCACTCTCTCCAAACTTTGTGCACTCTACCCAACCTGTATGTTCTCTCTCCAGCCAGTGTTCCCTCTCCAACCTGTCTGCCTTCTCTCTAACCCGTATGCCCTCTTTCCAACCTGTGTGCCTTCTTTTCAACCTGTCTGCCTTCTCTCTAACCCGTATGCCCTCTTTCCAACCTGTGTGCCTTCTTTTCAACCTGCGTGCTCTCTCTCCAACCTGCCCCCTCTCTCCAACCTGTGCCCCCTCTCTCCAACCTGTGACCCCTCTCTCCAACCTGTGACACCTCTCTCCAACCTGACCCTCTCTCCAACCTGCCTCCTCTCCAACCTGCCCCCTCTCTCCAACCTGCCTCCTCGCTCCAACCTGCCTTTGCTCTCCAACCTGTGACCCCTCACTCCAACCTGTGACCCCTCTCTCCAACCTGTGACCCCTCACTCCAACCTGTGACACCTCACCTCAACTTGTGACCCTTCACTCCAACCTGTGACCCCTCTCTCCAACTTGCCCCCTCTCTCCAACCTGCTCCCTCTCTCCAACCTGCCCCCTCTCTCCAACCTGCCACCTCTCTCCAACCTGTGCAACCTATCTCCAACCTGTGCAACCTCTCTCCAACCTGTGCAACCTCTCTCCAACCTGTTCCCCCTCTCTCCAACCTGTTCCCCCTCTCTCCAACCTGTTCCCCCTCTCTCCAACCTGTTCCCCCTCTCTCCAACCTGTTCCCCCTCTCTCCAACCTGTGCCCCCTCTCTCCAACATGCCACCTCTCCAGTATGTTATAGAACACATTATTCCCCATTCTCTTGTCTGTATAGATCAGATCCAGTATGTTATAGAACAAATTATTCCCCATTCTCTTGCCTGTATAGATCAGATCCAGTACGTTATAGAATAAATTATTCCCCATTCTCTTGCCTGTATAGATCAGATCCAGTATGTTATAGAACAAATTATTCCCCATTCTCTTGCCTGTATAGATCAGATCCAGTATGTTATAGAACAAATTATTCCCCATTCTCTTGTCTGTATAGATCAGATCCAGTATGTTATAGAACAAATTATTCCCCATTCTCTTGTCTGTATAGATCAGATCCAGTATGTTATAGAACAAATTATTCCCCATTCTCTTGCTGTATAGATCAGATCCAGTATGTTATAGAACAAATTATTCCCCATTCTCTTGTCTGTATAGATCAGATCCACTATGTTATAGAACAAATTATTGCCCATTCTCCTGTTTGTATAGATCAGATCCACTATGTTATAGAACACATTTATTATTTCACACAAAGTTTGCAGTCATTAACTAAGCGACCTGGGAATTCTTCCTTGTTTAACAGCGCCATAACAATGAAGTACTTATTTATTTCTCACCCATTAAGTGCTACTTTACGTTTATGTTGTTGTACGATATCCATGAGTAATGCTGACTGTCATCCATGACGTGACATTCAACAGCACATGTATCACAAAAACAACACAAAAACAATATATTTTTGTCTTAAAGGCACGGATATTCTCTCTCCTAACACTTTAGTAAATAAATGTAACAAAAACATGGAAGGAGAGTAGAGCACTGAATATCTCTGCACCGCGACACATCGTTTAGGAGTAAGGGGGCTAGTGCATTTTCTCGCTGTTGCTAAAACTTAATTCCGTGAAACAGGTACCTGATCCCTTTCCAGCTTGCATGGCTGGAGAGCAGTAGACTGATATTGACACAAATATTGGTACCAACAGTCTGTTATAATCACTAGAGATCTGTGAACAGTAAGTCAATCTGATAACCAATAGAGATCTGTGAACAGTAAATCAAGCTGATAACCAATAGAGATCTGTGAAAAGTAAGTCAATCTGATAACCAATAGAGATCTGTGAACAGTAAGTCAATCTGATAACCAATAGAGATCTGTGAACAGTAAGTCAATCTGATAACCAATAGAGATCTGTGAACAGTAAGTCAATCTGATAACCAATAGAGATCTGTGAACAGTAAGTCAATCTGATAACCAATAGAGATCTGTGAACAGTAAGTCAATCTGATAACCAATAGAGATCTGTGAACAGTAAGTCAATCTGATAACCAATAGAGATCTGTGAACAGTAAGTCAATCTGATAACCAATAGAGATCTGTGAACAGTAAATCAAGCTGATAACCAATAGAGATCTGTGAAAAGTAAGTCAATCTGATAACCAATAGAGATCTGTGAACAGTAAGTCAATCTGATAACCAATAGAGATCTGTGAACAGTAAGTCAATCTGATAACCAATAGAGATCTGTGAACAGTAAGTCAATCTGATAACCAATAGAGATCTGTGAACAGTAAGTCAATCTGATAACCAATAGAGATCTGTGAACAGTAAATCAAGCTGATAACCAATAGAGATCTGTGAACAGTAAGTCAATCTGATAACCAATAGAGATCTGTGAACAGTAAATCAATCTGATAACCAATAGAGATCTGTGAACAGTAAGTCAATCTGATAACGATAACCAATAGAGATCTGTGAACAGTAAGTCAATCTGATAACCAATAGAGATCTGTGAACAGTAAATCAATCTGATAACCAATAGAGATCTGTGAACAGTAAGTCAATCTGATAACCAATAGAGATCTGTGAACAGTAAGTCAATCTGATAACCAATAGAGATCTGTGAACAGTAAGTCAATCTGATAACGATAACCAATAGAGATCTGTGAACAGTAAGTCAATCTGATAACCAATAGAGATCTGTGAACAGTAAATCAATCTGATAACCAATAGAGATCTGTGAACAGTAAGTCAATCTGATAACCAATAGAGATCTGTGAACAGTAAGTCAATCTGATAACCAATAGAGATCTGTGAACAGTAAGTCAATCAAATAACCATTAGAGATCTTTGAACATCTAATCAGCCCGAGAACCAATATAGATCTTTGAACAGTAAGTCACACAGGGTACCCACCCCTAAAGTTCCCCCCCCCTCCCCTATAAGATTTACATTGTTTGTCAACACATTTTACGTCTAACTCCCCCCCCCCTCCCCCGCAAATCTCGATTTCTTGCATTTTTCTCGCATTCACACACTTATTGGATAATTATTTTTTTGGTTTTATATTCGCAGAAAATTGAATGTTTTACAGCATCTGTGCTCATAGCTAACAATGCTTGATTTATTTGTAATAAGAAGAAATGGAGTGTTAATTAATGTAAAACTGCCAATGATATACTCATTTTGATCAAAATAGAAAGTGTATGGTTTATGGTATAATATCACACTGCCTTCCTTGATAGGTTCCAATAAGATCTGGTAGCCGGTAGCCTCAATTGATGTGATAGCAGCAGCAGCATAATAGTATAGTGGTAGTGGTTGGTATCAGTGATGACGATTATATATCACCTACAGCATCAGTGCCATTACATCAAATGCAATAAATGATTGATGATAAGTCGTGAGCATCTTCCTTTTCTCCTGACAACAACCGGGAGACCTCTTCTTTTTTAACTTGACAGAAACACATTTATCTTTTTTACATAACAAAAACACATTTATCTTTTTTACAAGACAAAACACTCTTCCCTTTTTACATGACAAAACACTCTTCCCCTTTTTACATGACTAAACAATCTTCCCCTTTTTACATGACAAAACACTCTTCCCCTTTTTACATGACAAAACACTCTTCCCCTTTTTACATGACTAAACAATCTTCATTTTTTGACTTGATAACCCTATCTCTAGCACGGTGCAAAACCTGCCAACTTTTACAAAACTGTCACGAGTGTATAATTTGTGTGGTCGATGACAGAATGTTGTCAAAGTAAGAAGTGGGAGTAGGCAGATGTTAAATGAAAGTGGAGTAGGCAGATGTTAAATGAAAGTGGAGTAGGCAGAATTTAAATGAAAGTGGAGTAGGCAGATGTTAAATGAAAGTAGAGTAGGCAGATGGTAAATGAAAGTGGAGTAGGCAGAATTTAAATGAAAGTGGAGTAGGCAGATGTTAAATGAAAGTGGAGTAGGCAGATGTTAAATGAAAGTGGAGTAGGCAGATGTTAAATGAAAGTGGAGTAGGCAGATGGTAAATGAAAGAGGAAATCATCATCATCATCGCGTGCCTTCTCCGCAACGAAGGTTGGCTACCATGGATCGCCATTCTACTCTGTTTCTTGTTTTGATGGTGCAGGCTGACATGGATTGACTTGTCCATCTTTTGATATTACTAGTCCATGTTAGTCTTGGTCTGCCTCTGCCTCTTTTACCTTGTATTTTTCCTTCCAATGTTACTTTTAGTAGGCTGTTGTGTCTTTTAACATGCCCCAACAATTTCATTTGTCTTGTCTTAATTGTATTTAGTAGTTCTCTTTTTATTTTCAGTTGTTTTAAAACTTCATCGTTTGTTATCTTTTGTTTCCATCCAATTCTACCTATTCTTCTATAAATCCACATTTCAAAGGCTTAAATTTTCTGTTCTGTTTTCTTGTCTAATGTCCATGTTTCTGCACCATACAGGAATATTGAGAAGATGTAACATTTTGCCATTCTTAGTTTCAGCCCTGCTGATATTTGCTTTGTTGTTAGTATATTTTTCATGGCATTAAAATTACTTTTTTCCATACCTATTCTTTTGTTTATTTCAGTTTTACATTTTCCCTCATTGGTTATAGTATGTCCCAGGTAGTTGTAACTCTGGACTGTCTCCAGATGTATTCCCTCAACTGTGATATTTAATTGTAGGTCTTGAGAATTTTCTTTGTTTATGATCATAGTTTCAGTCTTTTTTATATTCATTTCTAGTCCATATTTTTTGCTTGTTATGTTTATCACATTAAGCAATTGTTGTAGATCTTTAGGATTTTCTGCTAGTAGAACAGTATCATCAGCATATCTCAGGTTATTGATTATCTTTCCATTAATGTTTAGGCCTGGTATCTCTGAGATGTTTTTAAAGATTTGCTCAGTGTTAATTCGTTCCTAAAACAGTAGTTAGAATTTCTCTCCATGGCTTTCTTTGGAGTGTTACGTGATGAGGCTCCAATCTCTTTCACGGTGGTCTGCCATATTCGTCTTTCGTGTTCTGAATATGCCTCATGTGTACCACACACTTTGCTGTTTTCGCCTTCTGGGCCGATGATCATTTTCGATTCATCCGCCCCATCCACCGACACAGACTTTTTATTTTCGGGCTGAACATACCCGGCGGCGCCATTTTTCGTCGAACCACGTGCTTGACTACTGAACCGCGAACACACGACACAAAGAAGAGTAAGAAAGGGGAAAAGGATTGTAAAAACTAAAAAAAACGTCTCCCCGCACTGAAATGTGAAAAAAAAAAATTAAGCAAGACGTGGAGTGAGGCTTTATTTTTTTTTTTAATCTCGTTTATGAACTGAATGTAAAAAATTGGTAATTTACGAGTTTAGTGTCCTAAATTATTTATGTGTGGAGTAACGTCCATTTAGACTTATTTGGATCTAATGTGTCGATAGAAGACAACTGGGTTAGAACAACCTAAACCTTGTTGAAACAATATAATTAAATGTGCAGAAACTAGAACATTCAACTACATGTGGTCAATTAAGGGGTGATCACTCGTTTAGCAGAGATGATTTATGACGCTATATTCGTCAATTACCTAAAAAATATAAATATGAAACAATATATGTCATGTACTAAAAAGCGAATCATTTCAGTGGAAGAGGTTTGTTTATAACACTCGGGATAATATTACAAATAACCAACATAAAAAAAAAACCAAAGAACAGTAGATGGTATGGAGTAGGATCGAACCTGTACTCCTTGGCCCAGCGCTGCGCCACGAGAAACCACATGCTAGAGCACACGGACAACTCAACTACCTTACCAAAAACATTAATTTATTTGGGAATATACTCAAAGCTGCATATTCTGTAGATAGAAGATTGTGGAGGGACATGATCACCTACGCCAACCGGTATGGCACATGCTGATGATGATACTCAAAAGCAATATCTCGAATGTGTTTACGTGTATCAGCCAAACACTGCCACAGGCATCACCTGAGCAGTCGCCTTTAACCCCAGCACTAATAAAAACCTGCCAAAAGCTTTAGTTTCCTCTACAGTGCGTGCCATGTTAGGTTCAGTCATCGCGGTATCAATAACACGCCACTATAAATGATATTCAATACTTTTAGTTCGGCTGGAACGATCAACTTGCAGAGCCTGTCATTTGTTTTCATAAAAGCTGTCAGCCATTATTCTGTCTGACGGGAAAACCACAAGGAGGTAAATGAGATAGTGACATGAAGAAAACGGGGACAAAATTACAGCTTTACGCGAGTAAAGGACAACAACAATTTAACAACGTTTCGGCTCAATAGTCCTTCAGCGGGGACAGTGGACAACACACACTTAGATAAGTACGGAAATCCCATGAAAAGTATACTAACATCAAAACAAACAACACCAGGGCTAAAACAAAGAATAGAAAATGTTATATCTTCTCAACATTCATGTATGGTGGAGAAACATGGACATTAGACATGGAAATAAAGCAGAAAATTGAAACCTTTGAAATGTGGAATTATAGAATAGGAAGAAATAGATGGGGAAAAAAACAAACGGTGAAGTCTTAAAACAACTAAAAATGAAAAGAGAACTACTAAACACAATTAGAACAAGACAAATGAGATTTTTTTGGATATGTTAAAAAGCACAGCAGCCTACTAAAAGTAATCTTGGAAGAGAAAATATAAGGTAAAAGAGGCAGAGGCAGACCAAGAATGACATGAACAAGTAACATCGAAATGTGGACAAGTCATTCAATGACAACCAGCACAATCAAAGCAAGAGACTCAGCGGAATGGCGCTCCATGGTAGCTAACCTTCGATGTGGAGATGGACAAGTCAGCCTATGACAATCTGCACCATCAAAGCAAGAGACAGAGCGGAATGGCGCTCCATGGTAGCCAACCTTCGATGTGGAGATGGACAAGTCAGCCTATGACAATCTGCACCATCAAAGCAAGAGACAGAGCGGAATGGCGCTCCATGGTAGCTAACCTTCGATGCGGAGACGGCACACATTGAATACAAAATGAATCAAATAAAATCATACCGCAAAAACAATAGTTGTAACAAAGAAAAAGACATCTGCTAAAGCACAATTAAAGTCAATGGGAGAGTCATTACTGAATCATAGATGGCGTCATGAGCGATCCTCACTTGAGATAGTTTAGAAACAATAAAAGTGAGTTGTAGAATAGATCAAATACTTTCTTCAAAGAATAAATCAAAGAATGTGTTGAAGAATAGTTCACTGATTGTGTTCAAAGAATAAATTACAGAATGTTCAAAGAATATATCAAAGACTGTGTTCAAAGAATAGAACAAATGATGTGTTCAAAGATTATATATTTTAAAAATAGATAAAGCACTGTTTTCAAATAATGAGAAAGATATTATCAACCTGTTTTTTGTTAATTCTCAGTGTTATGTAGAGCCAGTCTAAACGTATGCGTGTGAATCATGGACAATAGAATAACAGACAAAAATTGGTGTGCAGCCACAAGAATGTATTTTTGTTGAGAAAACCATGGATAACTCAAAAGAGTAATGAACATTTTCTAAAAGTTGGCAAAGCAAAAAGTAAATCTTTCTTTCAGTATCTGAAGGAAAACAAAATCACCATTTTGTGGCCACGTAATGAACAGGGAATGAATGGAACATGCACATTTGGGACATCAGGAACAATCGAAGGGAACAATTAAACAAACAAAAGCTGAGAGACATGGTACAAGATAGAATAATTTGTTAGAAAGTCAACGAAAGAACAGCTGCAGAGGTTGAAACTTGTGGAGAGACATGGTCACCTACACCAGCTGTAGAGAAAGAAAGTTGTAGAGAGACATGATGACCTAATTCAGCTGTAGAGATAGAAAGTTGTGGAGAGACATGATGACCTAAGCCAGCTGTAGAGAAAGAAAGTTGTAGAGAGACATGATGACCTAATTCAGCTGTAGAGATAGAAAGTTGTGGAGAGACATGATGACCTAATTCAGCTGTAGAGAAAGAAAGTTGTAGAAAGACATGATGACCTAATTCAGCTGTAGAGAAAGAAAGTTGTAGAAAGACATGATGACCTAATTCAGCTGTAGAGAAAGAAAGTTGTAGAAAGACATGATGACCTAATTCAGCTGTAGAGATAGAAAGTTGTGGAGAGTCGTTGCCACCTACACCAGCTGTAGAGGTAGAAAGTTGTGTAGAGACATGATCACCTACACCAGCTGTAGAGGTAGAAAGTTGTGGAGAGACATGGTCACCTACCCCACAGCCATGGTGATGACGACGTTTGTGACGTGTTTGATGTTTCTCCTCCTTCCGTTGCACGTATCTAGAGCGGGCAGATCTTCTCAAATTGAGTTCTCGTGTTGTGACTCCAGGGCTGACTGCTTGTCATCTTTAATAAGGATCAACTCTTGAGCTGAGCTCACACTAAGGGACTTCATCTTGAGTTGAGCTCACACTAAGGGACCTCATCTTGAGCTGAGCTCACACTAAGGGACCTCATCTTGAGCTGAGCTCACACTAAGGGACCTCATCTTGAGTTGAGCTCACACTAAGGGACCTCATCTTGAGCTGAGCTCACACTAAGGGACCTCATCTTGAGTTGAGCTCACACTAAGGGACCTCATCTTGAGCTGAGCTCACACTAAGGGACCTCATCTTGAGCTGAGCTCACACAAAGGGACCTCATCTTGAGCTGAGCTCACACTAAGGGACCTCATCTTGAGCTGAGCTCACACCAAGGGACCTCCTCTTGAGTTGAGCTCACACTAAGGGACCTCATCTTGAGCTGAGCTCACACTAAGGGACCTCATCTTGAGCTGAGCTCACACTAAGGGAACTCATCTTGAGCTGAGCTCACACTGAGGGACCTCATCTTGAGCTGAACTCACACTAAGGGACCTCATCTTGAGTTGAGCTCACACTGAGGGACCTCATCTTGAGCTGAGCTCACACTGAGAGACCTCATCTTGAGCTGAGCTCACACTAAGGGACCTCATCTTGAGTTGAGCTCACACTAAGGGACCTCATCTTGAGCTGAGCTCACACTAAGGGACCACATCTTGAGTTGAGCTCACACTAAGGGACCTCATCTTTAGCTAAGCTCACACTCAGGGACCTCATCTTGAGTTGAGCTCACACTAAGGGACCACATCTTGAGTTGAGCTCACACTAAGGGACCACATCTTGAGTTGAGCTCACACTAAGGGACCTCATCTTGAGTTGAGCTCACACTAATGGACCTCATCTTGAGCTGAGCTCACACTGAGGGACCTCATCTTGAGCTGAGCTCACACTAAGGGACCTCATCTTGAGCTGAGCTCGCACTAAGGGACCTCATCTTGAGTTGAGCTCACACTAAGGGACCACATCTTGAGTTGAGCTCACACTAAGGGACCTCATCTTGAGCTGAGCTCACACTAAGGGACCTCATCTTGAGCTGAGCTCACACCAAGGGACCTCCTCTTGAGTTGAGCTCACACTAAGGGACCTCATCTTGAGCTGAGCTCACACTAAGGGACCACATCTTACATTTATAGTTGTACAAATTCGATTACGAAAGAAGTTCGATCCCACGCAGAAATAGTCCTACACGATCGAGTCCAAAATGTACCCACCTACCAAGCTAAACATATTTAAACAAACAAAAATGGAGACGCCGGGGATCGAAGCTTTCACATGCAAAGCGAACGCTCTACCACTGAGCTACACCCCCACTTACTATGAATCCTTTGTTAATCTAGTTAAACATTAATCTAGTTCCCACAATCTGCATCGCTGCTGTACCCATTATAGTTACCTTGATACTATACAATCTACAGTCACGTGTCTATGACTCACTTCTTAATGACACTAAGAAAATGACACATTTTACCTTATAAACGTCAAATCTTGACAAGATAAAGAGTGTACACATAATTCTCTCTGAAATCTGTAGCAAAGATGAGGACAACGCAGATGAGAACATAATCCAAATCTTGATGTTGATTCCATTAATCAGGTAGTCAGAGTCATAGACCGTACCCGTGTAAACAGAAACCACTGACGGAGATACACACAACATACGGAGTAAGTCAACTTCAAACCAATAGGGGTCAAGGCAAAGAAATGCATAAAAGTGCGAAGCTGCAGTAAAGCTAATTGTAAGAAGAAATGGGGAACAAATATATAAAGGAACAACGAAAAAAAAAACGGTATGGTTTTGTCTATTCCCCCCCCCCCCATTTCTCCTTACAATTAGCTTTACAACCATACGGTCATTCCCCCTATATATATATATATATATATATATATATATATATATTGTGTGTGTGTGTGCTTTCTCCTAATATGGAACCAACGTATGTATAAAGCCTCTACACCAACAGCAGCTGCACAGTCAGAACAGCTAAAGGCTACACGGACCAACTTGCAAGTTAGAACTTGAGTAAGACAAGGGCACGTACCATCCCCCCCCCCCCTCTCACTGTTTGCTACACAAACTATGTATGTATGTTGTTCTCTAACCCATCGAAGACAGGGGAGATTAACTAGCTTCTACCACAGACGATCAAGCACTGATAAATGGATACATAGAAGGGTTCTCAGACATCAAGGACGGACACGTTGGTCTCAACGACAAGTGGTGAACCTCTTCATTCTTGGTCCGGTGTGATGACTATGGTCACGGACGTACTGTACTCTGACATCACTCGTACCCAATCTTTCCCAGCTTCTATATCCACGACTGAACACACTCGCTGAATGATATCCACAACCTGCCCCATCATAATTTTCCTTTTTAACCCGCTGCCTTTTGTACCCATAAATTCAAGGTGTAGCGGATGATGTGGGTCTGCACTGATTAGAAGGTAGGTACGTGCTCGGCCGAGTCTTATTCTGTGTGCAATATTTGGTACATCTAGGAGGTAACGCCTCGCACTACACTCAGTATCTGCTATGTACCCAAGGATGATGCTCATTGTCTCATCTTATATCCTTACCAATCGTTATGTTTGTGTATTTTTGAGAGTCAGCGTCGCCAGAACATAATCACAGACAGGACTAACCCCTGGTACAAGAGAACAAACCGACGCTGCTCAATTTGTGCTAATGCTATGACTAACTTTCATTACAGCTCGGCACTTTCTGGCACCTTGGGCTACATTTGTTGGTAGAAGCAAGACTATATTCTATAGATGGAGTTACACACTGAAGATATATTCTATAAATGGAGTTACACACTGAAGCTATATTCTATAGATGGAGTTACACACTGAAGCTATATTCTATAGATGGAGGTACACACTGGACTATATTCTATAGATGGAGTTACACACTGAAGCTATATTCTATAGAAGGAGTTACACTCTGATGCTATATTCTATATATGGAGTTACACACTGAGGCTATATTATATAGATCGAGTTACACACTCAGGCTATATTCTATAGATGGAGTTAAACACTGAGGCTATATTATATAGATCGAGTTACACACTCAGGCTATAATCTATAGATGGAGTTACACACTGAGGCTATATACTATAGATGGAGTTACACTCTGATGCTATATTCTATAGATGGAGATACACACTGAGGCTATATTATATAGATCGAGTTACACACTCAGACTATATTTTATAGATGGAGTTACACAGTGAGGCTATATACTATAGATGGAGTTACACACTCAGACTATATTTTATAGATCGAGTTACACACTCAGACTATATTTTATAGATGGAGTTACACACTGAGGCTATATTCTATAGATGGAGTTACACACTGAGGCTATATTATATAGATGGAGTTACACACTGAGGCTATATTCTATAGATGGAGCTACACACTGAGGCTATATTCTATAAATGGAGTTACACACTGAGGCTATATACTATAGATGGAGTTACACTCTGATGCTATATTCTATAGATGGAGATACACACTGAGGCTATAATATATAGATGGAGATACACACTGAATCTATATTCTATAGATGGAGTTACACACTCAGGCTATATTCTATAGATGGAGTTACATACTCAGGCTATATTCTATAGATGGAGTTACATACTCAGGCTATATTCTATAGATGGAGTTACACACTGAGGCTATATTCTATAGATGGAGTTACACACTGAGGCTATATTCTATAGATGGAGCTACACACTGAGGCTATATTCTATAGATGGAGTTACACACTGAGGCTATATTCTATAGATGGAGTTACACACTGAGGCTATATTCTATAGATGGAGTTACACACTGAGGCTATATTCTATAGATGGCGTTACACACTGAGGCTATATTCTATAGATGGCGTTACACACTGTTGACCCTTCTGTTCTTTTCTATGTTGATCCTTTTGTTCAGTTCTATGTTGACCCCTCTATTAGTTCTATGTTGACTCCTCTCTTGGTTCTATGTTCACCCCTCTATTCGTTCTATGTTGACCCCTCTATTGGTTCTATGCTGACCCATCTGTTGGTTCCTTGTTGACTCCTCTCTTGGTTCTATGTTGACCCATCTATTGGTTCTATGTTGACTCCTCTCTTGGTTCTATGTTGACCCCTCTATTGGTTCTATGTTGACCTCTCTATTGGTTCTGTGTTGACCCATCTATTGGTTCTATGTTGACTCCTCTCTTGGTTCTATGTTGACCCCTCTATTGGTTCTATGTTGACCCATCTATTGGTTCTATGTTGACTCCTCTCTTGGTTCTATGTTGACCCCTCTATTGGTTCTATGTTGACCCCTCTATTGGTTCTGTGTTGACCCATCTATTGGTTCTATGTCCTATATTATATTCTCCTCAAATACTTTCTCTACTTCTGCTTTTTCCATGATCTTTAAAATACTCCTGTTTTTTATGGTTTCATGTAAAGTGTTCTCTCTCTCTTTCTCTCTCTCTTCGATCAAGACTCAATCAGAGTAGGATTCCAGACTCTCACACGAAGACAGCTGTCTAAGTGAATTGATCGACTCCACAGACAGAACATCATAATTAGAGTCTGTTAGATCCACCCTGATTGAATACCTGTTAAAACGTTGCACTGTGTTCTGCGCCAGTGGCCCAGTGCATCCGATTTCAGCCGCATTTTATTCAGGTTTGCTTTCCTTAGCCTTTGATTGTCCCCAATCTTCCTCCAAGTCAGGGGATTGTCTTTTCTGTCGGGGGATTCTGCCCTTAGATGGTCGACCCTCCCAGGTTTACGAGTACCATCTGCCCGAGTCACTAGAGGTGACTAAAACAGACATGCACACACACAGATATGAGAAGTGACTAACACTGACATACACACAGCGAAACGAGGCATGACTAACACTGACACACACCAAGATATGAGATATGACTAACACAGACACTCACACACACACTAAGATATGAGATATGACTAAACACAAACACACAAAGATATGAGATATGACTAAACACAGACACACATAAAGATATGAAACATGATTAACACGGACACACACCGAGATACGAGATATGACTAACATGACTCACACCAAGATATGAGCCATGGCTAGTACACACAGACAAGCTAAGATATAAGCCATGGCTAGCACAGAAACACAATAAGATATGAGCCATGGCCTCACGGAAACACACCAAGATATGAACCATGACTAGCACTGAAACATATTAAGATATGAACCATGGCTAGCACGGAAATACACCAAGATATGAACATTGGCCAGCACATACACCCACCAAGATATGAGCCATGGCTAGCACGGATATACACCAAGATATGAACCATGGCCAGCACAGACACACACCAAGATGTAAGCCATAGCCAGCACATACACCCAATAAGATATCAGCCATGGTCTATCACAGACTCCCATTGAGATATGAGCTACGACTAGCACGGATATACACCGAGAATTGAGCCATGGCTGTCACAGTCACCCACCAAGATAGGAACCATGGCTATCATATACACACACAAAGATATGAGCCATGGTTAGCACAGACAACCACCAAGATATAAGCCACGACTAACATATACACTTGGTAACGTCCACTTAAGTTTGTCTGAGGTTCTTGGTAAAGTTTCTACTGACGACCACGAAGATCCAAAACTTGCAGGCATGGTGGGTGTGGCTGACGTGCAGGAAGATCAGCAGGATAAGACCTTCAGAGAATGTCAATTTCATGTCCCCTGAACCTTGAGTCCGCATCAGATAGTACAGTCTGGCCACGTGGCTGGGTGCGTTCATGATGATGTAAGACAGAGACAAGGCAAAGAGTGTCCTAGCCACACGAACCTGGGCGCAAGCTCGCACTGAGCTCCACCTAGGATCGATGATCGGTTTCATCTCGGAAACTTCCAGCATTGGCAGGCCACTGAGCTTCTTCCACCGGGACTTGTGTATGATGGACAGAACGATCGTGAAGAGCATGACAGTAATGGCGATCAGCGGTAGTAGCAACGTTACTACCGAGTCAATGTAGGTTATTATGTGCATAAACATCAGCCTTGGACTTGGCAAGCATTTCTCAAGACCTATCTCGTTTGGCATTACCTCAGCAGCAACAGCAGTGGTCATATACAGCAACAACGACAAGACTAGAATGTACATGACCACGATACTGGCGCGTCGCTTTGTGCACATAACTACAAAGCTTGTTGGATGACATATGGTGGTGTAATTCTCCACTGTTATGTACACAACGTACCATACGGACAGAAAGCTAAATACGTAGGTGGCGAAAAACGAAACTTTGACACATCCCGTTCAGTGGATTGACTTTGTAGCCAATGGTCTCTATCCACACAAACAGTAGGCCAACCAGAACACCCGTGTCAGAGATCAGCAATGGTCTCTATCCACACAAACAGTAGGCCAACCAGAACACCCGTGTCAGAGATCAGCAATGGTCTCTATCCACACAAACAGTAGACCAACCAGAACCCCCGTGTCAGAGATCAGCAATGGTCTCTATCCACACAAACAGTAGACCAACCAGAACACCCGTGTCAGAGATCAGCAATGGTCTCTATCCACACAAACAGTAGACCAACCAGAACACCCGTGTCAGAGATCAACAATGGTCTCTATCCACACAAACAGTAGGCCAACCAGAACACCCGTGTCAGAGATCAACAATGGTCTCTATCCACACAAACAGTAGGCCAACTAGAACACCCGTGTCAGAGATCAACAATGGTCTCTATCCACACAAACAGTAGGCCAACTAGAACACCCGTGTCAGAGATCAACAATGGTCTCTATCCACACAAACAGTAGGCCAACCAGAACACCCATGTCAGAGATCAGCAATGGTCTCTATCCACACAAGCAGTAGGCCAACCAGAACACCCGTGTCAGAGATCAGCAATACAAAAATGTAAATGCTGGAAGAAAAGTTCCTGAGTTCTCGTCGAAGAAGATGCAAGAAGAATCTTCATAAATGAATGACGTCATATCCTGGAGCGATCCCTTCTTTTCACCAAAGACGAATATGGCTTGTATCTCACACGCTACTTGATGATGTCCACATTTGTAGACTTTGATAAATTCAAGTCGTCTGTGATTTGAGTAGCACACAAACAATGAATAGAATAGTCGAGTTCTTGGCTCTTGTGTCTTGAATAAAACAGAACGTGACAACTTTAAGTATGGAATTTATCTGACAAGTATTTTAAACTAAAAGTTCTACCAGATATATACGAATATATGATGAAACATGTAATTTACTATTTGGATAGTTTGTCAAAGAAGGTGTTGATCACCGCCTGCGTTAGTGGACGCATGGTTGTTTACTAATTTGGTTCATTTAAGACAGCGTCCACAAGAGTCAGAGTGAAATGAATCTCCATTGTCGCCAACCTTCGATGCAGGGAGAAAGCACGACAAGATTGTGTTCTGAGCTTATACTCCAGCAATTGTGCCAGTAAAAGCTAAACTATAACGGCTGCCGTTGAGAATGAACGAAATTCTGCAAATTCAGATCTTGGCCGTTGGGCTTTGTTCAAACGTAAACAAGCGTCCATCCTGGTGCGTCCAAATATAAATACAAAAATACACCCAAAATCATGTAAAGTGTTGTAAGACCTTTCAATTTGCACTTCAACTGCAGCTGTTGTTGGTGTACTCATTTGTAAAACAGCGACGTCACTTTGCAAAGTCAATGTATCAATAGAGGTACAGCAATAACCGCGAAGTGACAACATTTTGCATCTACCAAAATACTGAAGACTCACAATAGAACGTCTAGTGCAACAAGTTTATGTCAATTAAAGTGAGAGAGAGAGAGTTCATCGGTGCTATACAGAGCCAATTGTGACCTATGGAAACGAATCATGGACAGTAGACAAACAAATGAAAAGACTATTAGAGGTAATAGAGATTGGATTTCTCAGAAGGATGTTGAAAGTTCCCTAGACAGCCAACACAAAAAGAGAGCTCCTAAAAAAACATCAGAAAGAAACAATCAACATTTTCCGGGCACATCATGAGAAGAAGAAAGTTGGAATACTTGGTTATATCTAGCAAATTACAATGAAAAAGAGATCGCGGACGACAGAGAGAGAGAGAATATACTAGATAGCGTGGTGTCATGGCGTGGAAAACAGTCAATAACATAATTTATAATTTGTACTGTGGATAACATGATTGCCTACGCCAGCAGGTACGGCACACGAATGAATGAAAATAGAATGAGAGGTTTCAAAAAGGGGAGACAAACTCGTCATTACACAATTGATATTTTGAGCACAATTATGGGCGATAACTCTGACAAGCAATCCAGATGGTATCGATGAGCCTTGCCACAAGCAAGCCTATTGTTACATCTCTCTGGATTATTGTGAAATATGCAATGTCATGTTCGTTGTTACTAGCCCTTGACAGTTCCTGCTCACAGTGGTTTGTCACTGATAATTTAGTTGATTTGCTCATTTGTGTTTCTCCGGGAAGTAAAAATACACAAGCGTCTTGGACAAACAGATACATTAGACAAGTTCAACGTGATTAGGTGTTTCTGAACAATGAGAAATGTGTGAGCTTAAAAAGTGAGTATTAAAATAACTATCTTTGCGACACATAGTACCGTTGCTGGTAGAAACAAATTATTTCTGTCTGTAATCTTAAAGATGGGCTTTATTTTGCATACTGTGATGACGGTGGACTGTGTAACTTCTTGAAGTGGTGGTGACACGTCATCTTGCTTGACCGGTGGCCGTTTCCATCGACGTCGTTTAAATATGTACTCGCTGTGCTGATCTGTTACGGGTGTTACTGAGAAAACCTTGATACGACTTGACTCTATTGGTCTATTGACTCTATTGGTCTATTGACTCTATTGATCTATTGACTCTATCGGTCTATTGACTCTATTGGTCTATTGACTCTATGCCACTTGGAACATGGTAATTGGCGTCCCGTTCATTCAGCACTCGCTCCCGTTACACAAAGAGTAACTGTTGTCACCCCGACTCAGCTTCGCTTCTCCCACGGTAATTAGGTTCAAAGCGACTCGACACTTAGGCACCTGATCGTATAGACTGCATGTGTTCCTCGTCCTCATAATGTTCGTACTTCTCGTTGTGTTGATCGGCCCAGTCAGCCACTGAACCAATCGATTACACAGCCAAGCACAATGGAGGTCACACAAGTCATGAATAACACAATACTTAACTTGCTTTATTTACAAGGTGCTAATTATAACAAGCTATATACATATGCTGGGAGGTCTGACTATACGCTCCAGTCTATCCAGTAGGTCTAATAAAGTTTTGGCTTATCGCCTTATGCCACCTGCTTCTGTGTTCTAAATGCTCTTAGACCGTTACACTTCTTACTTTCGCCCTACACTTACAGGTGACCTATCTAGTCTTTCTCTAACTCACATCTGATCTATACCTGTGTTTGGAATCACCATCTAAACTCCTATCTAAGAATAAGACATTTTACTCTGTTACCACTGAACGAGCCAGGCGTCTAGTAGCGCGGCCGCCTCCTAGCTAGCTCTCTCTAAGTCTTAGATCCCTCCATCTAGCTAAACTTCTAAGCTGGAACTTGTCTTTCCATCTACACAGGACTACTAATCTCCATCTAAGCTGGACTTCTCCCCACCACATAAACTGGACTTGTCTCTGCGACCTAAACTGGACTTGTTTCCATCTCCCCAGCCGTTTAAGTACCTCGTATTCCAACCAATCACAAATCACGTACGTCATCACTCAGCCAATCAAAACAATCTCACCATCTTAAGACAACTCACTCTAGAGTTTCTCATCATTCACTTATCGCACGAGATTTTTCCAATCTCCACTCACCACTACTAACCGTCCCGTGCCACTCTCTCAATTCACGGCGGTTCTTAAATCTCACCTTACCTACAATGGTTCTCCCATTGTCTTTACCTTATAACCCTACTACATCTATTTCCTTACATCCCTGCATCCCACGGCTACATGTCTACCGCGGGCTTCGAACACCTTACGCCCGCTTTTCAGCTAGCGGAACAGTGGTTTTAGTCGTGGAAATTCTGAGATTTGCTAATCGGAAACTCTGAGGTTTGTCAATCTGTGATTGTTTTGTCACCAGCAGTAACTACTAAATTATCGTCCATATATGAACATTGACTTTCGTTCCAATATTGGATATTTGGATTCCGGAGGCAACAATTGAAACCACTTCCATAAAATATCGTTTTAAGGATGAGGAGAATATGGAAGGTTCCAGACATCTTCATTCATAAACGATGCACAACTGCAAGATTAGGATTACATTGTCAGTTCTAGTCGCGTATCTACCAGGTGCCCTCTCCCCCACGGTGAATGAGGAGTAGAGTTACTGTTACCTGCTATCTATGCATGTCGTAAGAGGCGACTAAGGAGGTTTGGAATTGTCGCATGTGAAGTCGAGTAGGACTGGCACGGAGTGACATTGTCAAAGCAATTTATCGATGCATTTTTTTTTCAATGATGTGATAAGTGGTGGAGCGGATATGGGAAAGCCCTGACTGCATTGAACATGGCTCCGTTGGTAGAATAGTGGAAACCAAACAACCATGATGAGTTTTACTTGTGTCACTCCAGTTATTTATCTTCTGCCTTTCAGTAGTTTGCCACTTACCGTTGGATGTTATCAGCAAACAATTCCTTACGGTAATAACTTTGTCGAGCCCCGCCTCAAGTGTCGCGTTTGTCCAACTAACCGTTCCGTGGGTCAAACTATCTGCGCCAGTGGGGTAAACAACGAGTCTCATCGCGCCTACATGCCCTACATAGACCTGCTGGTGTCTTCACGTACTGCCGAAGTGCACGTCACGAACAATCAAATCACCGTCTGTCACGTGAAGACAGCCTGCCATCGCACCACGTAGTACAGTTCGCGTGTCTTGTCATGTAATGTGTTCACAACGCTAACTTCTGATGTGCCTACATTCAAGTACAAGTTAGCTCGTATTGTCGCTTCAGTGTTGTTTTTCTGCGCCTGTGGAGGTGGCTACTTCAAACTTTCATTCTCTTTTGTTTGTGATCTTCGAAAGGTTCTGTAGTGCACTTTCTTAAAGCGTCCTTAGATAATGGGATTATCATTCACTGCGGTAAATATATCAATTATTTATTTATTTATACAGTGTTAAGTAACATGATTTAACATTATCCAATCATGTATTGTATAATATTTAGGAACACGAACATTGTTATCATTCATTAGATGTTGAACATTATTATACAAAGTAACTTACGAGTTTAGCGTCATATGTTATTTCTGCTCAGAGTAACGTCCCCTTGTACTTTAATCGATCGTTTTCTTATCTGTCATTAGAAGACCACGGGTTAGGGTTAGGAATAATACCCTGCTGGGCTAACCTTAAACCTTGCTTGGTTGTGTATGAGTTTAGTGTCCCAAAATATTTATGTTAAAAGTAACGTCCCCTTGCACTTTATCCGGTTGTTCTCTAGCCTGTCATTAGAAAAACCCTGGGTTAAGGTTTGGAATAGCCTACAACTAAGCCTGACCCTAAACTTTGTTTAACAAAATTTAATTAAAACTACAAGTATAAACAGTTAAACATTCAAGTATATTCGGTGAGTGAAGGGAGATCACTCGTTTAGCACACATAATTTGGGACACTAAACTCATAAACTACCACCCTGTTAAAAACAAAATAAATAAAATAATAAATAAATTACATTAAATTAAATTTAATTAAATGCACAAAAGCTAGAAGCAGTTACATTCAAAGTTTAGCCAATGAGGGGAAATCACTCCTTTAGCGGAAAGACGCTATACCAGAACTTTACTGCATTAAATCACGTTTAGAATGTTATGATGCTAGGATCATCATTACTGCACACCGGAGTAACCCATAGGTACTCCGATTTTCCCTCGAAATATCGAGAATCTCCAAAGAAAACCATTATCAACGTGCACGAACTCCATAGCACGGTCTTGGATTATTCGAAGAAGATAATTATTTTGCTAATAATTTTGTCCGAGCGGTGGCCATTTCTTTTGGTCTACTCTTTTCAGTTTTTAACTGCCAGTTTTTAACGTGCGCAAGTGCACACGGGACCTCCTGTTATTGTCGTTGCACGAGAAGGGTAGATATGGGATCTCACTACCCAGATATGGGTCGATGGAATATTAGAAGCACTAGGAAACATAACAGCAGCAGAGGCGAACAGAAGAGCAAAAGAGCGCAAATTATATCTCCCCTCGACGCTGAAAGGCAGATGAGGAAGGAAAGAGGAAGAAGAAGAAGACTACCCAGATAATTCTTCATCCTCTAACTTTCAGCTCCCCGTGGAACATAGATCTTCAACAAACACTTTCAGCTCCCTGTGGAGCATAGGTCTTCAACAAACACTTTCAGCTCCCCGTGGAACATAGATCTTCAACAAACACTTTCAGCTCCCTATGGAGTATAGGTCTTCAACAAACACTTTCAGCTCCCTGTGGGGCATAGATCTTCAACAAACACTTTCAGCTCCCTTTGGAACATAGGTCTTCAACAAACACTTTCAGCTCCATGTGGAGCATAGATCTTCAACAAACACTTTCAGCTCCCTGTGGGGCATAGATCTTCAACAAACACTTTCAGCTCCATGTGGAGCATAGATCTTCAACAAACACTTTCAGCTCCTGTGGGGCATAGATCTTCAACAAACACTTTCAGCTCCATGTGGAGCATAGATCTTCAACAAACACTTTCAGCTCCCTGTGGGGCATAGATCTTCAACAAACACTTTCAGCTCCCTGTGGAGCATAGATCTTCAACAAACACTTTCAGCTCCCTTTGGAACATAGGTCTTCAACAAACACTTTCAGCTCCATGTGGAGCATAGATCTTCAACAAATACTTTCCAAGTCGTTCTGTTTCTTGCCATTCTTTGAAAATCATTCCATGTCTTCCCCATCATCTTCATCTCTGCCTCAAGGGCATGTTGTGTAATACTCTCAGTTATTTTACGCGGTGTGTGTCCTATCCAGCGCCATCGTCTTCGCTGTAGAGAATAGGGGAGGGTCAAGCAACGAAGAAACCACGAATTCAGTTTTATTAATAAAAATATATATATATATAGCCTATATATAATCTCACTGAACCCGGGACCTTCATGTTGAGAGACCGGTGCCTTGCCTGTAAACCACCTAGATAAACGTTTAGTATATAATATAGTACAATAGAACAATGCTAAATATATTAACTGTAGATCACTGTGTAAGGGTGTCCGGTTAGCGCAATCGATAGGCGGTTGGCTTACCACGGCAACAGCCGGGGTTCGTACCCTGGCGAGGACACCTGGGTTTTACTAATTCCCTAAAAATTAGTGGGAGCCGCGATAGCTCAGTGGTTAGTGAACTGGACTACTACGGACAAGGGGTAGGGTTCGATCCCAACCGACGGCTCCGGGTTCACCCAGCCTTAAATGGGTACCGGATTTTTTCTGGGAAAAGTAAAGCAGCACGGGCGTAATACCGACCACATTACCCCAAAAATCATGTGCTGAAGGTCTGTAAAATATAGGGTCACTAACACCATATTTCCCTATACGCCACTTGGCGTGACGGGGGGTACTTTACTTTTTTTTAGATCACTGTGCGTGTTTTGTTGATTTGATCAATCATTCTGTTTAGATGTACGTGTTTGTTATTTGATCAATCATTCTGTTTAGATGTACGTGTTTTATTGATTTGATCACGTAACTATGAACCTGGAGAGTTCTTTTTTTCCTGAAAAGTTCAAGAGTGGCGACGATGAAGCTTCGATGACCTGGTAGTGCCTGCTGCCTTGAACTTGCCGGTGTTGAGTTTAATGTGCGAGTTGACATAAGCAAACCTTGTAGTCAAGGGAGACAAGCAGAGGTCTCGTGCTAATTATTAACAGGTTGTTAACATGATATAAACCGAACGATAACATGATGTAAATAGGACGATAACATAACATAGGCAGGACAATAACATAACATAAACAGGACGGTAACATGACATAAACATGAGGGTAACATGGCATAAACATGAGGGTAACATGACGTAAACAGCACGGTAACGTGACATAAACAGGACAATAACATAACATAAACATGACGGTTACGTGACATAAACAGGACGATAACATGACATAAACAGGACGATAACATAACATAAACAGGACGGTAACATGACATAAACATGAGGGTAACATGACATAAAAAGCACGGTAACGTGACATAAACAGGACAATAACAAAACATAAACAGGACGGTAACATGACATAAACAGGACGATAACATGACATAAACAGGACGATAACATAACATAAACAGGACAATAACATAACATAAACATGACGGTTACGTGACATAAACATGACGGTAACATCGCATAAAAAGGACGGTAACATGACATAAAAATGACGGTAACATGACATAAACAGGACGGTAACATGACATAAACATGAGGGTAACATGACATAAAGAGGACGATAACATGACATAAACATGAGGGTAACATGACATAAAAAGGACGATAACATGACATAAACAGGACGATAACATGACATAAACAGGACGATAACATGACATAAACATGAGGGTAACATGACATAAAGAGGACGATAACATGACATAAACAGGACGATAACATGACATAAACAGGACGATAACATGACATAAACAGGACGGTAACATGACATAGAGAGGACGGTTACGTGACATAAACAGGACGGTAACATGACATAAAATGCACTATATCATGACATAAACATGAGGGTAACATGACATAAAATGCACTATATCATGACATAAACAGGACGGTAACATGACATAAAATGCACTATAACATGACATAAGCAGGACGGTAACATGACATAAAATGCACTATTTCATGACATAAACAGGACGGTAACATGACATAAACAGGTCGATAACATGATACAAACCTGACATTAACATGGCATAAACAGGACGGTAACATAACATAAATAGGACGGTGACATGACATAAACATAACGGTAACATGACATAAACAGGACGATAACGTGACATAAACAGTAAGGTAACATGACATTAAGAGGACGATAACATGACATAAACAGGACAGTAACATGACATAAACAGGACGGTAACGTGATATAAACATGACTGTAACATGACATTAACTTGACGGTAACATGATAGAAACAGGATGGTAACTTGACATAAACATGACACAAACAGGACAATAACATGACATAAACATAACGGTAACATGACATAAACAGGACGATAGCGTGACATAAACAGTATCGTAACTTGACATAAACCTGACAATAACATGACAAAAACAGGACAATAACATGACATAAACAGGGCGGTAACGTGACATAAACCTGACAATAACATGACACAAACAGGACAATAACATGACATAAAAATGAGGGTAACGTGACATAAACAGAACGATAACGTGACATAAACAGGACAGTAACATGACATAAACAGGACGATAACATGACATAAGCAGGACGATAACGTGACATAAACAGGACGGTAACATGATATAATTATGACGGTAACGTGACATAAACAGGACGGTAACATGACATCAACAGCACGGTAGCATGACATAAACAGGACGGTAACATGACATAATCAGGACGATAACGTGACATAAACAGGACGGTAACATGACATAAACAGGACGATAACGAGACATAAACAGGACGGTAAATTGACATAAACAGGATGATAACATGACATAAAGAGAATGGTAACATGACATAAACAGGACGATAGAGTGACATAAGCAGGACGATAACATGACATAAACAGGACGATAACATGACATAAAAAGGACGGTAACGTGACATATAGAGTAAGGTAACATGACATTAATAGGGCGATAACATGAGATAAAAAGGACGGTAACGAGACATAAACAGGACGGTAAATTGACATAAACAGGATGATAACATGACATAAACAGAATGGTAACATGACATAAACAGGACGATAGAGTGACATAAGCAGGACGATAACATGACATAAACAGGACGGTAACATGACATAAACAGGACAGTAATATGACATAAAAAGGACTATAACATGACATAAACAGGACGGTAACATGACATAAATAGGACAATAACATGACATAAAGAGGGAGAGAATGTGATATAAAAGGACGATAAGATGACATAAACAGGATGATAACGTGACATAAACATGACAGTAACAGGACATAGACAGGGCGGTAACGTGACATAAACAGGACGGTAACGAGGCATAAACATGACGGTAACATGACATAAAGAGGACGATAACATGACATAAATAGGACGGTAAATTGACATAAACAGGATGATAACATGACATAAACAAATGGTAACATGACATAAACAGGACGATAGAGTGACAAAAACAGGACGATAACATTATATAAACAGGACGGTAACATTACATAAACAGGACGGTAACATGACATAAAAAGGACTATAACATGACATAAACAGGAGGGTAACATGATTAACATGACATAAACAGTACGATAGCGTGACATAAACAGGACGATAACATGACATAAACAGGACGGTAACATGACATAAAAGGACGGTAACATGACATAAAATGGACTATAACATGACATAAAATGGACTATAACATGACATAAACAGGACGGTAACATAACATAAACAGGTCGATAACATGATTCAAACCTGACATTAACATGGTATAAACAAGACGGTAACATAACATAAACAGGTCGATAACATGACATAAACAGGATGGTAACATGACATAAACATGACGATAACTTGACATAAACAGGACGATAACGTGGCATAAGCAGGACGGTAACATCACTTAAACAGGACTGTAATATGACATAAATAGGACGATAACATGACATAAACAGGACGATAACATGATACAAACCTGACAATAACATGACATAAACAGGACGATAATATTACATAAACAGAACGACAACATGATACAAACCTTGCAATAACACACAGGACGGTACATGATGAAAACAGGACAGTAACATGATACAAACCTGACAATAATATGACATAAACAGGACGGTAACAGAACACAAACAGGACAATAACATGACACAAACAGGACAATAACATGACACAAACAGGACAATAACATGACACAAACAGGACGAATAACATGACACAAACAAGACAATAACGTGACACGAACAGAACAATAACTTGACACAAACAGGACGATAACATGATATAAACAGGACAATAAAATGGCGTATTTTGGGACAAAAAATATGAAGATTGCTCGAAATATGAGATCTGATTGAGTAAGCGTGGGAAAGTGATTGAAGGTGAGGAGGGTGGGTGAGGGGAAGTAGCAGGTTGAAGGGAAGGAGGAGGGTGAGAGGAAATAGCAGGTTGAAGGGAAGGAGGGAGGGTGAGGGGAAGTAGCAGGGCGAAGGTAAGGAGTGTGGGTGAGGGAAAGTAGCAGGGTGAAGGGAAGGAGGAGGGTGAGGGGAAGTAGCAGGTTGAAGGGAAGGAGGGAGGGTGAGGGGAAGTAGCAGGGCGAAGGTAAGGAGTGTGTGTGAGGGAAAGTAGCAGGTTGAAGGGAAGGAGGGTGAGGGGAAGTAACAGGGTGAAGGTAAGGAGGGTAGGATGAGGGAAAGTAGCAGGGTGAAGGGAAGGAGGGTGAGGGGAAGTAGCAGGGTGAAGGGAAGGAGGAGGGTGAGGGGAAGTAGCAGGGTGAAGGGAAGGATGGTAGGTGAGGGAGAGTAGTAGAGTGAAGGGAAGGAGGGTGAGGGGAAGTAGCAGGGTGAAGGGAAGGAGGGTGAGGGGAAGTAGCAGGGTGAAGGGAAGGAGGGTGAGGGGAATTAGCAGGGTGAAGGGAAGGTGGGTGAGGGTAAGTAGCAGGGTGAAGGGAAGAATGAGGGTGAGGGGAAGTAGCAGGGTGAAGGAAGAATGAGGGTGAGGGGAAGTAGCAGGGTGAAGGGAAGGATGAGAGTGAGGGGAAGTAGCAGGGTGAAGGGAAGGAGGGTGAGGGGAAGTAGCAGGGTGAAGGGAAGAATGAGGGTGAGGGGAAGTAGCAGGGTGAAGGGAAGAATGAGGGTGAGGGGAAGTAGCAGGGTGAAGGGAAGGATGAGGGTGAGGGGAAGTAGCAGGGTGAAGGGAAGGAGGGTGGGTGAGGGAGAGTAGTAGGGTGAAGGGAAGGAGGGTGGGTGAGGGGAAGTAGCAGGGTGAAGGGAAGGAGGGTGAGGGGAAGTAGCAGGGTGAAGGGAAGGAGGGTGGGTGAGGGAGAGTAGTAGGGTGAAGGGAAGGAGGGTGGGTGAGGGGAAGTAGCAGGTTGAAGGGACGGAGGGTGGGTGAGGGGAAGTAGCAGGGTGAAGGGAAGGAGGGTGGGTGAGGGGAAGTAGCAGGTTGAAGGGAAGGAGGGTGGGTGAGGGAAAGTAGCAGGGTGAAAGGAAGGAGGGTGGGTGACTTGAAGTCGTAGGATGAGTGAAGTGAAGTTAGAGAGTGAGTGAAGTGAAGTTAGAGAGTGAGTGAAGTGAAGTTAGAAAGTGAGTGAAGTGAAGTTAGAGAATGTGTGAATTGAAGTTAGATAATGAGTGAAGTTTATGTTAGAGAGTGAATGAAGTTAGAGAATTAGTGGAGTGAGAGTGTGAGTGAAAGGCAGTCAAATACTGAGTGAACGAATTTACTATATTTAAACATCGAGCTACTGGAATCACCAGTAGTTAAAGTACAATTTGTTTTAAAAATGATTAGGCCTAGTTTAACCAATAGGAAAACTTAGATAACCACACGGGGACGCTGCGATACGGGGACGTCACGATACGGGGGCGCCAGTCCCATTCATTAAAAAATAAAAGGATAGGCAACTCAGCCTCTTTGACCTTTGAACTCCATCAAGATGCTTTTCAATTTAATGTTAAGTCAGTTTTATTTTACTATTATATGTTTTTATATTAATTCTTATAACTATTTTATGTATTCTCAGAAAAGATAATAATAATAAAAATAAAAAAAAATTATTTTCTGATATATATATATATATATATATATATCAGATAAATAAAACCAGTATGTATGAGGTACTAGGACTGGGAGCTGTCAACAACTATGTATGAGGTACTAGGACTGGGAGCTGTCAACAACTATGTATGAGGTACTAGGGCTGGGAGTTGTCAACAACTATGTATGAGGTACTAGGACTGGGAGTTGTCAACAACTATGTATGAGGTACTAGGACTGGGAGCTGTCAACAACTATGTATGAGGTACTAGGGCTGGGAGTTGTCAACAACTATGTATGAGGTACTAGGGCTGGGAGTTGTCAACAACTATGTATGAGGTACTAGGATGGGAGCTGTCAACAACTATGTATGAGGTACTAGGACTGGGAGCTGTCAACAACTATGTATGAGGTACTAGGACTGGGAGCTGTCAACACCTATGTATGAGGTACTAGGGCTGGGAGCTGTCAACAACTCACAGCTGACGTCGTCAGTTTGGTTTAGTGAAACAAAATGGATCAAGATCCTGGCGGTCTCCCGGTCGTGCTTTTGAAAGGAAGGCACCCAGCCTGGCAAAGCTAGTAGGAACAAAAATACCGTTCTCAAGGCACGTAACTTGGACCACAACCGTCACTGCTGGTTGAGCATTGATTTTAGAGGTAAGACACTGGCCTCCGGACATGAAGTTCCCAGACTGCAAATCCCGACTCATGAAGTGGAGGTTTCTTTCTCTTCTATTCCATGTAGTAACTTTGTGGCTTTACCCACCCCTGATCTATGGCTAGTTAGATCCAATGTCTAGTTCTCTTGGATAACGCCAAAAACAAAAACGAAACAAACAAGTGTGAAATCTGTGCTCGTTAAAGAGCCCGTGACAGTTACACGTCGAAAATAATCGCCAAAGTTGCAGCTTCTAGGAAAACAATTGGCAGCTTAATACCTGCCTATGTTGAAGATGGACCGACCAGAGGAGAGATCGCAGTCTGTCGTAGACAAGCGACATAACGCATCCACGGCTCCCTAACGTCTCAATGAGGCTGGACGTTGAAGAGGAGTAGTTGGTGAGCAAGAGAAAATGAAAGTTGGTTATCAACTGTCAAACATAACAAAGTTAATAAAATGTTTGCTCTTTGGCTCTTGTTTGTTAACGGCGCCGCTATCTAGACAAGGCGTCAGAAAGTAAGGAGAGACCATGTGAGATGAGAGAAAAATTAAAAAATAAAAAAAATAGTATGTAAGAAGCTTTACGTGATAAGTGGACGACACAGACTAAACAACGTTTCGGCCCAATAGGCCTTCATCAGGAACAAACAAAAAACACACACACACACAAAGCTAATAACGAAACAACCAAAACAAAAACAATCGAAATGTGTTAAAGAAAACAAAATAAAGTATCATGTCAAAACAAAAGGAATAGCAACAAAGTGCGGCTGTCGTGAACGTAGAGAAACGTGCAAAAATGTGCGCAAATGCACACAGAACTAGAGGAGTTCACACAGGGGTCAGTGTGCAAACACAAAGGAGAAAGAATCGAATAGTAGACTAACAGGTGTTCAAAAGACGGTAAGAGTGAGATGTCTGAGAGTGGGGTACAATAAAAACAAATGAGGGGTAAGGAGCACAGAAAAAAAAGGTATAGAGGAGAATCCGAAGTGTCTCATAAGGGACTAGAGGAGAAGAACTATAAATAGCATGGCATAGTAAGTAGACCAAAGAACCCAAATATGTGTAGTAGAGAAGGCTATGCAAAAGGGAAGGAGCAACCAAAAGGAAACTATGCGTATGAGTGTGATACATTCATACCTCTCGGGGTCAGCGAACCATACTGGACTATGAGGCGATTTTCCAAAGTATAGCGGCTGCGGTCGCCAGAGTGACAAAGGACAATACCAGTGACACGGATGTCGTCTTTGCCCTTGTGATCAGGGGAGTTGAAGTGGGAAGACACCGGAGTACCAGTATTCTATAGGACATCACGTAGATGTTCACAAAATCTTTCCGCTAATCTTCTCCCAGACTCACCAAGATGAGATGAGAGAAACATCACTAGGAAAGATAGAATGAGAAATGTAGTATCATAGTTGTATCAAAGATTTGGAGAAGCAAAGTAAAACGTGGTTGGGTTATCATGTGAGAGTGGTTAGGTTATCATGTGAGTGTGGTTAGGTTATCATGTGAGTGTGGTTGGATTGTCATGTGAGTGTGGTTGGGTTATCATGTGAGAGTGGTTAGGTTATCATGTGAGAGTGGTTAGGTTATCATGTGAGTGTGGTTGGATTGTCATGTGAGTGTGGTTGGGTTATCATGTGAGAGTGGTTGGGTTATCATGTGCGAAATGTTGGGTTATCATGTGAGTGTGGTTGGGTTATCATGTGCGAAATGTTGGGTTATCATGTGAGAGTGGTTAGGTTATCATGTGAGAGTGGTTAGGTTATCATGTGAGTGTGGTTGGATTGTCATGTAAGTGTGGTTGGGTTATCATGTGAGAGTGGTTGGGTTATCATGTGCGAAATGTTGGGTTATCATGTGAGTGTGGCTGGGCTATCATGTGCGAAATGTTGGGTTATCATGTGAGAGTGGTTGGGTTATCATGTGCGAAATGTTGGGTTATCATGTGAGAGTGGTTGGGTTATCATGTGAGAGTGGTTGGGTTATCATGTGAGAGTGGTTGGGTTATCATGTGAGAGTGGTTGGGTTATCATGTGAGAGTGGTTGGGTTATCATGTGAGAGTGGTTGGGTTATCATGTGAGAGTGGTTGGGTTATCATGTGAGAGAGGTTGGACTCTTTCGCGAGAGTGCGATGCCTGAACAATATCCTGCAGCGGTCAGGGACTAACAGCGCTGTTAATATGGCACATTAATATCCCGCAACGGTCAGGGACTAACAACGCTGTTAATATGGCACATTCATATCCCGCAGCGGTCAGGGACTAACAACGCTGTTAATATGGCGCATTCATATCCCGCAGCGGTCAGGGACTAACAACGCTGTTAATATTAACATTCATATCCCGCAGCGGTCAGGGACTAACAGCGCTATTAATATGGCACATTCATATCCCGCAGCGGTCAGGGACTAACAACGCTGTTAATATGGCACATTCATATCCCGCAGCGGTCAGGGGACTAACAGCGCTGTTAATATGGCACATTAATATCCCGCAGCGGTCAGGGACTAACAGCGCTGTTAAGCTGGCACATTAATATCCCGCAGCGGTCATGGACTAACAGCGCTGTTAATGTGGCACATTAATATCCCGCAGCGGTCATGGACTAACAGCGCTAATATGGCATATTTGGTGTCATCATCAAAACTATGACTCTCCTCAACGTTCTACAACTCGTGTTAGGGTCAAAGTGCTGGCATGGACTGGGCTGATAGCAGTCAAGGATACGTCACTGACTGAGTGCTTCAGAATAAGCGAACCAAACTGATAACATTCTTCTCAAACTCTCCTTGGTGGCTCAGGAAACAGACAAGTCTTTTAGAACAAGCGAGTAATGATACAGGAGGGAAGGCAATACGATGTATCAAAATGTCGTCCTGAGATGGGATGTATTTGGTCATAGCAACGTACAGTAAACTATAGCGCAGCAACGACATGTTCATCATTGTCATTGAGTGCCATCTCCGCATTGAAGGTTGACTACCATGGAGCGCCATTCCTCTCTGTCACTTGCCTTAATATCATGCATGTGTCATAGGCTGACTTGTTCATATTTTGATGTTACTCGTCCATGCTAGTCTTGTTCTGCATCTTTTATCTTGTATTTCCCCTTCCAAGATTATTTTTAGTAGGCAGCTTTGTCTTGTAACATGCCCAAAAATATCATTTCTCTTGTTTGAATTACAATATGTTAATGCCGTCTAAAGGAAAAATGCCGTTGTATTTCTTTCTTTTTTTTTTTTTAAATATCTGTAGGCGAATAGGTTAAAGAGGGAAAAGAACGTTTACAGTGGAGATATGAGCAGCGATCGACAAAACAGGGCCAACATGGTTTTGGAGTTTGCAGTTAAGAGGCACTCCTTAGTGACAGGACGCTTGAGTAACGAAATTAATGATGCAATAAAATAACAAGAGAACAGAACAAGCACAAGTGAAACATTGGCTGCCATTTGTGTTTCCGTGTCCTGATGAAGATCTCTTGGTAGTATTGCCACACCTGTTTATTGTTTTGCGTTTTTTCTGTAGAAAAGTTAATAGTAACCATATTACTTACACAGTTAGAAAGAGAGTTTATCGATGATGTATAGTGTCCATTCTAACACAAAGAAGCGAGTCATGGACAATATTTAAGCAAATGAAAAGACTATTAGAGGCCACAGAAATAGAATTTTTCAGAAACAGGTTGAGTTCCCTGGACAGCTATAGAGATAAACGAGGACATTCACAAAGAGTTCAACACAAAAAGGGACCTTTTAAGAAACATCAGAAAGAAACACTCGATATTATTCGGGTACATAATAAGAAGAGGAAATTTGGAATACTTGGTTACAACTGGCAAAATACAGGTAAAGAAAGATCGCGGACACAAAGAGAGAAGATGCTATAATATTATAGATAGCTTGAGGTCATGGTACGGAAAACAGTCAACAACAGAATTGATGTGACGCACTGTGGGTAGTAAAAATGTTGAAGGACATGATCGCCTACGCCAACTGGTATGGCACATGATGATGCTGATTACTCCGTCTCTGATAGAAATGTTAAAGGTTTCTCAGCAGAAAGCCTCACAATTTATAGTTATGGTGAAACTGGATGCTGATTTTGTTGGTGGTTGTCTTACCTTTGTGCCAGCCTGGTATACACATACAGCTCGGCTGACTGCAGCTTGACTGTACAAATGACCGATGTCAGGTTAATTGATGTTATGTATACCAAACAGTCAGGTTAATTCTTCTTCTTTCTTCTTCTATTCTCTTGTCACTGATACCTAAAAGGTGTCGTGGTTTATATCATTTGTCGTTCTTGTGCTGCTCGAATTGTCTGAATTAGTGATTTTCCTTTGTTGTTACATGTCACTGTCACTGCATCTATCCATCTTCTTCTTTTCTCTTTCACTGATACCTAAAAGGTGTCGTGGTTTATATCATTTGTCGTTCTTGAGCTGCTCGAACTGTCTGAATTAGTGATTTTCCTTTGTTGTTACATGTCTCTGTCACTGCATCTATCCATCTTCTTTTCTCTTGTCACTGATGCCTAAAAGGTGTCGTGGTTTATATCATTTGTCGTTCTTGTGCTGCTCGAACTGTCTGAATTAGTGATTTTCCTTTGTTGTTACATGTCACTGTCACTGCATCTATCCATCTTCTTCTATTCTCTTTTCACTGATACCTAAAAGGTGTCGTGGTTTATATCATTTGTCGTTCTTGTGCTGCTCGAATTGTCTGAATTAGTGATTTTCCTTTGTTGTTACATGTCTCTATCACTACATCTATCCATCTTCTTCTGGGTCTTCCTCTTGGTCTTTTTCCATGCATTCTTGAGAAGAACGCCCTTGATGGTGATTGGTAAGGATTCATTCTGACCAGGTGACCGAACCATTTAAGTTGTTGTTCTATGTATTCTTGGCAGGGTTTTGTTCCTACTATTTTTCTTATGGTTTCATTTGGTATTCTATCTCTTCTTGTGTTGTTTGTTACTTTTCTCAAGCATCGCATCTCACATGTATTGATCTTTCTTAAATGTGATTTAGAAAGGGTCTATGTTTGACTTTCATAGCACAAAGTTGGTATGAAGATGATATTTATCATTTGTTGTTTAGCTGGCATAGAAATGTTTGGATGTCTTAGCAATGGTGAAAGCTGGTGTGTGACAGCATTTGCTTTTTGTATTCTCATGTCAATTTCTCTGTCTAGTTTTCCATCTTCTGGTTAATTGATGTTATGTATACCAAACAGTCAGGTTAATGGATGTTATATATACTAAACAGTCAGGTTAATGGATGTTATATATACCAAACAGTCAGGTTAATGGATGTTATATATACTAAACAGTCAGGTTAATGGATGTTATGTATACCAAACAGTCAGGTTAATGGATGTTATATATACTAAACAGTCAGTTTCATGGATGTTATATATATATATATATATATATATATATATATATATATATTATATATCATCATCATCGAGTGCCGTCTCCGCAACGAAGGTTGGCTACCATGGAGCGCCATTCTGCTCTGTCTCTTGCTTTTATGGTGCAGGTTGTCATAGGCTGATTTGTCCATCTTTTGATGTTACTCGTCCATGTTAGTCTTGGTCTGCCGCTGCCTCTTTTACCTTGTATTTTCCCCTCCAGGATTACTTTTAAGTAGGCTGTTGTGTCTTTTAACATGGCCCAAAAATCACATTTGTCTTGTTTGAATTGTGTTTAGTAGTTCTCTTTTCATTATTAGTTGTTTTAAGACTTCATCGTTTGTTTTCTTTTCCTTCCATCCAATTCTACCAATTCTTCTATATATCCACATTTCAAAGGCTTCAATTCTCTGTTCTAGTATTGGTTATTGGTTATGGAAGGCCTCGGTATCACTGCAAACGAATTAAAATCCATAATTCCTCAACCGCCCGTGCCAGTGGAATCATCCGAATTACTAACTCATCTCCCAAACAAAGAAAGGTAACTGTAGCCCCCATCGTAGCAGTCTCAGCACACGCCAAAAGACATAAGGCGAAACCGCGCAGAGAGTGAACACAGCCAACTGTTCCCTGTCATACGATATCATCATTCATCGTAAACAATCGGGATATCGAAACACGATCAAAACGGGTGAGACACACAGCTCACGGTGTGCACAGAGCACTTAACTCAGTAGCTCCTGCAACAAGCCGGACTTGGAATATGAGGAAACTGCAACAAGGAACACCCTTCACCCTTCAATGGTTCCTGCCGCCTATCCACCATATACCGGAAGTTCACGTCCTCCCGAAAATGATGATCGTCATATTGAGAACAAAAAATGTATAGCGCTTGATGGTGTTAGGACATTGTTCTTGACACCAACCGAACATATAAACACACAGGTAGTCGTCGAATTATCTCCGTCACACATCAAACAACAGACCCTACGGTTAGCGTACAACGAACGAAACACGGTGCAAATTCCCAAAAGGAAAATCTTCGGTGGACTTGACGGAGCAATCCATTAATGCGTTTCAGCATGTAAATAACTTGCGACAAAAATCCCAATGTCGGCCATTGAACAGCACTCACTGTGACGTAAACCTCATGTCAACACTAGACGGTGAAGGTCGCTCTTACAATACTTGACTTGTCAAAAGAAACATTGCTGTATGTACTCGCCGGTGCAGATTTGTCCACTTTGTCGCGCAGATTTGTTAAGTAGAACATCATTTTGATTTCAACACAGAAAATTGCAATCAGAGAGCCGAAATTAATCAAACCCTAGATGCATTGTCTGCAGCGATCGAGAGAACGTGAAACGTTCCACCATTTTGAAACGGAAGTCTCTCTGTTCTATTTTCTTGTCTAATGTCCATGTTTCTACACCATATAGGAATGTTGAGAAGATGTAACATTTTGTTATTCTTAGTTTTAGCCCTGGTGTTATTTGTTATATATGATATATATATATATATATATATATATATATATATATATATATATATATATATATATATATCAAGCTGTCAGTTAAATATTTCACTTGTTGCTCTTCAACTCGTATCGCAGGAGTCTAATTACTCCCATTGCACTTTCAGCAAATCAGTAAATGATTGTTCTTGATGCGATGATTTTGGGGGTAAGATATCTCAGTCTCTGGGCATGACGGTCGTGAGTTCCGAACCCGCTAAAGTCGATGGAGAATTTCTCATCAAATCTGTACTTTATTTTGTGTGGCTTCATCATTCGCATTCTCCCAACCTCTACCCTCTAGGGTCTCTGGTAGTGAGATCAGATGTCAAGCTCTCTCAGATAACAGGTCTTACAAGAGGCTATGTGTGCACAAATAAATAAGAAATAATAACAAAAATATTGAATGATATCTACAACAGCGGATATATACCAGACGACATGCTCAAATCAATATTCATAGCCCTACCAAAGACATCGGGTGCGATTGAATGCGATGATCATCGCACAATAAGTCTTATGAGTCACATGACTAAGGTATTACTAAGAATCATCATGTGAAGAGTGCGAAACAAAATCAGTCCAGAAATTAGCGATGAACAGTGTCGTTTTGTTAGAGATAAAGGAACAAGCAATGCCATATACATCATAAGATCTTTAGTAGAAAGAGCCATAGAGGTGAAAATAGATCTATACCTATGTTTCATAGATTACACCAAAGCATTTGACAAAGTAAAGCACCAAGAAATAATCAAAATTTTAGAAAGCATGAACGTAGACAGCAAAGATCTAAGAATAATAAAGAACATGTACTGGCAACAAACAGCGGCCATAAGAACTGGAAACCAATTGTGAATGTTTCAATAATTAAAACAGGGTGTTAGACAAGGTTGTGTGTTGTCACCAGATTTGTTTAATATTTATAGTGAGATTATTTTAAGATCCAAAAGGGACATGCCTGGAATAACAATTGGAGGTCATAATATAAATAATCAAAGGTATGCTGATGATACAGTCTTAATCGCTAAGAATGAAAATGAGTTACAAGAAATGTTGGACATTATAGCGAAAGAAAGCAAAAATAAAGGACTCAGCCTTAATAGCAAAAAGACAGAGGTAATGGTAACAACAAAGAAAAAGACAGAGGTAATGGTAACAACAAAGAAAAAGACATCACCTCAGTGCAAAATAAAGACAAGTGGAACAATATTAAAACAGGTAAATGAATTTAAATATTTGGGAACTTTGTTAACCTCAGACGGAAGATGTACAAAAGAGGTGAGATGTAGAATGGCTCAGGCAAAAGCAGCTTTCCAAAAAATGAGGAAAATACTATGCAATACATTTTTGACAATAGAAACAAGAAAAAGAGTTCTTAAATGTTACGTAGTGCCAGTCTTAACATACGGATGCGAATCATGGACAATATAACAACAGACAAGAAAATCACTGGAATCTGTAGAGATGTGGTTTTACAGAAGAATGTTGAGAATACCATGGACAGCTAAGAAAAGTAATGAAAATGTTCTGAAAGAGGTTAAAACAAAAAGAGAGCTAATTTCCAATATTAGGAAGAAACAATCATCATTTTTTGGCCATGTAATGAGAAGAGAACAACTGGAATATATTGTAACAACTGGAAAAATTGAGGGACGAAGAGATAGAGGGAAGCAAAGAGAAAAAATAACAGACAGCTTAAGAGAATGGATTGGCAGAAAGTCAACAGCAGAAATGATAAAGAACTGTCGAAATCGAAAGTTGTAGAGAGATATGATCACCTACGCCAGTAGGGCCGGCACTTGATGATGATGATGTACACAATGTACACAATGCGCACGTTAAAAATTATGTAACAGGTAAATGTGTAGAATAGTGTACGGTCGCTGTCCGGACAACATTACTTGAAAAATTCCAAGCCACTCATTTACCATCCTTCCCTCCACCCTCTTTTCAAATTAATTTTCAAAGTCTTCGTAAATGCTACGAAGTCTTGTTGCATCTTGACTTAAACCACCTTCAGTGCTTTCACTAACAAGACACAGCAGTAGCGATATTGGGGTCGCAGGTGCACTCAGGGAGGTGCTGGGCAGGTGATCTGATCAAATATTCCATATTTGTCCTGTGTACAATGACTTTGATTTGTTAACTAGACTTAAGTAAAGTTAATCAAACATCTCCCGTTATACTTTCACTTTGTAGACCAGGTCTATAGTTCTCTTCACTACCTACTTTAGAAATTCTCACTGTAATCGTGGACTATTTGGTAACACTGAAGCTGTTGTCTTCTAGAGGTTGGATTAGTCTACCACATTCAGCTCTAGAGACTAACGGCTGGATAAGCCAGCAACAGCCAAATCTAGAGACTCTAAAAGCTTGATAGGCCAACCACAGCCAACTCTAGAGACTCTAAAAGCTGGACGAGCCAACCACAGCCACCTCTAGAGACACTGAAGGCTGGGCTAGCCATCCACAGCCAACTCTAGAGACTCTAACAGATAGATAAGCCAACCACAGTCAACTCTAGAGACTCTAACGGCTGGACTAGCCAACCACAGTCAACTCTAGAGACTCTAACGGCTGGGCTAGCCATCCCCAGCCAACTCTAGAGACTCTAAAAGCTGAACGAGCCAACCACAGCCAACTCTAGAGGCATTGAAGGCTGGACTAGCCAACTGCAGTCAACTCTAGAGGCATTGAAGGCTGGACTAGCCAACTGCAGTCAATTCTGGAAACTCTAAAAGCTGGACTAGCCAACCCCAGCCAAATCTAGAGACTCTAAACGTTGCTGTAAAGTCAACCATAATTAACTGTGTTCAATGCAGCTGACGCAACCGTTGTTATTGATACCGACCATGCGTCAATCAATCATAGTGAGGCACCCAAACCTACCGGTAGTGCGCGTGTGTATGAGTCAGTAGCAGTTCTGATGTAACGTTTCATGTTGAAACTCCCTCGGATCTTGAAACTAGATAAAGGTAGTCACATCACTGTCTTGGACATTTTTTTAACCTCACGCCTGGAGGTGAGAGGGCCAGTGCTCTCTATCCAGTATTATGACCCATATATGACCCGTAATTTATGGATCTCTATTGTTTTCATTGATTTCTCATTTATATAGCATGGTTAAACGAAGCTCTTTTGTTGAAACATGGAAACCCACAGAAATTAGGCTAAATACAATAATTAAAAATGCTCAACTCCAATGTTAAATAAGTCCTATTATATGGTTGTGAAACATGGAGAACAATACAAACGACGATCACGATGATACCTCCTTTATAGATGCTGGCACAAAATAAAAGAATAGAAATGGCATGACAAAATCACTAACTTAGAATTATGCGCAAATACCAGGCAAATACCAGGCAAATACCAGGCAAATACCAATGGATAGAGAGGTACAACGAAAACGATGGCGCTGGATAGGATACACACTATGCAAGACAACTGTGAGTATTACATGACATGCCCTTTATTTAGAATCCACTGGGAAAGAGACAAAGAGAAAGGCCAAAATATTCTTGAAGAAGACAGGTGGAAGTAGAAATAAAAATGATGGGGAAGACATGGAATGATCTTAAAAGAATGGCAAGAACCAGAACGGCTTGGAGAGTATTTGTTGAAGACCTATGCGCCACAGGAAGCTGAAAGTGTTTGTTGAAGACATATGCTCCAAGGGAGATGAAAGTGCTTGTTGAAGATTTATGCTCCACATGGAGCTGAAAGTGTTTGTTGAGGACCTATGTTCTGCAGGGAGCTGAAAGTGTTTGTTGAAGACCTATGTTCTGCAGGGAGCTGAAAGTGTTCGTTGAAGACCTATGTTCTGCAGGGAGCTGAAAGTGTTCGTTGAAGACCTATGCTCTACAGGGAGCTGAAAGTGTTTGTTGAAGACCTATGCTCCGTAGGAAGCTGAACGTCTATACTGAAGACCTATGCTCCACAGGGGGCTGAAAGCGTCTACTGAAGACCTTTGCTCCACAGGAAGATGAAAGGAAGAAGAAATGAATCTGTTTTGTTGGAAATAAATTGCAGCTCTAGAATTAATAAAGGATGCTCCGGGCAACAATTCACGTCTTAGATGACTGGATCAATAAACGTGATAGTGATCCAACCACTAGCATGTCAGATTGGTGGCACACTTCCTTGCTGTCATTATTTTCCCCAGGTCAGTAACTCATAACTTTCTGACATAGATAAACAAAGAAGATTCAGACAGGAATCGAACCCCCGTTTACTTGATTGTCAAGCCAGAGCATTAGTCACTACACCACTGATACTCCTGGAGATATCACTGAAGGTCAAGGTGAAGAATGTGCAGCAGTGCGTAATGATGTTGGTGAGTCAGGGGTTCTAGGCGGCTCACGCTTGTCTTTAGTTTCGTATTTTAAGTTGCACTACATCTCACCAGTGAGGGAGTAACGGCATCATGATGCATAGAGATGCAGAGCTACTGTAAAGCTGATAATAATGATAATTATAATAATAATAATGAAAATAATAATGGTAATTAACAAAACAAAAGTCGACGTTTCGGCCAAGTATGTTTTCAGCTGGAACAACAACACAAAAATATATATAAAGATATGTACACGCATCTAACTACATGGCGATATTATGCTATATAGATACTCGAGAAAGGAAATACAAAAAAATGTTACTTCCCTGTGGTCCAGAGCGTGGTCAGCTTCTGAATGAACTAAAACAAGTGGTCGGGATGACCAACTATATATCTCACTGACCAGGCAGTCAGGCGAGAAGACGGAAGGGTTCTAGAAATATGGGGAGATGGGTACAAGATACGTATAAACTGTGAATATCTAACTGTGTGTGTGCACAACGAACCGATGTGTAAAAAAGAACATGTGTACATAACCGTACATGCGTACAAGCACAAATCTGTTTATATTAAAAACATATCACCATCGGATCGCATATCCTTAGCATTGTTGCAACGTTGCATTCATCACATCCCGTCTTAAAGAATAACTGTCACTTGCAAGATCTCACACAGAACGTTTGAAAGAATAACTGTCTCTTGCAAGATCTCACACAGAACGTTTGAAAGAATAACTGTCTCTTGCAAGATCTCACACAGAACGTTTGAAATATTAACTGTTTCTAGCTAGAACTCCTACAGGAACATGCGCAAAAATAACTGTCTCTAGCCAGATACACACACACACACGCGCGCACGCACGCTCGCACGCACGCACGCACACACACACACACACTCACACACACACACACACAAGCTAAGATATAAGCCATGGCTAGCACGGAAACACACCAAGATATGAACCATGTCTAGCACAGAAACACATTAAGATATGAGCCATGGCTTCACGGAAACACACCAAGATATGAGCCATGGCTAGCACGGAAATACACTAAGCCCATCTGAAAGAATAACTGTCTCTAGCCAGATCTCCCACAGAACCTTAAATTCACCACAGCCCGTCTGAAATAATAAATGTCTCTAGCCAGATCTCCCACAGAACGTTACATTCACCACAGCCCGTCTGAAAGAATAACTGCCTCTAGCCAGATTTCCCACAGAACTTTACATTCACCACAGCCCATCTGAAAGAATAACTGTCTCTAGCCAGATCTCTTATTTCTTCTGTTGTCATGGTTAGGGTATCTTGCCATATATAATATATATCGCTTGTTATCTTTTATACAAATAATTATTGTTTGCAAGGTCCTATAAAACAGCTAATCTTATTGTTTTTCCACTGCACTGATATATTTATTTGATATCCAGAAGAGATATTTATTTGATATCCAGAAGAGATATTTATTTGATATCCAGAAGAGATATTTATTTGATATCCAGAAGAGATATTTATTTGATATCCAGAAGAGATATTTATTTGATATCCAGAAGAGATATTTATTTGATATCCAGAAGAGATATTTATTTGATATCCAGAAGAGATATTTATTTGATATCCAGAAGAGATATTTATTTGATATCCAGAAGAGATATTTATTTGATATCCAGAAGAGATATTTATTTGATATCCAGAAGAGATATTTATTTGATATCCAGAAGAGATATTTATTTGATATCCAGAAGAGATATTTATTTGATATCCAGAAGAGATATTTATTTGATATCCAGAAGAGATATTTATTTGATATCCAGAAGAGATATTTATTTGATATCCAGAAGAGATATTTATTTGATATCCAGAAGAGCGCTCCTTTATTTGTTTTTTCGTCTTTCTTCCGTATAGTGAATTAGCAAGCGATGGCTGGTCAGATCCACTTGCAGACCGTGTTGCTAACTCTGCCATTCCAGTATCTGTGGATTTTGTTTTGAAACGTTGCTGGTTGTAGGAGTGATCTCTGTGGACACCCCAGACAACGCGTCCACTTAAGTCAACGGGTAAACCCTGACCTGAATGAGAAGTGAAGCAGCAGGAAGTGAACAATTTGTATGCTCATGTTGACGTCATCAACACACTTTCTTTTTGACAAGAAAACGTTTGATGGGCTTTCGGAAGGGATCGGGATACGGAAACTGTTGGTATCTAAGTACGGTATTGAGAGTCAACTCTTTCCGTACGTTTCACTGCATAGTGCGCCACTTTCAATTTGATTAGTGTGAACGTCATCAAACCATGTTCATTTGACATAAATTGTATCGTCTTGGTATTGTTGAAATCTTATACCTTGTTCAATTATCTAAAAGTTCATATTGGGTTATTTGCGGGTCATCATCGTTACACTCCGAACATGTCCATAGGTGCTCAGATCCTCTCCTCAACAAGTCTCGCGGTGTACAGTGACTGACGACTCCAAAAGAAAATTATATATAATCAATTATATGTTCGATAAATGTAAATGTGTAGATTGATTCTTAAAACCATGACAAATGTTGTCTCTGAAATTGTTTCTGTTGTATTGATAAAAGCTTGTGTAGGGAAAGAGTTAAGTATTAAGCTCTTAGATGACACTGTTGCAGGGGTGGACATCCTTTTATTATCGACATACATACATACATACATACATACATAGATACATACACAAATACATACATACGTACATACATAGATAGATAGATACATACATAAATACATACATACATTCATACATACATTCATACATACATACATACAAACATATAGACATACATACATACATACATACATAGATACATACATACATACATACATAGATACATATACATATATACATACATACATACACACACACACATACACACATATACACACACATATAGACACATACACACACATACACATATATACACAAACATACACACACATACACATACATACACACACACATACATTCTTCTGCCTGATACATCACCTAATGAAGTCATCAAGTAAATTACTAAATTAGCATTCTTGCGCGATTGTAATGTAAACATCTTATTAGTGATTGAGAGTGGAAGACAGAAAAGAGAGTGGGAGACAGAAAAGAGAGTGGGAGACAGAATAGAGAGTGGGATACAGAAAAGAGAGTGGAAGACAGAAAAGAGAGTGGGAGACAGAAAAGAGAGTGGAAGACAGAAAAGAGAGTGGGAGACAGAAAAGAGAGTGGACGACAGAAAAGAGAGTGAAAGACAGAAAAGAGAGTGGGAGACAGAAAAGAGAGTGGGAGACAGAAAAGAGCGTGGGAGACAGAAAAGAGAGTGGAAGACAGAAAAGAGAGTGGAAGACAGAAAAGAGAGTGGGAGACAGAAAAGAGAGTGGCAGACAGAAAAGAGAGTGGAATACAGAAAAGAGAGTGGGAGACAGAAAAGAGAGTGGAATACAGAAAAGAGAGTGGGAGACAGAAAAGAGAGCGGAAGACAGAAAAGAGAGTGGACGACAGAAAAGAGAGTGGCAGATAGAAAAGAGAGTGGAATACAGAAAAGAGAGTGGGAGACAGAAAAGAGAGTGGAATACAGAAAAGAGAGTGGGAGACAGAAAAGAGAGCGGAAGACAGAAAAGAGAGTGGAAGACAGAAAAGAGAGTGGCAGACAGAAAAGAGAGTGGAATACAGAAAAGAGAGTGGCAGACAGAAAAGAGAGTGGGAGACAGAAAAGAGAGTGGAATACAGAAAAGAGAGTGGGAGACAGAAAAGAGAGCGGAAGACAGAAAAGAGAGTGGACGACAGAAAAGAGAGTGGCAGATAGAAAAGAGAGTGGAATACAGAAAAGAGAGTGGGAGACAGAAAGAGAGCGGAAGACAGAAAAGAGAGTGGACGACAGAAAAGAGAGTGGCAGACAGAAAAGAGAGTGGAATACAGAAAAGAGAGTGGGAGACAGAAAAGAGAGTGGGAGACAGAAAAGAGAGTGGGAGACAGAAAAGAGAGTGGAAGACAGAAAAGAGAGTGGGAGACAGAAAAGAGAGTGGGAGACAGAAAAGAGAGTGGGAGACAGAAAAGAGAGTGGAAGACAGAAAAGAGAGTGGGAGACAGAAAAGAGAGTGGGAGACAGAAAAGAGAGTGGGAGACAGAAAAGAGAGTGGAAGACAGAAAAGAGAGTGGAATGAAAAAGGGAGAGATAGAAAATAAAGAGGGTTGGGGAAAATTCAACACTAAATTATAAATAGAAAACTGACTGGTTTAAAGAGAGGGTTGTGCTTGAACTTCACGCAGTAGGTTGTCCATGTTTGGTGCTATTTGACTAACAGCAACGAGTAGTCTGTTTTCTACATTTGTGTCAGTTAATCAATTTCTTGCTTTTGCAGTACTTTATTATACATATATACAGGGTGTTTTTAAAGTCGCAGTGCAGTGAATATTTCTAATATTCAGTAAATGACGTAATCATCATCTACGTACCACAATTTTGTAAACCACATTTATGAACAAACCGCTGCTTCCTTTAAGGTTTTATTGACGTAAAGGACGGGCACTACGCTACTTTCACTGTCTCATTGCTTGAAGGAAATGGTGTTGACGATTGAAAACAGGGTATTTCTGGTTGAGCATGTCTTTCGTAATGGCGGTAAATATACGGATGAGGTCATTAGACAATTCGTGAGGAAATTTCCAGACTCACAAGTCCCTCACCGAAATTCTGTTACAAAATTGATCAAAAAGTTTTGTGAAACCGGTAGTGTGGTAGATGCATACCGATCTGGAAGACCTTCAATTTCACAAGACCAAATTATGGAACTCCAAGACAGAACTACAATGAGTCCAAATGCATCTTTAAACCACTTGTCTCAACAGGTGCAAATATCTAAGAGTTCTGTTCACAAGGTTTTAAGAAGTGAACTACACTATCGTCCATACAAATTAACTGAAGTGTCTCAACTCCAAGAAAGAGATTATGAATCCCGTTTAAACTACTGCATGTGGTTTCAGAATTTTATTTATGAACATGGCGCTGCCATCCTTGACGTCACTTTTTTCACTGATGAGGCCTGGTTTCATTTATCCGGTTATGTGAACAGTCAGAACAATCGGCTGTGGAGCAGTGAAAACCCCCGTGAATTTCATCAAGTGCCGCTTTACGATAAAAAAGTCGGAGTGTGGTGCGCTATAAGTCGTATGCGGATAATAGAACCTATATTTTTTAATGAAACAATAAATGCAGAACGTTACCGTACTTTAATTCTGGAACCGTTCATAGCACACCTTACAGAACGGGAAATTATGGAATCCTGGTTTCAGCAGGATGGGGCAACAGCACACACAGCCACAACAACACTCAATTATTTAGAAAGCATATTTGCAAATCGCATTATTTCACGTGGAATCTGGCCTGCTCGTTCACTAGATCTAACACGCCCCGAGATTATTATCTGTGGGGGGCATTGAAGGGGAAAGTTGATGAAAATAATCCGCAGACAATTAATGACCTAAAGACTGAAATAGTAGACAAGATTAAACAAATATCACCAGACATTATTCTGAAGGTTTTCGCAAATATGGAAAGACGAATCGCGATATGTCTTGAGGCCCGTGGTGGACATTTTCAACATATGCTTTAGGGACAACTTTATTGTGTTAATACCAACATTACCCATTATAAGCTCGCCGATAGCAGTCAAGTATATTTGAATGATACCATTTATTTTACAATTTGTGTGACGCATTAATTAGTTAACCGCATTTCTGGTGACGTTTTTTCTTCCGAGAGTAGAAATTCACTGAACTGCAACTTTAAAAACACCCTGTATATAGCTCAGGGAGTGAAGTGTGTAGAAAATTTCAAATTAAGCACAAGAGCCGATCAAAATAGTTTGGCAGGCCGGCTTTGGCCGCGGGTCGTAAGTTGTCCACCTCTGTTGTAGATGGTATTTTTGACGACCAATTATTTACTTTGTCCTGTTGCAATATTTCATCACAATAATTTTTTTTCGTTCGCCAGTTTTTACCTCTGACGAAGTCCCTAGAGACTAGGAACTGAATTTTGCGCGTAATCCATTTTTCCCTGGCAGCCGTGTGCACAGGAGTTCCTCGCCGCACAGGCAGATAACTCCGACTTCGGAGGTACTCATATTTATCCGTCCATAAGTAATTGACGTTTCAAGCCGGGCCCCGCTGCTGAGACCAGGGGTGGTTGCTGAGACCAGGGGTGGTTGCTGAGACCAGGGGTGGTTGCTGAGACCAGGGGTGGTTGCTGTGACCAGGGGTGGTTGCTGAGACCAGGGGTGGTTGCTGAGACCAGGGGTGGTTGCTGAGACCAGGGGTGGCTGCTGAGACCAGGGGTGGTTGCTGAGACCAGGGGTGGCTGCTGAGACCAGGGGTGGCTGCAGAGACCAGGGGTGGCTGCTGAGACCAGGGGTGGCTGCTGAGACCAGGGGTGGTTGCTGAGACCAGGGGTGGTTGCTGAGACCAGGGGTGGTCGCTGAGACCAGGGGTGGTCGCTGAGACCAGGGGTGGTCGCTGAGACCAGGGGTGGTTTGCTGAGACCAGGGGTGGTTGCCGCAGAGAGAAATCATCAATAAAAATCCCAACCAACCGGGATTTGAACCCACAACCTCTCTGTCTCGAGGCCGGCGTCTTACCAACCAGCCCCCCCCCCCCCCCAATCACAATAAATAAAAACAACAATACATCACGTGGTTATCTGTCCCCACTACAGGCACACCTCTGACGTGAGCATGACTAGCGCGTTCTTTGCTTCTTCTCATTCCCAGATCTATCATGCCATAGCTCACTGACTTGCTACAAAGATGTCCCAAATTTGCCGTTGTGCCATGTAGGAAGTGGATAGTCTTGTCCCATGACGGCCTGGATTGGAAGTAGCTGATGAAAACATGTACGTCACTTGCTTTTTTTGAATTGTAGATAGGTGTAAAGGCACTGATGATGGCAGTTTGTAATCTTTAATTCCTGATAGAGAGCAAATGGTATGATGTCACATATTTTGGCAGCAGTTACCTAATGAACATAAAGTTGGTTTCACAACGTCGTTAGTGTTATACCTAATATGGTGTTCACTGTTAAAGGTGGTTGGGTGTAACATAATATGGGGTTAACTGTAAAAGATGGTTGTATGTAACATATAATATGTGTTTCATGGTTAAAGGTGGTTGGATGCAACATAAACTATGTGATTTATCGTTAAGGATGACCCTGTTTAACATATAATATGGGGTTAACAATTAAAGATAGTAAGATGTAACATATAATAGTCCTGCAGGGTTTAGTTAAAGATGGTTGATTGTAACATATAATATGTAGTTTATAATTAAAGATAGTTATGTGTATGTAACATATAGTATGTAGTTTATAATTAAAGATAGTTATGTGTAACATATAATATGTAGTTTATAATTAAAGATGGTTGATTGTAACATATAATATGTAGTTTATAATTAAAGATAGTTATGTGTATGTAACATATAGTATGTAGTTTATAATTAAAGATAGTTATGTGTAACATATAATATGTAGTTTATAATTAAAGATAGTTATGTGTAACATATAATGTGTAGTTTATAATTAAAGATAGTTATGTGTAACATATAATATGTAGTTTATAATTAAAGATAGTTATGTGTAACATATAATATGTAGTTTATAATTAAAATAGTGGGTGTAACATATAGTTATTAGATGGTTGGTGCCACATCTAATATGTATCACATCAATTATTACATCAATTGGTGGATGCCATAATGCATATTTATAAGTCAGATAACGTTTTAATTGCCACTGTCTCCTTTAAAAGAACATATGTTTTTATTAATATTGCTGGAAATTTTCTTTTTGGACATTTTTTCCTTCCTCTTTCTGTATTTCATGTATCTTTCATATTTATTTATTTTCTCTTTTTCATATATTTCTTGGTCTTCCTGTTTTTCTCTTTCCTTATGGGCTATGAAAGGATAAATGTATTACACTGTTTCCATATATTTGAAAAAACATCTTATTCTGTGCCATTAATTTCTGAATCAAACTAGTTCCTGTATTCTGAACAAGCAACACATTTGTTTTTTTGTTCGTCGCTGTCTTTTATGTTTTGCTTGCTTCTTCTGTAAGCAGTTTCCAAAATATGAAGAAGATACTATGCAATCCGTTTTTTGACAATGGGAACAATAAAAAGAGTTCTTAAATGTTATGAAGAATCAATCTTAACATATGGATGTGAATCATGGACAATAGGACAACAGACAAGAAAATCACTGGAGGCTTGAGTATTGTGGTTTTAAAGAAGAATGTTGAGAATACCATGGACAGCTAAGAAAAGTAATGAAAGCCTTATGGAAGAGGCCAAAGCAAAAAGAGAGCTAATGTCCAATATTAGAAAGAAACAATCATAATTTTTCTGACCATGTGAAGAGAATGTAACAGCTGGAATGTATTGTGACAAGTGGGAAAATTGAGAGTCGAAGAGATAGAGGAAAGCAAAGAGAAAAAAATACCAGACAGCTTAAGAGAATGGCTTGACATGAGGTCGACAACAGAAATGATAAATAACTGTCGAGATCAAAAGTTGTGGAGAGACATGATTACCTATGCCAGCAGGCTTCGTACTTTATGGTGGTTTTTTTTGAGCCTTTGAATTAGCAGTGGATTGACTGATAAATATGTACATAACCATACACTCAGATGTACACCTTGTTCTATAAGGAATTGAAGCGGCTAGTTCTTGGCAGATTCTGTTACAAATTGTAATAATTAATTCTTGACAACTGAAGTCTCTCCTGTCACATGCATATTTCATAGCATTTGAGTGGTGTTTACGTGGTCATCTTCTTCTTTCCTTCCTCATCTGCCTTTCAGCGTCGAGGGGATTACGTGGTCATCATACGTGGTTAATCGTCATCCCACTCAGCCGCAACAATGAAGGTGAGGGAGGTCTAACGTCTTTCCTCACTTATATTTCTCACTTAGTAGTCAGGTACTCATTTATCCAGCTAAGTTAACTGAACAGCATCAGCGACAACCAAACTCATGTTTGCCAAGTCACTATGTTATCACTATATTACTAGTGCTCTCTTTATACTTGACTTTTTTTTTCTACTTTTGCTACATTTTAAGTTCTCCATTACTCAACATGCTAAACTCTTCATTATTCAACATTTTAAACTTCATTATTCAACATTTTAAACTCATCATTATTCAACATGTTAAACCCTTCATTATCCAACATTGTATAAATCTTTATTATTCTACGATTTAAACTCTTTATTATCTAACAATGTATAACACTTCATTATTCAACATTTAAAATTCTCCATTATTCAACAATGTATAACCCTTTATTTTTCAACATTGTATAACTTTTCATTGTCCAAAATTTTAAACTCTTCATTTTCAACATTTTGGAAACGTTTCATTATTCAACATTTTTTACTCTTCATTATTCAACATTGTATAATGCTTCATTATTCAATATTTTAAAACTCTTCATTATTCATCATTTTAAACTATTCATTACTCAACATTTTAAACCCTTCATTACTCAACATTTTAAACTCTTCATTATTGTGTAACTCTTTATTATTGTGTAACTCTTCATTATTCAACATTTTACAGCAGACAACACTTTCTATTTCCATATTAAAACACCCAGGCTTGTTTGAATTACATTTAGTGCTAAAATAAAATCTATTTAATTTGTGATGTCGCAAGCTTCCATGCAACCTATATTATTTGTTGTCAAACTAAAACAGCCAGTAAATGATTGTTAAGCTTGGATGAATAATTTGCTTATTTTGACCGACTTTTTTTAAAGGGGCAAAAGAAAAACCAAAAAAGTCACCAAAGGGGGTGAGACAAGAAGTCAAGATGAAGGTGAAAGGTCACGTGGGTCTTCTGCTGGAGGTAGGAGAGCCAAGAAGGAAAAAGAGAAAGATCTGATTGTAAGTAAAAAGAAAACATTTCCAGAACATTCTATGGCTTTATCTCAATCAAGTATTTCATTGGATAATCAAATATTTAGTTCTTCTACAATATCAAATATAAATCAATTCAACATGAACCAAAGATATCTTATTTCCACATCAGTGTATTTCATGTTCTATGTAATTAAAATATTTCAAATTTTCATATCAGTCAAATATTTGAAGAATCTGTGACTGTAATTTACTGTTCAATATTTTCAGTCAAACGTCTCTCTTCTCTATTTAAAAATTATTAAAATCCCAGATTCATATATTTCAGGTCTTTCCCATTTAAAGTTTCTCCTATTGCAAATCTCTCCCATATAAAGTTTCTCCTATTGCAAATCTCTCCCATATAAAGTTTCTCCTATTGCAAATCTCTCCCATATAAAGTTTCTCCTATTGCAAATCTCTCCCATATAAAGTTTCTCCTATTGCAAATCTCTCCCATATAAAGTTTCTCCTATTGCAAATCTCTCCCATATAAAGTTTCTCCTATTGCAAATCTCTCCCATATAAAGTTTCTCCTATTGCAAATCTCTCCCATTTAAAGTTTCCCCTATTGCAAATCTCTCCATATAAAGTTTCTCCTATTGCAAATCTCTCCCATATAAAGTTTCTCCTATTGCAAATCTCTCCCATTTAAAGTTTCTCCTATTGCAAATCTCTCCCATATAAAGTTTCTCCTATTGCAAATCTCTCCCATATAAAGTTTCTCCTATTGAAAATCTCTCCCATATAAAGTTTCTCCTATTGCAAATCTCTCCCATATAAAGTTTCTCCTATTGCAAATCTCTCCCATATAAAGTTTCTCCTATTGAAAATCTCTCCCATATAAAGTTTCCTCCATTTTAAGTCTCTCCCAATTACAGCTTCACCTATTTGGTTTCTTCCATTGAGAGACTCATCTATTTAAAGCTTCTCCCATTTCATGTCTCTCCCAGTTAAAGCTTCTCCCATTTCATGTCTCTCCTGTTACAATTCTCTCCCAGTTAAAGCTTCTCCCATTTCATGTCTCTCCTGTTTCAATTCTCTCCCAGTTAAAGCTTCTCACTTTCAATTCTCTCCCAGTTAAAGCTTCTCCCATTTCATGTCTCTCCTGTTTCAATTCTCTCCCAGTTAAAGCTTCTCACTTTTCAATTCTCTCCCAGTTAAAGCTTCTCCCATTTCATGTCTCTCCTGTTACAATTCTCTCCCAGTTAAAGCTTCTCCCATTTCATGTCTCTCCTGTTTCAATTCTCTCCCAGTTAAAGCTTCTCCCATTTCATGTCTCTCCTGTTTCAATTCTCTCCCAGTTAAAGCTTCTCCCATTTCATGTCTCTCCTGTTATAATTCTCTCCCAGTTAAAGCTTCTCCCATTTCAAGTCTCTCCCAGTTAAACTTCTCCCCTTTATAGCCTCTCCCAAAAGCAATTGCTGCACCTCTCTGCTCTATGATATAAATGTGGGAGTAACAAATCAACTATTAAAAGCTTTCTTCAGATCCCAAAGAAAGTTTCTTTATTTCCAGACTGGCACACACCACTTGGCTCAGATGTGAAATTAGCACTTGATTTGCAGATTTTAGGAAGGCAAAAAATGAAGAAGTAGAATAGTACATAACCTTCACCATCATGTGTTTAAACTTATTGCTGTGAAGTTTGCTTCAACTTATTGTTGTGAAGTTTGCTTTAACTTATTGTTGTGAAGTTTGCTTTAACTTATTGTTGTGAATTTTGCTTTAACTTATTGTTGTGAAGTTTGCTTCAACTTATTGCTGTGAAGTTTGCTTCAACTTATTGTTGTGAAGTTTGCTTTAACTTATTGTTGTGAAGTTTGCTTCAACTTATTGCTGTGAAGTTTGCTTCAACTTATTGTTGTGAAGTTTGCTTCAACTTATTGTTGTGAAGTTTGCTTCAACTTATTGTTGTGAAGTTTGCTTTAACTTATTGTTGTGAAGTTTGCTTCAACTTATTGTTGTGAAGTTTGCTTCAACTTATTGTTGTGAAGTTTGCTTCAACTTATTGTTGTGAAGTTTGCTTTAACTTATTGTTGTGAAGTTTGCTTCAACTTATTGTTGTGAAGTTTGCTTCAACTTATTGTTGTGAAGTTTGCTTCAACTTATTGTTGTGAAGTTTGCTTCAACTTATTGTTGTGAAGTTTGCTTTAACTTATTGTTGTGAAGTTTGCTTCAACTTATTGTTGTGAAGTTTGCTTCAACTTATTGTTGTGAAGTTTGCTTTAACTTATTGTTGTGAAGTTTGCTTCAACTTATTGTTGTGAAGTTTGCTTTAACTTATTGTTGTGAAGTTTGCTTCAACTTATTGTTGTGAAGTTTGCTTTAACTTATTGTTGTGAAGTTTGCTTTAACTTATTGTTGTGAAGTTTGCTTTAACTTATTGCTGTGAAGTTTGCTTTAACTTATTGTTGTGAAGTTTGCTTTAACTTATTGTTGTGAAGTTTGCTTTAACTTATTGTTGTGAAGTTTGCTTTAACTTATTGTTGTGAAGTTTGCTTTAACTTATTGTTGTGAAGTTTGCTTTAACTTATTGTTGTGAAGTTTGCTTTAACTTATTGTTGTGAAGTTTGCTTTAACTTATTGTTGTGAAGTTTGCTTTAACTTATTGTTGTGAAGTTTGCTTTAACTTATTGCTGTGAAGTTTGCTTTAACTTATTGCTGTGAAGTTTGCTTCAACTTATTGCTGTGAAGTTTAAACACCTCATATTCTACATACAAAGTGTTTTTTTTTAAAACTATTATATCATTTTTGTATGGAAGAAATAATAGTCTGTGCTGTTGATGTACTCAAGTAGGTATGTCACTGAAATAATTCATATCTGAATGCTTGGGAAGGGACATATATAAGTTAATGGTCAACATACAATATCTTGCAGGACCTGGCAGTGAGGGATCTGATGTTCAACATCTCTGAGAGCGACAACACAGATGTGCCTCGTACTGAGCGGTTTAGGAAAGTTGTACTGGTTGACTACCTCCAGGAGAATGTACAGAAAATGTATCCACATATTGGTGAAGAGACATACCGTGTACCAGATGTACACATGAACAAAGGAAAGGTAAGTGAGGTACTGTGTTAGTGTGTCAGATGTAGACATGAACAAGAGAAAGGTAAGTGAGGCACTGTGTTAGTGTCTCAGATGTAAACATGAACAAGAGAAAGGTAAGTGAGGCACTGTGTTAGTGTCGCAGATGTAGACATGAACAAGAGAAAGGTAAGTGAGGCACTGTGTTAGTGTGTCAGATTTAGACATGAACAAGAGAAAGGTAATTGAGGCACTGTGTTAGTGTCGCAGATGTAAACATGAACAAGGGAAAGGTAAGTGAGGCACTGTGTTAGTGTGTCAGATGTAAACATGAACAAGAGAAATGTAAGTGAGGCACTGTGTTAGTGTCTCAGATGCAATCTGATATTCAATTGTTTGGATAAGCTGATGTAATCTGGCAGCAGATCCTAGCACATGAAGCAAGAGTTTGAAAGATGACACACAATTCAGAGTCAAGGTTAGAAAATAAAAGACATGTGAGAGAACAGAGGTGTACAACAAGATAAAAGACATCTGAGAGAACAGAGGTGTACAACAAGATAAAAGACATGTGAGAGAACAGAGGTAAACAACAAGATAAAAGACATGTGAGAGAACAGAGGTGAACAACAAGATAACAGACATGTGAGAGAACAGAGGTGTACAACAAGATAACAGACATGTGAGAGAACAGAGGTGTACAACAAGATAAAAGACATGCGAGAGAACAGAGGTAAACAACAAGATAAAAGACATGTGAGAGAACAGAGGTGAAAAACAAGATAAAAGACATGTGAGAGAATAGAGGTGAACAACAAGATAACAGACATGTGAGAGAACAGAGGTGAAAAACAAGATAAAAGACATGTGAGAGAACAGAGGTGAGAGAACAGAGGTGAACAACAAGATAACAGACATGTGAGAGAACAGAGGTGTACCACAAGATAAAAGACATGTGAGAGAACAGAGGTGTACTACAAGATAAAGATAGGTGAGAGAACAGAGGTGAACAACAAGATAAAAGACATGTGAGAGAACAGAGGTGAGAGAACAGAGGTGAACAACAAGATAACAGACATGTGAAAGAACAGAGGTGTACAACAAGATAAAAGACATGTGAGAGAACAGAGGTGAACAACAAGATAACAGACATGTGAGAGAACAGAGGTGAACAACAAGATAACAGACATGTGAGAGAACAGAGGTGAACAACAAGATAACAGACATGTGAGAGAACAGAGGTGAACAACAAGATAACAGACATGTGAGAGAACAGAGGTGAACAACAAGATAACAGACATGTGAAAGAACATAGGTGTACAACAAGATAAAAGACATGTGAGAGAACAGAGGTGAACAACAAGATAACAGACATGTGAGAGAACAGAGGTGAACAACAAGATAACAGACATGTGAGAGAACAGAGGTGAACAACAAGATAACAGACATGTGAGAGAACAGAGGTGAACAACAAGATAACAGACATGTGAGAGAACAGAGATGAACAACAAGATAACAGACATGTGAGAGAACAGAGGTGAACAACAAGATAACAGACATGTGAGAGAACAGAGGTGAACAACAAGATAACAGACATGTGAGAGAACAGAGGTGAACAACAAGATAACAGACATGTGAGAGAACATTATTGAGAGAACAGAGGTGAACAACAAGATAACAGACATGTGAGAGAACAGAGATGAATAACAAGATAACAGACATGTGAGAGAACAGAGGTGAACAACAAGATAACAGACATGTGAGAGAACAGAGGTGAACAACAAGATAACAGACATGTGAGAGAACAGAGGTGTACCACAAGATAACAGACATGTGAGAGAACAGAGGTGAACAACAAGATAACAGACATGTGAGAGAACAGAGGTGAACAACAAGATAACAGACATGTGAGAGAACAGAGGTGAACAACAAGATAACAGACATGTGAGAGAACAGTATTGAGAGAACAGAGGTGAACAACAAGATAACAGACATGTGAGAGAACAGAGGTGAACAACAAGATAACAGACATGTGAGAGAACAGAAGAGAGAGAACAGAGGTGAACAACAAGATAACAGACATGTGAGAGAACAGTGGTGAGAGAACAGAGGTGAACCACAAGATAACAGACATTTGAGAGAACAGAGGTAAGAGAACAGAGGTGAACAACAAGATAAAAGACATGTGAGAGAACAGAGGTGAACAACAAGATAACAGACATGTGAGAGAACAGAGGTGAGAGAACAGAGGTGAACAACAAGATAACAGATATGTGAGAGAACAGAGGTGTACCACAAGATAACAGACATGTGAGAGAACAGAGGTGAACAACAAGATAACAGATATGTGAGAGAACAGAGGTGTACAACAAGATAACAGATATGTGAGAGAACAGATGTGTACCACAAGATAACAGACATGTGAGAGAACAGAGGTGAACAACAAGATAACAGACATGTGAGAGAACAGAAGAGAGAGAACAGAGGTGAACAACAAGATAACAGACATGTGAGAGAACAGTGGTGAGAGAACAGAGGTGAACAACAAGATAACAGACATTTGAGAGAACAGAGGTGAGAGAACAGAGGTGAACAACAAGATAAAAGACGTGAGAGAACAGAGGTGAGAGAACAGAGGTGAACAACAAGATAAAAGACATGTGAGAGAACAGAGGTGAGAGAACAGAGGTGAACAACAAGATAACAGATATGTGAGATAACAGAGGTGTACCACAAGATAACAGACATGTGAGAGAACAGAGGTGAACAACAAGATAACAGATATGTGAGAGAACAGAGGTGTACAACAAGATAAAAGACATGCGAGAGAACAGAGGTAAACAACAAGATAAAAGACATATGAGAGAACAGAGGTGAGAGAACAGAGGTGAACAACAAGATAAAAGACATGTGAGAGAACAGAGGTGAGAGAACAGAGGTGAACAACAAGATAACAGACATGTGAGAGAACAGAGGTGAGAGAACAGAGGTGAACAACAAGATAACAGACATGTGAGAGAACAGAGGTGTACCACAAGATAAAAGACATGTGAGAGAACAGAGGTGTACTACAAGATAAAAGATAGGTGAGAGAACAGAGGTGAACAACAAGATAAAAGACATGTGAGAGAACATAGGTGAGAGAACAGAGGTGAACAACAAGATAACAGATGTGTGAGAGAACAGAAATGAACAACATGATAACAGACATGTGAGAGAACAGAGGTGAACAACAAGATAACAGACATGTGAGAGAACAGAGGTGAACAACAAGATAAAAGACATGTGAGAGAACAGAGGTGTACAACAAGATAAAAGACATGTGAGAGAACAGAGGTGTACAACAAGATAAAAGACATGTGAGAGAACAGAGGTGTACAACAAGATAAAAGACATGTGAGAGAACAGAGGTAAACAATAAGATAACAGACATGTGAGAGAACAGAGGTAAACAACAAGATAACAGACATGTGAGAGAACAGAGGTGAGAGAACAGAGGTGAACAACAAGATAAAAGACATGTGAGAGAACAGAGGTGAGAGAACAGAGGTGAACAACAAGATAACAGACATGTGAGAGAACAGAGGTGAGAGAACAGAGGTGAACAACAAGATAACAGACATGTGAGAGAACAGAGGTGTACCACAAGATAAAAGACATGTGAGAGAACAGAGGTGTACTACAAGATAAAAGATAGGTGAGAGAACAGAGGTGAACAACAAGATAAAAGACATGTGAGAGAACATAGGTGAGAGAACAGAGGTGAACAACAAGATAACAGATATGTGAGAGAACAGAAATGAACAACATGATAACAGACATGTGAGAGAACAGAGGTGAACAACAAGATAACAGACATGTGAGAGAACAGAGGTGAACAACAAGATAAAAGACATGTGAGAGAACAGAGGTGTACAAGATAAAAGACATGTGAGAGAACAGAGGTGATAAAAGACATGTGAGAGAACAGAGGTGTACAACAAGATAAAAGACATGTGAGAGAACAGAGGTAAACAATAAGATAACAGACATGTGAGAGAACAGAGGTAAACAACAAGATAACAGACATGTGAGAGAACAGAGGTGAGAGAACAGAGGTGAACAACAAGATAAAGACATGTGAGAGAACAGAGGTGAGAGAACAGAGGTGAACAACAAGATAACAGACATGTGAGAGAACAGAGGTGAGAGAACAGAGGTGAACAACAAGATAACAGACATGTGAGAGAACAGAGGTGTACCACAAGATAAAAGACATGTGAGAGAACAGAGGTGTACTACAAGATAAAAGATAGGTGAGAGAACAGAGGTGAAACAAGATAAAAGACATGTGAGAGAACATAGGTGAGAGAACAGAGGTGAACAACAAGATAACAGATATGTGAGAGAACAGAAATGAACAACATGATAACAGACATGTGAGAGAACAGAGGTGAACAACAAGATAACAGACATGTGAGAGAACAGAGGTGAACAACAAGATAAAAGACATGTGAGAGAACAGAGGTGTACAACAAGATAAAAGACATGTGAGAGAACAGAGGTGTACAACAAGATAAAAGACATGTGAGAGAACAGAGGTGTACAACAAGATAAAAGACATGTGAGAGAACAGAGGTAAACAATAAGATAACAGACATGTGAGAGAACAGAGGTAAACAACAAGATAACAGACATGTGAGAGAACAGAGGTGAACAACAAGATAAAAGACATGTGAGAGAACAGAGGTGAACAACATGATAACAGACATGTGAGAGAACATAGGTGAGAGAACAGAGGTGTACAACAAGATAAAAGACATGTGAGAGAACAAAGGTAAACAACAAGATAACAGATATGTGAGAGAACAGAGGTGTACAACAAGATAACAGACATGTGAGAGAACAGAGGTGTACAACAAGATAACAGACATGTGAGAGAACAGAGGTGTACAACAAGATAACAGACATGTGAGAGAACAGAGGTGTACAACAAGATAACAGACATGTGAGAGAACAGAGGTGTACAACAAGAAAAAAGACATGTGAGAGAACAGAGGTGTACATTAAGATAAATACATGTGAGAGAACAGAGGTGAGAGAACAGAGGTGAACAACAAGATAAAAGATAGGTGAGAGAACATAGGTGAACAACAAGATAAAAGATATGTGAGAGAACATAGGTGAGAGAACAGAGGTGTACAACAAGATAAAAGACATGTGAGAGAACAGAGGTGTACAACAAGATAAAAGACATGTGAGAGAACATAGGTGAGAGAACATAGGTGAGAGAACAGAGGTGTACAACAAGATAAAAGATATGTGAGAGAACAGAGGTGTACAACAAGATAAAAGACATGTGTGAGAACAGAGATGAACAACAAGATAACAGATATGTGAGAGAACAGAGGTGTACAACAAGATAACAGACATGTGAGAGAACAGAGATGAACAACAAAATAACAGATATGTGAGAGAACAGAGGTGTACAACAAGATAAAAGACATGTGAGAGAACAGAGGTGAACAACAAGATAAAAGACATGTGTGAGAACAGAGATGAACAACAAGATAACAGATATGTGAGAGAACAGAGGTGTACAACAAGATAACAGACATGTGAGAGTACAGAGATGAACAACAAGATAACAGATATGTGAGAGAACAGAGGTGTACAACAAGATAACAGATATCTGAGAGAACAGAGGTGTACAACAAGATAAGAGATATGTGAGAGAACAGAGGTGAACAACAAGATAAAAGACATGTGAGAGAACAGAGGTGAACAACAAGATAACAGACATGTGAGAGAACAGAGGTGTACAACAAGATAACAGACATGTGAGAGAACAGAGATGAACAACAAAATAACAGATATGTGAGAGAACAGAGGTGTACAACAAGATAAAAGACATGTGAGAGAACAGAGGTGAACAACAAGATAAAAGACATGTGTGAGAACAGAGATGAACAACAAGATAACAGATATGTGAGAGAACAGAGGTGAGAGAACAGAGGTGAACAACAAGATAAAAGATAGGTGAGAGAACAGAGGTGAGAGAACAGAGGTGTACAACAAGATAACAGACATGTGAGAGAACAGAGGTGAGAGAACAGAGGTGAACAACAAGATAAAAGATAGGTGAGAGAACAGAGGTGAGAGAACAGAGGTGAACAACAAGATAAAAGACATGTGAGAGAACAGAGGTGAGAGAACAGAGGTGAACAACAAGATAAAAGATAGGTGAGAGAACAGAGGTGAGAGAACAGAGGTGTACAACAAGATAACAGACATGTGAGAGAACAGAGGTAAACAACAAGATAACAGATATGTGAGAGAACAGAGGTGTACAACAAGATAACAGACATGTGAGAGAACAGAGGTGTACAACAAGATAACAAATTTCTCTATTTTTATTCTGCTACTGAACTTATTACTTTTGTTCTGTAAAAGCAGCATCAGACATTTATTATATAAGATCAGCATTTGTCTGCTTCCAAATGTCTGTGAAGACAAGTACCATAAGTCAATTAATGATACCAGATGTACACAGGAATATGGAAAAAATCTTTGAGGTATTTTGTTGGTACACGTATGGCAGATTATAAATTGTTATGAGCCGTTACAGGCTGCTAAGATGGATGCTAAGATAAAACACAACAAACGGAACAAGACATTCTGTCCTCTTTTTGTATTCACTTAAATATGTCGCACACCAAATTGGTTGACTAATGAAGAATTGTCATCAACAATGAATGTGCAGGTTCAGCTCATTGATAGTAGGTGAGTGTCTGGTTGTCGGGACAACATCATGCTAACTAGATAGGATGTGTAAAATAAACATAAAATTGTATCTAAGAGCTAAATTAATAAAGAGACTAAACAAACAGCGATGTTTCAGTACAAACCTTTGTCAGGTACAAAACAAGAAACATATCATGATTAACACAATAGGCAAATACTATTGTAAAACAAAAGAAATACTGAACACTAAAGTCAAACACAGGTCTGGAAATTGAAAATGGATAGGAGACTAAGTATGAACAAAGAAGCTGAATATGACATATTGATTTACCATTGATTGAAGTATCTCTGCAATCTTCTCTATCTACAATTTGCTACATTTTTTTAGGTTTGTCCAATTATATTTATCTTAATCCAATGAATCAGTGTCACTCTACTCACTAGATACATTTCATGCAATGCCACGACCAGTCAGAATTAAATGTGACATTTTTTCTGTCAAAAACAGATTTTGCCATTTCAATTCAGCATTTGCTAAAAAAATAGCCAGTGAAATATGAACATTTCATGAGAGTGGTATGAAATGTGTGAAGTAAATAATAAATTCAAGATTTTTGTGTAAGACAATTATGTGATACACAAATATGTATCTTTCTAAGCCACCAGATGATAGTGCTTGACCTTTGTCAGCATCCATGGACAGTGAACATTTTGACATTTGTCAACAAAGATGTTGAGAGAATGGAAAAGTCTCAGAAAATATATAATAATGTCTGTGTAAGCTTTGGGGACAAAATGTGCATTTACATGTGTTCCAACTTTGTAGCTCTCCCTGCCAGTCTTTGTTAAAGAAGGCTTTGGTGGATGAATTTACCTTTTCACTTGCCTCATCTATCGTTGACTCACATCCATTATCTTATATTTGTCTGCTATAGAACATTTTAGTGGATGAATTTACCTTCATATTACAGGCATATTATAAAGGGGATATACAAAAACTACAAAGATATCACAATTTATACAAACTTACCTCACATGTCAGATTAATATGAGTAAAATTTTGACAAGTGACAGATTTTTGTGAATCTTTCATGACAGGAAGGAGAGCTCATTGAAGAAGGCGTGTTTGGACCTATCCAACCCACAGACACGGACATCCGCAGTGATCGGGCTCACAGCTTTGTCAGCGACATGGTCTATCACCTGAGCATTCGGACGAAGAATACAAAAGTGGGTCCATTTTTCATCATCAGCTCCTATGAGTATGATCACTTCCTGTCGAGACTGAAGACATCATTTGATGAGAAGTTGTGTCCCCATGACATGGATGTTAAGTTTCCCAAAGGATCAGGACATGATCGAGGAGAAATTGACCTCTTGATTGTGCTGCCAAAGCATGTTATATTCATGGAGGTGAGTGCTTTTGCTGAATTAGTTTCACTTGCTATTACAAATTGATGTATTAGTTTTCTTTATTATATACAAACCTCTGCATTAGTTTTCTTAAATGTTTTCTAGAAATTGTGTAACGATACCCTTTTTTAAAAATGAACCTCCTGAACTTTAAGTGCTTTACATAGCCTGATAATGCTGTGATCAGCAGCTGTCCTTGTAGTAGCAACTTCATTGCTGTGATTCTTCTAATTTAATTTTTATGATAATAGCTTTCCTCTTTTTCATTTATATTTCATGTTATGTAAAAAATATTTGTTTATTTTAAATTTTTACAATTTGTGTCATTCATGTTGTATCAATGTTGTTATATTGGATATCAATTATTATATCTGCTGCTGTTAATGTCGATTATCAAGATTACCTGAATCAATCCCTTTTTTCTTATTGAAAGACAAAAGATTTCAGCAGGTTCGCCTGCTAAAGCATTCATCACTCAAGGATTATGAACAAGCAGTCTGGACCCTTTCAGTCAGTGAATGTTCCAGCATAAAGAGAGACATCATTTATTAGTCTGTGTTTGGTACAGCCCATTATAAAAAACAATATAAAGTATAACAAGAGTCAGTGAGAATTGGAACTTTGGTCTTGATAAAGGAACATCCTGTTTTTGAACTCAGCAGTTACTGAGATAAATTTAGGAGTTCTTTTTAAAAATTTAGCACATAAAATAGCATTGAAATATGTGTCAACCACAGTAACAGATATCTTCTGTGACAAATTAATAATTAATAACAAGTTCCAGCCTAGAAGAGATCAGTCTAGATTTAGATAAACTCGGTCACTTCTTTGTACAAACTGTCTGTTTTGCTTTGTAAAATAAGAATAGTTTCCTCTATGTCTGAAGGTGTAAGGTGAATATGGATATAGTGCCCATTTATGGCAATGTCTATTGACACATTTTATAGCTGGTATGGTCAGCACCACACCAGGACATGTCCACCTTCCCAGAAAACATCCCTGGTACCTGCTTCAATGGTTAGGTGGATCCCAAAGATGGGCGGTCCAACAACTTTGTAAACAGAACCCGGGACCTTTTAGCGAGTAGCGAGCACACTAATCATTCAACCCCTACAGCTTCCTGTTTCTTTGACCTATTCTTTCTATTTCTGCCACTGCCATGGCTTCACAATGTTACTAGGTTGAGCTTTCATGTATTTCTGATTAGAGAAAATAATTTTTGTTAATTAAAAAGAAATTATTGTCTAACAAGGAAATAAATCTAGAGGCAAAACGGGCGCACTACAATACAATCTTCATCCCAGTGTTGTGCTACCTATGCCAGTCCTGTACCCTAGATGCAAGAACAATAAGAAAAATAACCTCTACTGAGATGAAATGTGTTAGACGAATGAAAGGAAACAGCCTGAGAGACAAGGTCATAAATGAAGAACTGAGAAAAATGCTAGGAATAGCCCCCACCATAGAATATAAAAAGAAACAACAGATAAAATGGTTTGGCCATGTGACAAAGCAGAGTGATCAAAACACAATACAACGAACCCTCAATATACGTTACGAGAATACCAGACCCAAGGGTCGACCATGAAAAAGATGGATCGATGGAATATTAGAAGCACTAGGAAACATAACAACAGCAGAAGTGAACAGAAGAGCAAAAGACTGCAAATTATCTCTCCCCTTGATGCTGCAAGACAGATGAGAAAGGAAAGAAGAAGAGGAAGAAAAAGAATAAAAGAATTGCTCAGAAAATGTTGCATATTGTACAATCACTTTAGTATTCAATTCACGCTAGGATGTGTATGAAACTATATAATCGCATGAATACATCATTTGAGATTTTTGTATGTTGTAAATTTTTTTTTGAAAGATTAATGTAAATGAAATCTGTACAGATAAAGGCAATTGGAGATAATTTTGAAGAGTACCCAGGAGATAAATCAGTACCAGTCAGAGAAAACATCAAAAAAGCTACAAATCAGCTTGTTCGAGATGAGAAAGTGTTTAATCATGTAATGGCTGACATGAATTTACAAGGTTTCAAGCGGACAAAGATTGCTGCTTTTCCAAACTTGCAAAGAGAACAACTGAAGGAAGCCATGAAAGGTGGCGAACTGAATGAGGTATGTAATATTAAAATAGCATTTTAGAAAATAAAAAACGTCTTATGAAAGAAATATGGGCCAATAGAAATGATAAAGAGAGTTCATCTGTGCTATATAGAGTCAATTCTGACCTATGGAAGTGAATCATGGACAGTAAACAAACAAATGACTATTAGAGACCACAGAGATGGAATTTCTCAGAAGAATGTCAAAAGTTCCCTGGACAGCTTAAAAAACCAATGAGGACATTCTCAAAGAGGCCAACACATAAATGGAGCTGCTAAAAAACATTAGAAAGAAATAATAAACATTTTTGGGCACATCATAAGAAGAGGAAAGTTGGAATACTTTGTTACAACTGGAGAAATACAGGGAAAGAGAGATCATGGATGACAATGAGAGAAAATACTAGATAGCTTGGTGTCATGGCATGGAAAACAGTCAACAACAGAATTAATATGATGTACGGTGGATAGAAGATTGTGGAAGGACATGATCGCCTGTGCCATCCGGTATGTCACATGATGATGATGAAAATGACAGTTCTCCCATGCCTTTTGTGTATATTGTTGTGCTGCTGTAATTGGTTGACATGGTGGTCTTGAGGTAAGATGTTGGTCTCTAGACAGGAAAGTTCTTGGTTTGAATCCCATCTCGGGAGGTGGGAATTTTTCAAATCAAATTGATAGTTTCCTTGTGGTGTTATCCTCCTCAGGTCCCTGGGTAGTCAGATCTAATGTCTAGACCTCTCTGGGTAGTCAGATCTAATGTCTAGACCTCTCTGGGTAGTCAGATCTAATGTCTAGACCTCTCTTTCTAGTGAGATCTAATGTCTAGACCTCTCTGCGTAGTGAGATCTAATGTCTAGTCCTTTCTTTCTAGTGAGATCTATTGTCTAGACCTCTCTTTCTAGTGAGCTCTAATGTCTCGACCTCTCAGATAACGGCAAAAAACAGGAAGTCCTGTGTGCACTCACACACATGAAACAACCTCTGGCAGTTAAAAGTTGAAAAAGAGGTCAGAGATGGTTTCTGCCCTGGTAATAATTAATCCTCCCGTGTGTTACCGGGGCCTAATTATGTGGGAAGTAAAGAATAGTGACACTGTGACCTTCCAGGCATGTCGTAAGAGGCGACTAAGGAGGTTGATCGATGGCTTGACAAGCTGTGATTGTAAAAAGTATTGTTATGGAAACAACCATATATTTTAGAGCAGTGATTTCTGCAATATGTGCCATTTTGGCACGCAAGGTTTCTGTTTTTGAGATTGTGGTTCTGCCCTATGTTCTGTCTTCGGCTCGAAAGGACAATAGATAGATAGAATAATTATTCAGCAAATCTACCAACCCCAAAGACATATTAGGCTGAAAGCCACATACACCATAGCTTTGCCGTAAACTAGTGAGACTCACAGTGAAAATTATTTAATGAGTGAACACAAAGAGGAAACAGTTGTAAATGTAGTAATCTAAATGTGCATGCCATATGTTATGTTGACAGTGTGTGATGCAGAAATGTGAACAGTGAATTAGAAAACATAAGAAAATTGAAGCCCTTGAGGTGTGGATTTGTATGAAAATGGGAAGAATAGGGTTGATTGAAAAGAGAATAAATAATGAAAATTCAGACAGCTGAAAAGGAAGATAAAAATATTTAGCAAAGTTTGAATCAGAGAATGAAATGATTAGGTCACATACAGAGGCACAATGACCTGCAGAAAGTTATTTTGGAGTAGAATATGCAAACTAAACAAGGCATAGGTGGACAAAGACTAAAGTGGGTTGACAACATCAAGAGATGGAGAGAAAAATCAGCAACAGTATGTGTCATCAAGGTAAGAAACAACATGAAATGACCTATCCACAAAAGCCAATCTTGGATGTGGAGACAGCACAAAATGATGATGAATCAGTTGGAGCTGTGTATATTGAAAATATAATTACTGCAGTCAATTGAGTTTGTCAAATTGTAACATAAAGAATGTGATTGCAGAAACAAAATGGAGCTTATACTGAATATGTCTGGAATTTGGGATGTTGTTAATGGCATCAATGTTTCAGGGGGCTTGAGAGGTTAATTTTTTAATGGAAAAAAAAATAAGTTCAAAGTCACATGTCCAGTGCAATTGCACTAAAGTGTTAGGGTCAGATATTTTATTTAAACTCTGATTATAAAAGATCTACCTAATCATCAGACATTGGAAACCTACCTTGGTAGTAAAATAGTTTAAGAAGGTGAAACAAAGAAAGAGATCAGAAGTAGGAATATAAAAGCAGCAGAAAATTGTAAAAACCTGAACAACATATGTAAGGTGAATCATATATAAGGTGAACCATATGTAAGGTGAACCATATGTAAGGTGAACCATATGTAAGGTGAACCATATGTTATGTAAACCAAAAACACTAAGCAAGAAAACCAAACTTAGAATATTCAACTCCAACGTATTATCAACACTTACCTACGCATGTGGAAGCTGGAAAACATCAAAAGAGATTGAGAGAAAGCTAAATGCTTTTGAAGACAAATGCCTAAGAAGTATACTCTGCATACAATGGAATAAATTCAAGACCAATATAGAGATAAGAGAAATGGCCAAGCAATCAACACTCTCTTCTACAGTTAGAAGGAGAAGATGGACATATGTCGGACATGTGTTGAGAAGAGACAACAAAAGAATTTCAGAACAGGCTTTTCTATGGGAAACATCATCATCATCATCAAGTACCATGCCTGCTTGTGTATGTCTCTCCACAACTTTCGATCTCGACAGTTATTTAACATTTCCATTGTTGACCTTCTGCCTAGCCAATCTCTTAAGTTATCTGGAATCTTTTCTCTTTGCTTCCCTCTATCTCTTCGTCCCTCAATTTTCCCAGTTGTTACAATATATTCCAACTGTTCTTTTCTCATTACATGCCATAAAAATGATGATTATTTCTTCTTCGACAAGGATGCCTCCTATCACCAAGCTTGTTCATTCACTGAGCAAATCTTTAAAAACATCTCAGAGATGCCAGGCCTAAACATTAATGGAACGATAATCAATAACCTAAGATATGCTGATGATACTGTTCTACTAGCAGAAAATCCTAAAGACCTACAACAAATGCTTAATGTGATAAACATAACAAGCAAAAAATATGGACTAGATATGAATATCAAAAAGACTAAAACTATGATCATAAACAAAGAAAATTCTCAAGACCTACAATTAAATATCACGGTGGAGGGAATACACCTGGAGACAGTCCAGAGCTACAACTACCTGGGACATACTATAACCAATGATGGAAAATGCAAAATTGAAATAAACAAAAGAATAGGTAGGGCAAAAAGTAATTTTAATGCCATGAAAAATATACTAACAACAAAACAAATATCAGCAGGGCTGAAACTAAGAATGGCAAAATGTTACGTCTTCTCAATATTCCTGTATGGTGCAGAAACATGGACATTAGACAAGAAAACAGAACAGAAAATTGAAGCCTTTGAAATGTGGATTTATAGAAGAATAGATAGAATTAGATGGAAACAAAAGAAAACAAACGATGAAGTTTTAAAACAACTAAAAATGAAAATAGAACTACTAAATACAATTAAGACAAGACAAATGAAATTTTTAGGGCATGTTAAAAGACACAACAGCCTACTAAAAGTAATATTGGAAGGGAAAATACAAGGTAAAAGAAGCAGAGGCAGACCAAGACTAACATGGATGAGTAACATCAAAAGATGGACAAGTCAATCTATGACAGCCTGCATCATCAAAGCAAGAAACAGAGCAGAATGGCGATCCATGGTAGCCAACATTCGTTGCGGAGAAAGCACTCGATGATGATGATGATTATTTCTTCTTAATATTGGAAATTAGCTCTCTTTTTGTTTTGACCTCTTTCAGAACACTAACTACTCTTCTTAGGGAAACTTCAGGACACAGAAAAAATAGGAAGACCTAGAGAAACACTAAAAAGAACACTTATAAGAGGAACAAAGTGTGCAGGCATAGACTCATTAGTTAAGATTGAACATCTTGCCAAGAATAGAGATGGGTAACAAAAATGACTGCAAGCCCAATGTAACATCTAGCAGCGCTGGACGCGTCAATATCACAATAAAATACAAAACATTCTGACATTGCCATGATTTAAATCCACATTCACTTAATTTGGACAATGACAGGTTTCTTGCCATTTGACTACCCCCACTTTGTATGTGATTGCTGCAAACATATTGAATTGTGTGTAGATAGAATGTAATTGTGAGTAGATAGAATGTAATTGTGTGTAGATAGAATGTAATTGTGTGTAGATAGAATGTAATTGTGTGTAGATAGAATGTAATTGTGTGTAGATAGAATGTAATCGTGAGTAGATAGAATGTAATTGCTGTCGCCATTTTGAGTTGGAGATGAATGTATTTAGAATGTGAGTGATATTGCCCATTGAGTTAATTTGATCTTTTCATTATTTGTGTAGATTTGTCATGAATTCAAATTCTTGTGTAAGGAGGATATGCCCAGAAACCCCTTGAATTTCCACAATGACTTCTATGTCTTCTACAACTGGTGGATGAGGAATGTCTTTCCTGAATTAGAGAAAGAAGAGGTCTGAGGTTTCTGTATTTTATTTAAATATCATCTATTAGTGAGTGTGTGTTTATAAATGTTATCAGTTGGTGCCAGTATTAGTTGAAATAAAATGTGATTACTTTCAGTATTTATCATCATCATCAAGTACCGGGCCTAATGGCGTAGGTGATCATGTCTCTTCACAACTTTCGATCTCGGCAGCTATTTATCATTTCTGTTGTTGACCTTCCTTCTGCCAAGCCATTCTCTTAAGCTGTCTGGTATTTTCTCTCTTCGCTTCCCTCTGTCTCTTCGTCCCTCAATTTTTCCAGTTGTTACAATATATTCCAGTTGTTCTCTTCTCATTACATGGCCAAAAAATGATGATTGTTTCTTCCTAATATTGGAAATTAGCTCTCTTTTGCTTTGACCTCTCTCAGAACATTTTCATTACTCTTCTTAGCTGTCTATGGTATTCTCAACATTTTTCTGCAATACCACAATGCTACAGACTCCAGTGATTTTCTTGTCTGTTGTCCTATTGTCCATGATTCACATCCATATATTAAGACTGGCTCTACATAACATTTAAGAACTCTTTTTCTTGTTTCTATTGTCAAATATGGATTGCATAGTATTTTCCTCATTTTTTGGAAAACTGCTTTTGCCTGAGTCATTCTGCATCTCACCTCTTTTGTACATCTTCTGTCTGAGGTTAACAAAGTTCCCAAATATTTAAATCATTTACCTGTTTTAATATTGTTCCACTTGTCTTTATTTTGCACTGAGGTGACGACTTTTTCTTTGTTGTTACCATTACTTCTGTCTTTTTGCTATTAAGGCTGAGTCCTTTATTTTTGCTTTCTTTCACTATAATGTCCAACATTTCTTGTAACTCATTTTCACTCTTAGCGATTAAGACTGTATCATCAGCATACCTTAGATTATTTATATTATGACCTCCAATTGTTATTCCAGGCATGTCCCTTATGGATCTTAAAATAATCTGACTATAATTATTAAACAAATCTGGTGACAGCATACAACCTAGTCTAACATCCTGTTTTAATTGTTGAAACATTCACAATTAGTTTCCAGTTCTTATGGCCGCTGTTTGTTGCCAGTACATGTTCTTTATTATTCTTAGATCTTTGCTATCTACGTTTATGCTTTCTAAAATTTTGACTTGATTTTGTATTCTGATAAACATCAAATAATCTATTCTGGAGGTACTGAACACCAAAGAGGAGTAGGTATCATCTTGGATGCAGAAAGAGCAAGAACAGTGAAAGGCTTTTACCCAATATCTGACAGAGTCCTTTTAGTGAAATTGAATTGAAAGCCAATAGACATAAATCTTATACAAGATTATGCACCAGCAGCAGACACTCTGAGGAAACAATTGATACATTTTACGAGTTAAATAAGGCACGTCATGAATGCAAGCCACATGAAAACACCATAGTTCTAGGGGATTTTAACGCAAAAGTAGAAAAGGAAAGAGTTGAGGAAGTAGTTAGTCATTATGGCTTAGGCGAGAGGAATGACAGGGGTGAGAAACTTATTGACTGGGCAAGAACACACAACATGATGAGAGGAAACACCTGGTTTAAGCAACATCCAAGAAGTCTGTGGACATGGTAAAGCCCAGGAGACAACGCACATAATCAAATTGATTACTTTCAGTATTAGTTGAAATAAAATGTGATTACTTTCAGTATTAGTTGAAATGAACCTAGATTACTTTTAGTATTAGTTGAAATGAACTTAGATTACTTTCAGTATTAGTTGAAATGAACTTAGATTACTTTCAGTATTAGTTGAAATGAACTTAGATTAATTTCACTATTAGTTGAAATGAACTTAGATTACTTTCATTATTAGTTGAAATGAACTTAACTAATGCCAAGTATAGTCATTGACAACTAAGAACAAAAGAAAGCCTGCCACCATAGAGAGTAGATGTCTGAGAAAAGCGCTTGGATGGACCAGAAAACAGAAAAGACAGAAACAGAAATGATATTTTAAGAGAAAGAGTAGGCATTGAACCAATCCTAAGCAACATAGAGAAACAACAAATAAACTGGTTTGCCCATCTAGAAATAATACTAGATAACTCCTTACCATACAGAGCGTATATTAAAAGAGGAAATGGGAGATGGGAAAGAGGCAGACTCAGAGTAAGATGGACAGACAAGATCAAAGAAACACTACAACAACATCAATTGACAATGATTAAAGCTGTCATAAGGGCATGAACCAGAACTTTGTATCTTCTTCAAAACCTGAAAAATGAAAAATGGAAACGAGAACACCCAAAGCATAACGAGAGTGACGGATATCCCCAGCTATCAAATCATCATACTTCGCCTACGCACTGGCCACAATAGAATGAGAAATCACATGTTCACCAAATTCAAAATAGGTACAACCAGCCTATGCCACTGTACACTGGACAATATGACTACAAAACATGTTCTACAGGATTGCCCCCAGTACACAGACCTGAGAAGAGCAATGTGGTCCACACCCATCTTTCTGGAAGAGAAACTATATGGGACAATCGATTCACTTAAAAAGACAGCTGACTTCATGAGAGAGTCTTGAATCCTACTCTGATTGAGTCTTGATTGTAGGGAGAGAGAGAGAAAACCTGAAAGGGTACAAGAGGAAGTGAAGAAAGAAAGAAAGATTAGTTAGAAAGAAAGAAAGAAAGATTAGTTAGAAAGAAAGAAAGAAAGATTAGTTAGAAAGAAAGAAAGAAAGATTAGTTAGAAAGAAAGAAAGAAAGAAAGATTAGTTAGAAAGAAAGAAAGAAAGATTAGTTAGAAAGAAAGAAAGAAAGAAAGATTAGTTAGAAAGAAAGAAAGAAAGATTAGTTACAAAGAAAGAAAGAAAGATTAGTTAGAATTAGGCCTGCAGTAGCTCAGAGGTTAGTCAACTTGGCTACTAAGGGCAAGAGGCAAAATTTGATTCTTATCAACGCCTTGATCATTTATAATCATGTGACTTTTGTCTGCATGGTTCATGTGACTTTTGTCTGCATGGTTCAAGTGACTTTTGTCTGCATGGTTCATGTAAATTTTGTTTGCATGGTTCATGTGACTTTTGTCTGCATGGTTCATGTGACTTTTGTCTGCATGATTCATGTGACTTTTGTCTGCATGGTTCATGTGACTTTTGTCTGCATGGTTCATGTGACTTTTGTCTGCATGGTTCATGTAACTTTTGTCTGCATGGTTCATGTGACTTTTGTCTGCATGGTTCATGTGACTTTTGTCTGCATGGTTCATGTGACTTTTGTCTGCATGGTTCATGTGACTTTTGTCTGCATGGTTCATGTGACTTTTGTCTGCATGGTTCATGTCACTGTGCCCACAAACTGTTTTGTTTTACACCAGAAAGTATAATCTTATCACTAACTATATTGTGCTATCTTCGGTGTTGTATGCTATCTTTAGTGTTTTATGCTATCTTCAGTGTTCTATGCTATCTTCAGTGTTCTGAACTATCTTCAGTGTTCTGTGCTATGTTTAATTTTACAGTATTATCATCAGCTATATTGTGTTTTCGGGAGCAGCGATAGCTCAGTTGTTAGTGAACTAGACTACAAAGGACAAGATGCAGGGTTCGATCCCAGCCAACGGCTTCCGGCACACCCAGCTTTAATGGGTACCTGATTTTTTTCTGGGAAAGTAAAGCGGCACGGGTGTAATACCGACCACATTACCCCATAAATCATGTGCCAAAGGTCTGTAAAATTTATGGTCACTAACACCATATTCTCTATACGCCACTTTGCGTGACGGGGGTACTTTACTTTTTTAAAAATATTGTGTTTTCATTATTAGTTTACTGCGCTTGAATCAATTATATTGTATTATAATCAGCAAAACATGATTATATCAGCTATTTTGTGTTGTTATGACAATCAGCTAAATTGTACCATCATCAGCTATGCTGTACTTTCATAAGCAGTACTGTGCTACTATCTGCTGTACAGTGTCATCACCAGCAATATTGTGTCATCACCAGCTATATTGTGTCATCATCAGCTATATTGTGTCATCATCAGCTATATTGTGTCATCACCAGCTATACTGTGTCATCATCAGCTATATTGTGTCATCATCAGCTATATTGTGTCATCACCAGCTATACTGTGTCATCATTAGCTATACTGCATCATCACCAGCTATACTGTGTCATCACCAGCTGTACTGTGTCATCATCAGCTATATTGTGTCATCATTAGCTATACTGTGTCATCACCAGCTATACTGTGTCATCATCAGCTATATTGAGTCATCATCAGCCATATTGTGTCATCATTAGCTATACTGTGTCATCACCAGCTATTTTGTGTCATCACCAGCTATACTGTGTCATCACCAGCTATACTGTGTCATCATCAGCTATACTGTGTCATCATCAGCTATACTGTGTCATCACCAGCTATATTGTGTCATCACCAGCTATACTGTGTCATCACCAGCTATACTGTGTCATCATCAGCTATACTGTGTCATCATTAGCTATACTGTGTCATCATCAGCTATACTGTGTCATCATTAGCTATATTGTGTCATCACCAGCTATATTGTGTCATCATTAACTATACTGTGCCATCATTAGCTATAATGTGTCATCATCAGCTATACTGTGTCATCACCAGCTATACTGTGTCATCATCAGTTATATTGTGTCATCACCAGCTATACTGTGTCATCACCAGCTATATTGTGTCATCACCAGCTATATTGTGCCATCACCAGCTATATTGTGTCATCATCAGCTATACTGTGTCATCACCAGCTATACTGTGCCATCACCAGCTATACTGTGCCATCACCAGCTATATTGTGCCATCTCTAGCTTTATTGTGCCATCACCAGCTATACTGTGTCATCCCAGGCTATACTGTGCCATCACCAGCTACACTGTGCCATCACCAGCTATATTGTGCCATCACCAGCTATACTGTGCCATCACCAGCTATATTGTGCCATCTCCAGCTATATTGTGCCATGACCAGCTATATTGTGCCATCACCTGTCATATTATGTTCTCACCATCAAAATGTGTCATTAACAATGGCTGTACTGTCACTGGCTATATTTGTTTTACCACTTTGGATATCTTCAGCTTTTATCTAGCTCTCCTGATATTGAATTATCACTTAGACTCATCTTCCAATGCAGTCTGCTGAGTTTAGCAAACTGAATAGAGAAGAGATCACAGAATTACCATTTTTTTTGGTCATGAACTCTTGCTGTCTAAAAAACAAAATAATCTTATCCACAACTCAGGTACCAGGTCTTACAGGACTAGTTGATGGTCCAGAGCTGTTAATTCACTCTCAACAACAAATAATAGACACGCAGCAGGAGAGCAAACAGCGCTGTTCCCTGGATGAAGTGAAGGTCATTGTTGGCAGGTGAGTAACTGGACTTTTATTAACTAGATGGAGACATAGACTGAAGACATGTGAGTTCAATATTTTATGTTGTTTTGTTGGTATCAAATGTAAACATCTATACTAAACGTAAGTTGTACTCCTCAGATACATCGGCTTCATGTCTGTTGTGAAAGTTTCAAACAACTCAAACTCCAAATTGCATCGGATTGAGGGTTCCATTGAGGGCAGACGGAAAGGTCAGTTGGTCTGGTATGTTGGGGAGAGATTTGCAAACATTGTTCTGACACCATCTCAGAAGACATACCTGGATGCTGACATCAGACTTGGTTATTTATGTGGTCCACCTGGGTCAGGAAAAACTGTGGTGCTGTCATTGAGAGCTCGCAGGTGGGTGTTTTTATTTGAGGACTCGCAGGTGGGTGTTTTTGTTTGAGAACTCGCAGGTGGGTGTTTATATTTGAGAGCTCACAGTTGGGTATTTTTGTTTGAGAACTCACAGGTGGGTGTTTATATTTGAGAGCTCACAGTTGGGTATTTTTGTTTGAGAACTCACAGGTGGGTGTTTTTATTTGAGAGCTCTCAGGTGGGTGTTTTTATTTGAGAACTTACAGGTGGGTGTTTTTATTTAAGAACTCACAGGTGGGTGTTTTTATTTAAGAACTCACAGGTGGGTGTTTTTTAAAATAACTCACAGGTGGGTGTTTATATTTGAGAACTCGCAGGTGGGTGTTTTTATTTGAGAACTCACAGGTGGTTGTTTATATTTGAGAGCTCACAGTTGGGTGTTTTTGTTTGAGAACTCACAGGTGGGTGTTTTTATTTGAGAACTCGCTGTTGGGTATTTTTATTTAAGAACTCACAGGTGGGTGTTTTAATTTTATTTTAGAGTTCGCAGGTGGGTGCTTTTATTTTATTTGTGATCTTGCAGTGATGTGTTTTTATTCTATGTGTTTTCTTGCAGTGATGTATTTTTAAGTTAGTGTGTTCATAAAACAAGAATTGTTATAGATCATAAAGAAGGGAATGCTGTGTATTTAGGGTGGAAAGATTGTGTACTTTGTTTTAAGGGTGTGACAGGTAACTGTGTAGATTAAAAGTGGATTTTCTAAAAATAAAACTTAGCTGGGAATGTTATGACCAGTTCTTCTTTTCTCTTTCCTTACTCATTTGCCTTTCAGCGTAGAGAAGAGATATAATTTGTCATCATTTGCTGTTCTGTTTGTCTTTGCTGCTGTTATATTTCCTAGTGTTTCTAATATTCTGTTAATCCATCCTTTTCATGGTTAGCCCTTTGGTCTGGTGTTCTCACAACATTTATTGTAGACTCATTGTGTTGTGGTTTGATGTTTCTGCCTTATCAGGTGGCCAAACCATTTTATCTGTTGTTTCTTTATATATTCTATGGCGGGGATTATTCCTAGTTTTTTTTATCAGTTCTTCATTTCTGATCTCATCTCTCAGGCTGTTTCTTGTCATTCATCTAACAGATTTAATCTTGGTGGTGGTTATTTTCTTATTGTTCTTGCTTCTAGGGTCCAGGACTGGCAATGGTAGCATAGTGTTGGGAAGAAGATTGTATTGTAGAGTGCCTGTTTTGTCTCTAAATTTATTTCCTTGTTGGACAATAGTGGTAATAGCTGTCCAATTATTTGACCAACTTTGTTACATCTTAAGTCTATTTTTGTTGTTTTTGAATTGTTGTTTGTCACTAGACTTTCTAGATATTACAATTTATCAACTTTGTTTTAGTTGTCTACCATCTATAGTTATGTTAATGCTCTGTTTCTCTTTTGTGAAATGCAAAAAAAATTCTACTCAGTGAAAGTATCAATGATCTTGTAGAATTATTTTGTGCAGAGGGAACCTTATGTATATCTAAAATAAAAATGTGAATATTATTACAATAAAAGTGAAGATATTAAGTTTAATGATAGTGGGAATTTTATTCATATTAGTGACAGGTATTGTGGTAGGGAAAATCTGGCTGCTGATCGTAGCACATGGAGAACAAAAATAAAAAACGGGTACAGCAACTTTAAAGGCAGCCTTGATATCAAATTCAGAAGACAAAAGATGCAGGAGAAAGGAGAAGAGGCCAGGCACCCCAAGTACATCTTTTTCATTCTGTAGCTGGATCTATCTATCAAATATTGACAGATTCAGCCATGAGAGAAGCTGTTCAGCAAAGCAGCGCCCAGCATAAGACACTAATATTTTACCAAATTACTGACGTATTATGATTGCTTGCTATCAAATGTCTGTCAAGACAACTAAGGCCATATATAGTGATAGGAACTTTGGCGGTTGAATGCTTAGCATGTTTACTATTGATCAGAAGGGTTTAGCTTCAGTTATCTGATGTGACAGATTGACACACGGCTTTAGATTCACCCAACCTCTAAAAATAGGTAGCAGAGAATTTTCTGGGAAGTAAAGGCAGCTTGGCATGTTCCTGCCAACATCATCCAAAATATGTTGTATTGGTCGTGAGAAATTTGATCACAAACACTGTATTCACCATACACCTACAAGACATCGAGAGACCCCCTTTTTATGTAGCGGCAAGAAGATTAAGTTTAGTAATGTGAGAATACTATTATGTCATGAATGAGTAATAAAGTATGAGTATATGGCTTGCTGAGCTGGAGGAAAGATATTGAGAGCAATGGAGAGCATTGGCGCTTTTGTCTCCAAATGCTGAGGTTCTTGAGGTTAATGCTTCACTCTCACCATCAGCATCTCTTGTCATCTCTGTATCGAAAGTTTAAATACCAGGGATTCAACAAATATTTAAAATAAGACCTGGAAGAACTGCTCCTAACATCTTCTGAGGTAATTTGATGTAATATGACCTCTTTCTTTTGTAGGTGGATTTTGAATGATAAAAACTATGTTGTTGTGGTTAATATGTACCGGGGAGCTCCAGGGAGGGCCATTGGAAGCAGATCTACAAAACAATAACAGAAAACAGCGACAGGAACAAAGAAAACTTCTTGAAGGACCACACTATGGAGGTAAGAAATCTGCTCAAACTCTGTTTGTAAATCAAAGATTGGCTGCAGTAAAATTCAATCTATCTATTGACCTTTCAAGCCGTAGCCGGCCCATAGGGCGTAGACCAAGATACTCCTTCTCCTATCTGAATTTTTGTTCTAGCAGTTTTCAATTCTTTTAAAGATATTTTATCAAATCTCGCCATTTATCTCTGTTCTGTGCAAGCAGCTCTATCTCACTGAGGGGGCCGATTCCTGCTGTTCTTGCCTCTCTCATCAATGTTCTTCTCAGTGTCTCTCTGGGTCTTCCTCTTTTTCTCTTACCTGTTGTTTCCCACATGAGGGCTTGCTTTGCTATTTGGTTATTATCGCTTCTCATCACATGTCCACGAATGACCATCGTCTTTTCTTTATTACTGAAGATATTAGTGGTTGATTGGCGATTTCTCTAATTTCCTCATTTGTTTTGAATTCGTTCCACGCTATACCAAGTATTTTCCTTAGACATTTATTTTCGAATGCGTTCAACTTTGTTTCCATATCTCTTGTCGTTTTCCAGCTTTCACACGCATACGTAAGGGTTGATAGTACATTTGATTTGAATAGTCTAAGTTTTGTGTTTGTGCTGATGAGTTTTAATTTCCACAACCTTTCAAGGCTTCTGAAAGACATTGCTGCTTTAGCTGTTCTGATTCTAATTTCTTTACTTGTATCCCCTTCCCGATCAATGTGACTTCCAAGATAGATAAAGTGATCGATCTCTTCCACTGATTTGTTTTTCATATATATTTTGTTATCTGTTGGAATTAAGCTTTTCATGACTTTAGTCTTTTCATGATTGATCTCAAGCCCAATTTTGCTGGCTATTGATAATAGTTCATTTGTGTTTTCCTGCATCGTTTTTATCTGACTGCTGATGAGAACTATGTCATCAGCAAAGTTGAGGTCCTCCAAATGGTCTCCTTGTATCCATTCGATGCCTTTATTACCAGTGCAGCATTTCTTCATTATGAAGTCCATAACAACTCCTAATAACAAGAATGATAAAATACATCCCTGTTTAACCCCAGTTTCTATTGGGAAACATTCACTCAGTCCTTCCTCTGTTCGAACTGCACATGTGTAACCATCATACATGTCTTTGATAATATTTATGATTTTTGATGGTAAGCCATATTGCTTCTGAATTTTCCACAAAGAATCTCGATGAATACTGTCAAATGCTTTTTTGAAGTCAATGAAGTTAAGTACAAAAGGTTTTTGCTCTTCAGTGTGTTCTTCCAATATAAGTCGTAGAGTGAAAATGTGATCAAGGCAGCTTCTCCCTTTTCTAAACCCAACCTGTTCTTCATGCAATACTGTATCTATTGAACCCTTTATTCTATTTAGGATGATTTTGCAGAATAACTTTGAGGCAACTGACAAAAGTGTCACGGCTCTCCAGTTGTTACAATCTCTAAGATTGCCCTTTTTTTGAATCTTAACAATGATTCCTTTTTTCCATTTATGAGGCGTCTTCTCTGTTTTCCAAATGATGTTGAACATTTTCTGGAGATGTATTAAATTATGGCTATCAATTGCCTTGAGGATCTCAGCTGTTAACTTATCCTCTCCAGCAGCCTTGTTATTGGCCATACGCTTTAAGGTGGTTTCTATTTCGCTCAAGGTGAAGTCATCTAAATTTACATCTAATTGTGCTGCTGGTGTTTCAGCTTCAAAATCTATTAAACTGTGGGGTAGTGGAAGGTTAAGAATTTCTTTGAAGTGTTCTGCCTAACTGGCTTTTATGTCTGTGCTTGTTGTTAGCATTAATCCAAATTTGTCTAGAATTGGTATTCCACTGGATGTATAGGTGTTTGTCAGCATCTTTTGTACAGTATAAAGAGTTCTGCTGTCTCCTGTAATTGCAGCTGTCTCTGCTTTCTCAGCCAAATTGTCTATATAAGCTCTTGTATCTCTTCTTGCTGAACTTTTCACTTTGTTGTCTAATTCTTTGTATGTTGCTTTTGCCAGGACCTTTCCAAGATCTGTCTTTACATTAGTCATGGCTCTCTTCTCTTCTCTTCTCTTCTTTCTTTGATGTATTTCCATGTAGTGTCTGAAATCCAAGCTCGTTTTTCCATTTTCTTCAGTCTGGCACTTGTTTCTGCTGCTGTCATTAGTATTTTGCTCTGTGAGTCCCACATTTCATTGATATCTAAGTCTATTTCACCTAGTGCTGCATAACAATTACTTAGTTCTATGTTAAACATTTCCTTGATGACTTCATCTTTCAGTTTATGACTATCAATTTTATGTGTAGTTGACCTCTTCTGTTGGTTTCTAAATTGTAATCTTATTTTCCCAATGCACAGGTTGTGGTCACTATTAACATCAGCACCTCTGTATGCTCTTACATCTATTAATGATGATCTGAATTGTTGTTTAATACATAGGTGGTCAATTTGATTTGATGTTCTATCATCAGGAGATATCCATGTTGTTTTGTGAATATTTTTGTGTGGAAATAATGTCCCAACTATAACTAAATTTTCTGTTAAACATAATTCTATTAATCTTTCTCCATTCTGACTTGTAGTATCACAGCCTTCACTCCCCATTACATGTTCCACTCCTGCATTGTCTTTTCCCACTTTGGCGTTGAAATCTCCCATTACAATTAAAAGATCGTGTTTGGTATTTTGTTTATAAGTTGTAGTAGTTGGTTATAAAAATCGTCCTTAACTTCATCATCAGCCTCGTTGTAGGTGCATAACATTGAACAATTGAAAGTCTTCCATGTTTTGTTTTGTAGCGTGTTCGTATCAGACGGCTATTTATGGGTTCCCATTATAATAAACTTCTTGCAGCTATGTCTGTCATCATTATGCCTACTCCTTCGCTGTGTTTTCCACCTTCCCTTCCTGAAAAAACTACTATTTTATTATCAACAGATTTCCTACTTGTTCCAAGCCAGCGCATTTCGCTTAATCCTAAAATATCTAGATCGTATCTATCCATCTCGCTCACGACTTGTGCTTGTTTCGTCGGTGCGGCCATTGTTCATACAACAGTCAAATTGCTGACTATAAAAAGAAAGATATATTTCTCTTGCACAGCTTTTTACTGTTGCTAGTTTATTTATATTATTGCAACAGGTTTTATTGATATATTGAGAGTTAGTTCAACAAAATTAATTCTGAAAAGTGTTCAGACTTTTGTATTAATAAAGTTGTACATCTTGTGCTAAAGGTGGTCAATGAATCAAAACTGGTAAACTTTCTCATGTGAGAGAAAAAGAAAGAAAGAAAAACAAGTAAACAAAAAATAAAACTATAATGACATTGTTTACTCATTGTTTCTGGGGTCTGTCATGGGAAGAAGTGTGGAGAGGAGTCCAGTTTTAGAGACACACCCATTGAACCAGTGAACACAACCAAGGAAGTGTGTAGAGGAATCCCACTTTAGAGACACACCCATTGAACCAGTGAACACAGCCGAGGAAGTGTACAGAGGAATGCCACTTTAGAGACACACCCATTGAACCAGTGAACACAGCAGAAGATGTGTGTAGAGGAATGCCACTTTAGAGACACACCCATTGAACCAGTGAACACAGCAGAAGATGTGTTTAGAGGAATCCCACTTTAGAGATACATAATTTTATATAACATAATTTGTCAACATACTCCATGCGAGTCCCTTCCAGTTATTATTTGAAACTCTATAGAACTGAGATCTGTCCATTCTTTGATCCTACTTTCATGTTGCTTGAAAACATAACAGAAATAGAGGTCAAAAGAGGAGCAACAGATTGCAAACTATATATCCCCTTGATACTGAAAATAAAATGAGAAAGGAAAAGAAAGAAAGATTCCAAAGCTTATTGGTAGTCTTAATTATGTATTCAAACATACTTGTATTTTGGTGGTTTTGTCTTTGTATTGTTTCTCAATGATTCCAACTTTGTCCATGGTTTTACCTGTGTATTATTTCTTCATGATTCCAGTTGTTATTAATGATCTTAATTTTGTACTTCCCCCCTGTGAATTGAACTTTTATTCACAGCTATATCTGTGTAAGATTTTTATTTCTAATGATTCCAAAGTTTTTTTTACAATTTTTTTCTGTGTATTCTGTGGTTCAAATTTTCATTAGGAATATTATTTGTGCATTGCTTTGTCTGTGATTTCAACATAAATTGGTATCTTGCCTATGTATTGTTTCTCAGTGATTTCAGCTTTCACCTGAGGTCTTGTCTCTTTCAGGTTGGAGTTGATGTTAGTTTGAACCGATTCAACCGAGAGAACTTTGTACACAAAATTAGATCCAGATGGAAGGATGAGATTGGAGAAACTGGCCAGAAAATTATGTTCATTGTGGATGAGACGTATGTGCAATCGTATTGGAATGAAGTTTTCCAGACATTACGCAGTGATTTTGTGGACAGTGCCATGTGGTGTGCTGGCTTATATGGGAAACAGCCTGAGAGTTTCAAATCATTGGAGCTCACAAAAGTAAGTAGTGAAGGAGTGATGTAAGTTAGATCTGTTATAGAGGTAGGCCGTAGTGGAGTAACACATATAGATCTATTCACAGAGATAGACGTTAGTGGAGTAACACATATAGATCTATTCACAGAGATAGACGTTAGTGGAGTAACATATATAGATTTATTCACAGAGATAGACCATAGTGGAGTAATGGATATAGATCTATTCACAGAGATAGGCCATAGTGGAGTAATGCATATGGATCTATTCACATAGATTATCCATAGTGGAGTAATGGATATAGATCTATTCCCAGAGATAGACCATAGTTGAGTAATGGATATAGATCTATTCACAGAGATAGGCCATAGTGGAGTAATGCATATGGATCTATTCACAGAGATAGGCCATAGTGGAGTAATGGATATAGATCTGTTCACAGAGATAGACCATAGTGGAGAAATGGATATAGATCTATTCACAGAGATAGGCCATAGTGGAGTAATGGGTATAAATCTATTCACAGAGATAGGCCATAGTGGGGTAATGGATATAGATCTATTCACAGAGATAGACCATAGTGGAGAAATGGATATAGATCTATTCACAGAGATAGGCCATAGTGGAGTAATGGGTATAAATCTATTCACAGAGATAGGCCATAGTGGAGTAATGGATATAGATCTACTCACAGAGATAGACCATAGTGGAGTAATGGGTATAAATCTATTCACAGAGATAGGCCATAGTGGAGTCATGCATTTAGATATATACACAGATATAGACACTGGTTTTTCTCTCCACACAAATGATATATATATATATATAGAAGATAAGATTGTGTTTAATCATCTAGGAAAGATAAGATTGTGCTTAGTCATCTAGGAAAGATAAGATTGTGTTTAGACATCTAGGAAAGATAAGATTGTGCTTAGTCATCTAGGAAAGATAAGATTGTGCTTAGTCATCTAGGAAAGATAAGATTGTGTTTAGTCATCTAGGAAAGATAAGATTGTGCTTAGTCATCTAGGAATGATAAGATTGTGTTTAGTCATCTAGGAAAGATAAGATTGTAAATGATCATCTTGGTAAGATAAGATTATATTTAGCCATCTCAGAAAGATAAGATTGTAAAGAGCTGTCTCAATAAGATAGGAATGTAAATGATCATCTTGATAAGATATGATTGTAAATGCCCAATTATGTCAGATAATATTGTAAATGACCATCTCATCTCCAGATTTTGAAACCACTTTAACCTTAGATTCCGATACCATAGTAAAAATTACCACATCAAAATACAAATTATTCAGTTTTTAACATTTTGCTATGTTCAAACATTACGCCCCTCTACGTGTACCTTCCTAATTTAAACTTCCGGTGATCCCCGAATGTTTGATTTTTTTTCTGTTGTTCTTGGATTAAAAAAATATTTTTTGTTGCAATTTCATGAGTTGTGATCTCTTAAATTAAAAAAAAATTTTCTGATTTTCAAGAAATTGGTTGATTTTTTTTTAATTTGTCTTTTTTAAAAAAATTTTTAAATTAATTTTTTGTTGTTGCTATGATTAAGGAAATTGTAAATGTCCTTCATTATCAACCACCATTAGACAACTCTTCCTAACTCATGAAATGCAGCAAATAATGCTACACAGTAGCTGAACATACTGATGGACTTAGACTGTCTGTACTGATAGACACGTCCAAATCCTGAGGTTAAATTCAAGTCATAAATCAACCTGAGACAAGAAATGTGTGTTCCCTGTATCTCTCCTAGTGTAAACACGCGGCTGTGTGTCGAAAAGTCCAAAGGAAAAACTATTTTTAGTGCACCTAATGTTACAATTAAGTGGTAGTAATTTTTACTACGGTAAAACACATCAGTCACAGATTGACATCGTAATCTAGGGTTAAGCTTATGTTCTTCATATGTGGAATTCAATTTAGCCTGTGATATAAGTGTGATTTATGTTTAAATTATTGATCGTTACAAATTTTATATACATTGTCTCATTAATGGAACATGATAAAAAATACTTGGACCATAGATGCAAGAACAATAAGAAAAACAACCACCACCGAGATGAAATGTGTTAGATGAACGACAGGAAACAGACTGAGAGATAAGATCAGAAATGAAGAATTGAGGGAAAAAACTATAAATAATTTCTGCCATAAAGTACACCAAGAAACAACAGATAAAATGGTTTTGCAACTTGATAAGTTAGAAAGAATTGTTGCGAGAACACCAGACTCAAGGGCCAGCCATGGAAAAGATGGATTGATGGAATATTAGAAACACCAGGAAACATAACAGTGCCAGAGGCCAACAGAAGAGCAATAGACTTCAGATTATATCTCCTCTTGACAATGAAAGGCAAATGAGAAAGGAAAGAAGAAGATAAAGAATACTTTATATAAAACAAAAGCATTGTAGCTGTGGATGTGTGAAAGTTTAGCAAAATATTTAAGACAAATAAGTTTGAATTTACTTTTACTTTCAGGTCATTCGCTGCCCACCAAATGTCCAGTGTGTTCTGTCTCTCATAGATTGGGTGGAGGCCCGCAGGAAGTGTTACATCACAGATAGCACCACTGCTTCACTGCCAACAAATGGGCCAAAAGTTTTAACTGTTCGTCATGAGGAACATACAGAATTTGCCAGCAGTCCCCCATCTCAGTGCCCGTATGTTTTAAATTAAACAATGCTCATATAGCAGAGTCAGTTTGTGCTTTTTTTATATAAAGAAAGTTCTTTGTCAGCAACCCAAGCCTCTGTCAACACCACAAGCCTCTGTCAACACCACATGCCTCTGTCAACACCACACAGCTCTGTCAACACCACACAGCTCTGTCAACACCACAAGCCTCTGTCAACACCACACAGCTCTGTCAACACCACAAGCCTCTGTCAACACCACACAGCTCTGTCAACACCACACAGCTCTGTCAGCAACCCAAGCCTCTGTCAACACCACACAGCTCTGTCAACACTCCAAGCCTCTGTCAACACTACACAGCTCTGTCAACACCCCAAGCCTCTGTCAACACTACACAGCTCTGTCAACACTCCAAGCCTCTGTCAACACCACAAGCCTCTGTCAACACCACATGCCTCTGTCAACACCACACAGCTCTGTCAACACCACACAGCTCTGTCAGCACCACAAGCCTCTGTCAACACCACACAGCTCTGTCAACACCACAAGCCTCTGTCAACACCACACAGCTCTGTCAACACCACACAGCTCTGTCAGCAACCCAAGCCTCTGTCAACACCACACAGCTCTGTCAACACTCCAAGCCTCTGTCAACACTACACAGCTCTGTCAACACCCCAAGCCTCTGTCAACACTACACAGCTCTGTCAACACTCCAAGCCTCTGTCAACACCACATAGCTCTGTCAACATCCCAAGCATCTGTCAACACCACACAGCTCTGTCAACACACACAGACCTCTGTCAACATCACACCATATGTAATGTGAACCAAGGAGCTCTACACTATATTTAAAAATGGAAAATTTAACATATTTAGTCCCTAAAATCTCCTCAATAACAAGACTGAAAAGAGTTTATAAAGATATCATCATCAGGTGCTACACCCACAGACAGTCATGTCTCCTATCCTGTTTTCCTCTCCACATGACACAAAGAAATGGTACTGTCTTTTATGATATAATTTAATAAATGTCTTTGTGTTTGGCCTATCTCATGACTCCTTCATTGTTTGTTTAACTGTCCATGGTATTCTCAACATTCTTCTGTAAAACCCCATTTCTGTGGCCTTTAATTATCCATTTCTTTGGTTACTGATTGTCCATGGTTCACTTCCATATATAAGGCTTTGCTCTAAGCAGCATGGGAAAGCTATTTTTCTTACTTTATTGACCAAAGTAGATTGCACATAGTGTTTGTATGGCTGGCATGTAAATATTCCACATAAATTATTCTAAAAACTAGATATGTTGTTATTTTGTCAGTCTTGAGAACTTTGTCTGATGTTTGAGTACTATGGATTTGCCTAATGTTTGAGTACTATGGATTTACTTGATATTTGAGCACTATGGATTTGCCTGATATCTGACTACTATGGACATGCCTGATGTTTGAGCACTATGGACATGCCTGATGTTTGAGTACTATGAATTTGCCTGATGTTTGAGTACTATGGATTTGCCTGATATTTGAGCACTATGGATTTGCCTGATGTTTGAGCACTATGGACATGCCTGATGTTTGAGCACTATGGACATGCCTGATGTTTGAGTACTAAGGATTTGCCTGATGTTTGAGCACTATGGATTTGGCTGATGTTTGAGCACTATGGACATGCCTGATGTTTGAGCACTATGGACATGCCTGATGTTTGAGTACTAAGGATTTGTCTGATGTTTGAGCACTATGGATTTTCCTGATGTTTGAGCACTATGGACATGCCTGATGTTTGAGTACTAAGGATTTGCCTGATGTTTGAGTACTATGGATTTGCCTGATGTTTGAGCACTATGGACATGCCTGATGTTTTAGCACTATGGACATGCCTGATGTTTTAGCACTATGGACATGCCTGATGTTTGAGTACTATGGATTTGCCTGATGTTTGAGTACTAAGGATTTGCCTGATGTTTGAGCACTATGGACATGCCTGATGTTTGAGTACTATGGACATGCCTGATGTTTGAGCACTATGGACATGCCTGATGTTTGAGTACTAAGGATTTGCCTGATGTTTGAGCACTATGGACATGCCTGATGTTTGAGTACTAAGGATTTGCCTGATGTTTGAGTACCATGGATTTGCCTGATGCGCAATGAGATAATCTTGTTGACTAAACTGCACTAAAATTCAAGTCTAGCACTTTTAGTTTGTGTTTGTCAATATCTTGACTGTAGTGGAACAATTTTCGATTAGTTTTATTTGTCAGTGTTCGACTATTTGGATAAAAAAATCTCTGGAAGTTCCTCTGTTTTCCACACAAGATAAAACAACAGTTGAAACAGATGATGCAACATTCTCTTATCTTTTCATCAGTTTGTGTGGCACTGACCTTGCCAAGATCTTCAGAAGGTTACATGTCAGGATTCCTGGACAATGCCACACTGACCCAGATTTACAAATTTGGTCTCTTCAGTGTTCAGAGATTATCATTTTAGTCAACATGCCACGATCCCTGTACAGGTAATTCTTTTTTCTCCACTTCTCCAATCACTTAATTCAACAAACAATCTGTGCTTTTGCTGATAAAACTTGTCTTGTACTAAAATGTTATACATTTTATTTTTCATGTAATCATAACCTTCTTTTATAATATTTTAATCATGTTGAATGTCTACACAGTGATGTATGTAGGGAATTATTATCATCAATGATTAATGGCATGACTTGTTTACTGCTATGAGATAAAGTAATCATCATCATTCTCATACAACATTCCATTAAGTGTCTTCACTGCTATAAGATATCATCACACTCAGACAGCATTCCATTAAATGTCTTCACTGTAAGATATCATCACTCTCATACAACATTCCATTAAATTTCTTCACTGATATAAGATATCATCACTCTCATACAACATTCCATGAAATTTCTTCACTGATATAAGATATCATCACTCTCATACAGCATTCCATTAAATTTCTTCACTGATATAAGATATCATCACCCTCATACAACATTCCATTAAATGTCTTTACTGCTATAAGATATCATCACCCTCATACAACATTCCATTAAATGTCTTTACTGCTGTAAGATATCATCACTCGCATGCAACATTCCATTAAATGTCTTTACTGCTATAACGTATCATCACACTTAAACAGCATTCCATTAAATGTCTTCACTGTAAGATATCATCACTTTCACTCTCATACAACATTCCATTAAATGTCTTCACTGCTTTAAGATATCATCACCCTCATACAACATTCCATTAAATGTCTTCACTGCTTTAAGATATCATCACTCTCATACAACATTCCATTAAATGTCTTAACTGACATAAGATATTATCACTCTCATACAACATTCCATTAAATGTCTTAACTGACATAAGATATCATCACTCTCATACAACATTCTGTTACATGTCTTCACTGCTATAAGATATCATCTCTCCTATACAACATTCCATTAAATGTCTGCACTACTATAAGATATCACTCTCATACAACATTCCATTAAATATCTTCACTGATATAAGATATCAGCACCTCCACACAAAACTTCTCTTCCTCCTTAGATTTTATGATCAAAAATATGTATTTGGACATATCCTCACTTTCAAAAACATACATGACTTTCACACAAATTCTAGTTTGTTGATGTATCTTCACATTCAAAAACATACATCACATTCATACAACATTTCAGCTGTTAACAGAATATGTTATATACCTTCCAGTCCTGACACTAGTGGATACCTGGACACTACAGTAGCGACATACAGAGAGTATATGAAGAGTTTTCAGGACTGCCCTTTGCTGAGCACACTCAGACAAGCTGGCTATCCATCAAGGGTTCACACTGATCTATTATGTAGTGATTTGGTGTCAGCAGCAGCGCAGAATGTCATTAATGTCACATGGATATACACATATCAAGGCTTGGAGAATAAGGTTATTATCTTCCTTCCAGGTGATGAAGCAATGCCAGTAGACAGCAGTGAGAAATTCCTGACTGATGCTTCCTTAAACATCCCTTGTCCTGGACTAATGGGATCCGAGGATGAAGATTGGCAGGAGAGCGGGTTACATGGGAGAGATTTGGAGGTGATTCAGGGAAATTTTAGAGGCATCAACAAGTTTGTGAGTGTTGACAATCTTTCAGAATGTGACTCTTTTGATAGTGATTCCACCAGCAACAGTGACACTGCTGAAAGTGACAGACAAAGGTCACAATCACAAGGTGCTGAGGCAGAATCTTTGTCTCAAGAGAGACCATGTGGTCATTGTTTCTGTTCTTGTGGGATTGAACAACCTAGAGCGAACAGTAGCGAGAGTTTAGAACAACCTGTTAGCCATAAACAACGTCATGAATATGCTGATGAGCATCTGTCTACGTCCATAGAGGATCACATTTTTCACTTCACTGATATTGACCATTACACAAGATGGGACAAGAACAACCTATTCATATCAGCCTCCAGATGCACATCACAGCTGATTCTCATTACAAGATGATGTCCTGGGTTGTTCTAGAAGCGATCCATCATTTTCTAAGTCATTCCCATTACATGTTCCATGACTGGAGCCTGTGCCACTACTGGACTGTCCCATTACATGTGGCATAACTGGAACTTACACCATTACTGTTCTGTCCCATTACATGTCCCAAAACTGGAGCCTGTGCCATTACTGGACTGTCCCATTACATGTGGCATAACTGGAGCATATACCATTACTGTTCTGTCCCATTACATGTCCCATGACTGGAGCCTGTGCCATTACTGGACTGTCCCATTACATGTACCATGACAGGAGCCTGTGCCATTATTGGACTATCCCATTACATGTGGCATGACTGGAGCCTATGCCATTACTGGACTGTGTCATTACATGTGCCATGACTGTAGCCTGTGCCATTACTGGACTATCCAATTACATGTGCCATGACAGGAGCCTGTGCCATTACCATTTATTATTTTATGAGTTGACAATCAGAGTTGATATAAGTTTGTATATTTCCTCATTATACTTTCTGTAGCTTATCAAATAATGTTCATTTACAAGCAAAGCAATTTTGGAATAATTTGTTGCTAAAAAGTGGTTCACAGTAGCCCATACTATCTTATTGTAGACATAGACAGTAACTCATACTATCTGACCATTAACTGGACATAATCAGTAGCTCATACTATCTGACCATTGACTGGACATAAACAGTAGCTCATACCATCTGACCATTGACTGGACATAAACAGTAGCTCATAGCATCTGACCATTGGCTGGACATAAACAGTAGCTCATACCATCTGACCATTGGCTGGACATAAATAGTAGCTCATACCATCTGATCATTGGCTGGACATAAACAGTAGCTCATACCATCTGACCATTGGCTGGACATAAACAGTAGCTCATACCATCTGATCATTGGCTGGACATAAACAGTAGCTCATACCATCTGACCATTGGCTGGACATAAACAGTAGCTCATACCATCTGACCATTGGCTGGACATAAACAGTAGCTCATACCATCTGACTATTGGCTGTTAGACAGCAGCCCACTCCAACAAATTATTGACTGTGGATATTGACAGTAGGTCATAATATCTGATCCTTGCCTGGATATTGACGGTAGGTCATACTATCTGATGACTGTGAATTTAGACAGTAGCTAGTACCATCTGGTTATTTATTGTGGACATTGGCAGTAGGTCTTAATATATGGTTATTGACTGCAGACACTGGTAGTGACTGACATCTCTGGACATCTTCATGCACAAAATGTACAGCTAACTTTTGTCTTTACATAAAGATTATTGCTGATACTCAACTATTATTTGAAGCTAAGTTATTTATGACCCAGTTTATGTTGCATTAAAATATTCTGTGCTATGTATGTCACTTGTGATATGTTGACCATTTTTTTACTTTACTAACATATTTTGTTGTGTAAAGACCACTTTGGGATGCTGCAAATTTATATTATATACAGACCACATTACTGTATGTTTACTTGTTTTGTCTGTAACTTCTAAGGAATCGTAGTATCTTTAGTCTTATTTTGGACTGGTGTTACTGCAGTCGAACATTCCAATATCCAATCTGCTGCCCTTTCCAACAACCACCAAAGTGTTTGTCTACTGATTGTTCCTGCCCTGTACTGATTGAACATGTTGCTTTCTCCTTCACTGAGAATGCTGTTTTCTGCTTTAATCTTTGTAGCATCCCCATCCACCATTCTTTTTATGAGCATGTATTCTCCACTTCATTGTCACCTTCTTGTAATAGCTAGTCATCTATCTTATCATGATGTCAGTCCATCGTTAATGTCCATTGAACACTGGCAGACCCTTCACCTATTTTGTTGCCATAAACTCCTGCGAGCCTGGGACAAAACCTCCACATAAAGCTATTGACATGAGGTGCATCAAGTAGGGGCACTCATTCTCAGTGAAGCTTATTTTTTTCAGTCCTGCGAAACATGTTCAGTGAGTCAGTCAATATGAGTGCACATGTCACAGGCTACTTCACCAACCATGTGATAGCTCCTGTTACAGCTTCTTCTTTACCCATGCAGGAGCTGGAGGCTGTAGTCTTTTAGACCACTGCACTTCTCTCTCATCATTCCACTGGAATACACTACAAAACATCAGCCACTTTGCATACTCCTCATAATGGAGTCATCAGTGTAGAAGATTAGGTCCAGTCACACCCTACTTCAGTTATAAAATTTCCAGTAAAATTGTAGATAACTTTGATTAGCCTGCATCTGTCCATTGTATCTATCCAATCACTGCCAGTAGGTGTGTCCTTGTTGCATACATCAATGTGGGGTGCTAATCACTGCCAGTAGTTGTGTCCTTCTTGTTGCATACATCAATGTGGAGTGCCAATAAGAAGAACCTCTCCCATTTCTTGTTGATTTGTGCTCTTTTGACCTGGCTCAACTGTCTTCCAACATTGATTATGCCATATACAATACACACATTGTAGGTCATTGTCAAACATGAAGCACAAATATTGAATCTATTCTGAAAGTATTAAAGATCTCGTTGTTTGTTATTGTAGGTAGATATGAAGCACAAATATTGAATCTATTCTGAAAGTATTAAAGATCTCGTTGTTTGTTATTGTAGGTCATTGTCAGATATGAAGCACAAATATTGAATCTATTCTGAAAGTATTAAAGATCTCGTTGTTTGTTATTGTAGGATCTTCTGTTGTTGTTTCTGTTCATATATTTCATTTGATGCCATTTTTCATTTACCCTGGCTCCCATTTTCATTTTGGTTGACTCCATTTCTCATTTATCTTGACTCCATTTCTCATTTATCTTGACTCCCATTCTCATTTATCTTGACCCTCATTCTACTTTCAATTGTCCCCAATTTTCAATATACAATATGTATAGACTAGAGTGTTAAAACATCTACTTAACACATCTCTTAGTTATCTTCATTTCTGGCTAATATTAGAGTTGTGCCCCCTTTTCTTACTTTCTTCCCCTGGCAGAGCAAATGGATTGTTTCTTTCTGACCATTTCTTTCTTTTTTAAAATAGAACATGTGTGTGTTTAATTAAATATAAACACATATGTTTTTGTGTGTGATTTGTAGGTGCTACCAAGAATGTCAGAATTCAGAGACTTCAGTTTAAATAAAGAATTTGTAAACCTATATAGATATTGTCATCCAAATTTTATGAACCAGTATAGTGAGATACTAAACTCCACACACACACAAACACACACTCATAATGCTTGTTTTAATAATGTAAACAAAAAAATCTGAGGTTTGTTGATGACAGTTTTCATTGCTAAGAGTGAAAGTGAGTTACAGAAAATGGCAGATAATATAGGCATGAAAAGTAAAGAAAAAAAGTCCTTAGCCACAACAACAAAAAGACAGAAGTTAATAGTTGCAACAAAGAAACAAGACATTTAAATGCAGAATTAAAGTAAATGAATGAATATTAAAACAAATAAATAATTTCAAATACTTAAGAATATTAAATTTATTTGGTAGATGTACAACAGAGCTGAGGTGCCCAAACAAAGGTGACACTTCAGTGAATGAGATTAATATTAAACAACACATTTTGTCAATGGAAATAAGAAAAGGTTCTTCATTCAATGTTATGTGGATCCAGTCTTGATGTAAGGATGTGAATCATGGACAACAGACAAGAAAATGGTTGGAGGCCACAAAAATATGGTTTTACTGAAGAATATTGAGACTGCCATGGATAACTAACAAGAGCATCAAAGATATTCTAAAAGGTGCTGAAGCAAACATGAAACTTATTTCTAACATCAGATGGAAACAAGCATCATTTGTTTGCTGCCATGTCATGAGAACAGCTTGAATTTGTTGTGACAACATGAACAGTTGGATGAGGAGGAAAATAGAAAAAAAAAGATACAAGTTAGTTTAGGGCTGATTTGGTAGGAAGTCAACAACTGAAGTAATAAACATCTGTAGAGATAGAAAGTTGTGGAGAGACATGGTCACCTACACCAGCTGTAGAAATAGAAAGTTGTGGAGAGACATGATCACCTACACCAGCTGTAGAGATAGAAAGTTGTGGAGAGACATGGTCACCTACACCAGCTGTAGAGATAGAAAGTTGTGGATAGTCATGATCACCTACACCAGCTGCAGAGATTGAAAGTTGTGGAGAGTCATGATCACCTACACCAGCTGTAGAGATTGAAAGTTGTGGAGAGACATGATCACCTATACCAGCTGTAGAGATATAAATTTGAGGAGAGACATGATCACCTACACCAGCTGTAGAGATAGAAAGTTGTGGAGAGACATGATCATCTACACCAGCTGTAGAGATAGAAAGTTGTGGAGAGACATGATCACCTACACCAGCTGTAGAAATAGAAAGTTGAGGAGAGACATGATCACCTACACCAGCTGTAGAGATAGAAAGTTGTGGGGAGACATGATCACTTACACCAGCTGTAGAGATAGAACGTTGTGGAGAGACATGATCACCTATACCAGTAGACTTGGTGCTTGTTGATAATATTGATGATGATATTGATGATGATATCAATGATAATATTGATGATGATATTGATGATAATATTAATGATAATGAAATAGTTGTTGATTGTTCCTTCTATTTCTGATGAGTCACACAGCTCTAATATCACTAGCAAGTGATATTTATGTTCACACAATGCTGTAACTTCTGTTATATTTATGTTCACACAATGCTGTAACTTCTGTTATATTTATGTTCACACAATGCTGTAACTTCTGTTATATTTATGTTCACACAATGCCGTAACTTCTGTTATATGTTAAACATTCATCACTGATAACTACTTACTTTAACTCCAGTCATTCCATCTAACACGCTTCTTCATCACATGTCTCAACTTGTCAGCAAATTCTCTCACAATCTTTCTTTTGTTTCTAAAGCCATGAGAAGTGCATAAATATTTATGCATTTATTACCAATATAAGGCTAATAGTTCTTGTCTTCATTATACATTTATAATAACTGCTGCAGTGGTGTACTGTCTTTGTGCGCTATGTGTGTGGCACATACTCAAGTGAAGCTGATAACATTTATTTGTGATTGTGTGTTATTATTTGTGTCAAGTTGTAAATACAACATTGTTAGTATTGCAAAATTACTTCATTGATGCATAATTACTTATGACTGTTGGTACAAGCAAGTGTTAAAGCCTTCCCTTTGAGTAACCAGCTGCCCTGCTTCTGTATCGTTAACATATGCTAAAAAATTACTTCCCTTTTTTGTTTTGGCGTGCTGTATTCAATCTAGCACCCAGTGGTTCTATACTTAGACTTAATAGTGAGTTGCCTGTTGTTGCTAACTTTAGGACAACTGTATGGAACTCTGTGTGTGCTACAATTGGATAGCACACATCTCTTTGAAAGAAGCATTCATGTACTAGCCTGTTAATATTACCTTTCATGGGGTGGCTTGATGAATGTATAAACAGGATGTAGTGCTGGGATTTATGTTTTTTTTTTCATGCAGTCAATCTGAATTTCTTGTATTTGATGAAATTATGGAAAAACACAGTTGTATGTTGGAAGATCTTCTGACAAATAAATTTTAATCCAAAAAGTTCTAAGGTAGATTATAAATAGTAATGAATGGACAACCTTGCCCTGAGTTGCCAAGTATTTTTAATAATCAAGAAGGTGCAATGTACTCCCCACTTTCTAGCACATATCAGTTAATTGCTGGGACTATGGCTGTGAAAATTTACACAAACTTTTCTGCTGGCCTTGTGTACTTTTCTTTAATGAAAATGGAGTGTGGACTAAAACTGTATTTTCTGAACTTAATCACTTATCTGTTGTTGAATACAGGCATGAACAAACATTCCATGGTCAAGTGTACATTCTTTAGAGTTTAGAATGGAATGGCTTCACTGCAGGGCAATCCAATATCTGATCAGCCCCCGTTCCAGCAACCAAAAAGGTGTTCATCCTGATCATCAATACTCAAAATGGACACTTCCGGTTCACTGTATCAGCCGTCATGGACAGCATAATCTCCATGCACCCACGCCATTTCTGTCTGGTGTGGACTTCATCATCAGTAGGCGTACCCATCACTGTCCCAAGAAATGAAGTCAGGTCTCCACTTCGGTGAAAGACATTTTCCAACTGCAGTCCAGCTGCTAGTAAATTTGCAGTCGATCACAGATCCCACTTCCCATCCCAGGGCAAAGTCAGGACCTGGTACTGTTCCACTACACTACGTGGCCAGTTGCTAGCAGTGCTATCTCAGTGTGCACCAAAGCCATGTTGATTTTTTGGTCAGGTGAATGCGATTGGACTACTGCTGTCTTCACAAATGAAAATCCAAACCAAAAAGAATCACTTGAAACCACATTGCAAAAAAAAAATGGCACTAGTTCTGAATCTGATTCAACTAAATGGTCATCTTGGCCTGCACCAACCGGAAGTCCATTGTTTGATAAACAAAGATTTGATGTTATTATGGTTCTCAACACAAGGTGAACCTACACAATTAACAAGTGAAAAGGAAAAAAGAAATTCTTGAAAGATTGACCCAATTTGTTATTTATCCATGAAGGAACTATCCCTGAAAGGCTATGATGAATTAGCAGCATCTCTAAACAGAGATAACTGTCTGGAATTTTCAGAGGCTCTGAAACATTATGCTCCACTTATGGATAATTACTTTAAAAGTGCAAGTTTTCCATGGAACTTCGACTGTTGTACAAAATTAAGATTGGCTTATGGAATCACATTTGATCACATTCATTTTAAAATGAGTTAATTGTAATTTATGTAAATATATTTTTTCAAGTTCATGGAAGATAATAATTTAAATTCTGAACTAAAAGAAGTGACAAATTATGTGAACTCATTTTGACTATTCCTTGTTCTACAAGCTCAGTAGAATACCCTCTTTCTGCTCTGAAGCCGATACTGTAGGTGAACTCAGAGTCTAGATCATTTGAGTGGCTTGAATCTTATTTCTGTAGAAAAGGAAATGTGACAAGACTTAAGATTAGAATGTTAGCCACAACTGTTTATCTAGAGTGTTAGCTACAACTGTTTCTTTAGAGTGTTAGCTACAACTGTTTCTTTAGAGTGTTAGCTACAACTGTTTCTTTAGAGTGTTAGTGACAACTGTTTCTTTAGAGTGTTAGTGACAACTGTTTCTTTAGAGTGTTAGACCACAACTGTTTCTTTAGAGTGTTAGACCTCAACTGTTTCTTTAGAGTGTTAGCCCACAACTGTTTCTTTAGAGTGTTAGACCTCAACTGTTTCTTTAGAGTGTTAGACCACAACTGTTTCTTTAGAGTGTTAGCCCACAACTGTTTCTTTAGAGTGTTAGACCACAACTGTTTCTTTAGAGTTTTAGCCCACAACTGTTTCTTTAGAGTGTTAGACCTTAACTGTTTCTTTAGAGTGTTAGACCACAACTGTTTCTTTAGAGTGTTAGACCACAACTGTTTCTTTAGAGTGTTGGACCACAAGTGTTTCTTCAGATGTAAATTCCACTAGCATTGCAAGCTTTATAAATTGACATGCCTCTGCTATAACAATCACAATTATTGGCATGTAAATCTACATTTTATCAATACATCTCTGAAGTTCTTTGCTTATTAATTAACTCTTGATTCGTTCCACTATTCAAACCATTTTAAAAACCTCTTTGCAAGTTTATATTTTTATATTTTCTTGCTAAATGAAATGTAAATTATTCATTCATTGCTTTTTTTTTTTTTTTTTGCATTCATTCTCCTTCATCCAAGTATTTTCACAATCCCTCTTTCTGTGTAGACAACCAGAGATTTGCTCTGCAGTGCAGAGATGCCTTGTAAGCAGCTTGTTCATTGGTTGCCTACATGTTTACACAAGCAACTTTCTCATTGGCTGATTGCATGTATTATTTAGACATATCAGCTAAGTTTGCATATTTTTAATAAGTGCTAGTTTACTTGATGCTTGCTTTTAGTCTTATTGACACTTTTATAAATATTTCACAAATAAAGAAACAAATATCATCATAAAACATATTTTATTCTAAATTTGATTTCTTCCTTCAAACTGCTTGGACCAAATGTTTTGATTAATACAGAAGGAAGCATCAAAATTTGTAACTTTATGTAAATCAAAATTTATTGTTTAACTTGCATAACCAGTAGCTACAGCACCAGAAGATTTGTGTAAACAAACAATGCCATTTATCATTGCTGGTCACTGTGACTAGTTTATTGATCCAGGTATAGTTATGACCACATTAATGTGCTACATTAATGACTCCAGGTATAAATCAAACAACATAAATGTGCTGCCTTAATGCCTCAAATGATTCCTTGACATGGCAAACCTCCCATATTTTTTAAAGGAAAACTTGCACACTCGAATGCAAAAAATCTCTCTTACAAATAGGTATTAAACCTTACAAATAGGAATAAAACCTTACAAATAGAGATAAAATCTTACAAATAGGAATAAAATCATACAAATAGAGATAAAACCTTACAAATAGGAATAAAACCTTACAAATAGAGATAAAGCCCTATAAATAGGAATAAAATCATACAAATAGAGATAAAACCTTACAAATAGGAATAAAAATCATACAAATAGAGATAAAACATTACAAATAGGAATAAAATCATACAAATAGAAATAAAGCCTTACAAATAGGAATAAAATCATACAAATAGAGATACAACCTTACAAATAGGGATACAAGTTTACAAATAGGAATAAAACTTTACAAATATTGATGAAACCTTACAAATAGGGATAAAAAAACCTACAAATAGAAATAAAACCTTATGAATAGGGATAAAACCTTACAAATAGGAATAAAACTTTACAAATATGAATGAAACCTTACAAATAGGGATACAACTTTACAAACAGGAATGAAACCTTACAAATTGGGGTAAAAACCTGTAAATAAGGATAATAAAAATAGGGAAAAAACCTTACAAATAGGGATAAACCTTAGAAATAGGGATAAACCTTCAAACAGGAGTAAAACTGTACATATCCATCCTCTTCTTGAAATCATGTAGTATGGGTCTTGGGGTTTTGCCTACTTCTTGATGTATGTGATTGATTCAATCACAGATTATGTGTTCTGGCTTATATTAGCACACATTTACCACCTGAAATTTAATTAAAGCCTTTTTTTAAATTGAATATGTGTATTCATGTATCATGACTGGTTGCTCTTTTTATATTTATTGTCATTTTAAAAGTTTGTATGGTACAATTTGACTGACCAGCGCATGTGTTAGCAGCGCTGTTGTTGCAATTACGCATCAGATTTATTTTTGCTATATTTTATATCCAACAATTTTGAAGTAAGAGAAAGATGCAGAAGGTCACAAAAATGTTCTATTTTCTCTAACAAATTGTTTTTAGAACTTACAAGACCATATCTGAGAAAAACTGGATGAAGTTAAGGGAAGTTCTTGGAAGCTGAAAGTTATAATGTAACATTGATCTTCGTACACATAAATATGATGGTATTATTGACTCAGCAGCTTAGGGACCCCAGCATAGCACTGACCACTTTACATATATAAGTGACCATATTTATGTAAAATATGGACATTAACATGATATTCTCCACATATCGTTAGACTTGTCAGCTTTCCTTCACGTTATTAAACGATAGCTCACAGATTTTGTGCCTGTTTCAAGTGAAGTGAAATTTGTGCACATACCTATATGTGAACTGACATAACCTTGTGGTTGCTAGAAGTAATAATTTAAAAGATAAGTGCATAGAAAGAACATCTGTTGCAACAAGAATTCAACACAGGGAAAGTTCACAGTTTAAAAAGAGGCAAATCATGGGCAGGCCAAGCAGAAGATGTCACCAAACAGGTCTGTGAGCTTACCAATATCAACAATAGTGAGGAGTGGATACCGGTGCCTATATCACTCCAGGGCACATTCTTGTGTATTGTCACATTCAACAGGAAATGCAGGGAGCAGAGTCCAGCCAAAGTCGATGCAGGGATCAATGTCTTCATTTTCAACAACACCGACGAGGAAGATACAGTCATCTGTACAGACGAATCCATAATACGACACCAAAGGCGTGCATAAGCATTATAGCATGCTCTTCAAACAGAACAGTCAAAGAAGACATCGGTGTATATGTTATGGCAATGGAGGTGATGGCAGTGACCAGGGCATTCATCTGGTTAGAGTCACAAGACTACACCCACGCCTGTATACTGATTGGTTTGATGAGCATGACAAGAAAAATGGAGGTGGACTCTGCATGTAGGCAGTAGGTCAAGTCACTGCAGAAGTCAACAATACACAGTCACCTTTGTCTACGTCCCTGAACATGCAGTAGTACATGGAAATGAAAGAGCAGACATGCTGGCTATCTGTGCTGTCATTGAAGATGGTCAACAAATGAACATCATTAATGTCTTCTGAGATGCAGGAAGAACACAGCACTTTGACAACTACGAGTCTACATCATTCCTTTAGATGAGAGAGATGGAAGTAAAAATGGGTACACCTAGAAACAAGAGGCTTAATGGATGCATAAGAGGAATCAACCAATACAGAGCTAGAACCATCAACCATTGGACACTGCAGGACTTACTGAGGAGAGGATCTGAACAACCTACAGAGATGTTTGAAGTGCAATGATGCTAACCCTCAAATAACTCAATAATTAAAAGAAAAGAACTTTACTAAAACCTTATTCTACTTCTTTTCAGCTCCCTGTGGACATAGGTCTTCAACAAATGCTTTCAGCTCCCTGTGGAGCATAGGTCTTCAACAAATGCTTTCCGCTCCCTGTGGAGCATTGGTCTTCAACAAATGCTTTCCAAACCGTTTTGTTTCTTGCCATTCTTGCCATTCTTTTAAGATCATTCTATGTCTTCTCCACCATCTTCATCATTGCTTCCATAGATCTTCAACAAATGCTTCCTCGCCATTCTTCTACTTGCCATTCTTTTAAGATCATTCCATGTCATCTCCACCATCTTCATCTCTGCTTTCATATGTCTTCTCCAAAAATATTTTGGTCTTTGTCCTTGTCTCTTTCTCTGAGGATTCCAAAAAAAAGACCTGTCATGTAATACTTTCACTTGACTTCTACAGTGCTTGTCCTATCCAGCGCTATTGTCTTCGTTATATCTCTTTGTCCCCTGGTATTTGACTGGTACTTTCCCATAATTCTAAGTTAGTCATTTTGCCCTACAATTTCTATTCTTTTATTCTGCACAAGCATCCATTACTGAAGGTCTATATCTTCATGATTATTTTTTTGTTTGTTCTCCATTTACAGCCATATAATAGAACTGATTTAACTTTTCAGGTGAAAATGTTTATTTTTGTATTTAAATTAAAAACTGAGCATTACTACAAAATGTTATCAGGTGACACCAACACTCTTACATATAAACTTTATGTTTTCTGTCTTTGATGCGACAAGAGAGCAATTTTTCCTTTTGAATGGACTTGCATCACCTTGATAGGATTTTCTGGATTAGTTAGAGAACAGAGGGCTTGAAACAATGTTTGTAAATGTCCTGTTTCAGCTTTACAGTACAGGAAAACTGTTACAGGTTTACAGTTCAGGAAAACTTGTTACAGGTTTACAGTTCAGGAAAACTGTTACAGCTTTACAGTACAGGAAAACTGTTACAGCTTTACAGTACAGGAAAACTGTTACAGCTTTACAGTACAGGAAAACTGTTACAGCTTTACAGTACAGGAAAACTGTTGCAGGTTTACAGTACAGGAAAACTGTTGCAGGTTTACAGTACAGGAAAACTGTTACAGCTTTACAGTACAGGAAAACTGTTACAGGTTTACAGTTCAGGAAAACTGTTACAGGTTTACAGTTCAGGAAAACTGTTACAGGTTTACAGTTCAAGAAAACAGTATAGAAAAGCAGTATAGGAATAGAACTAATTAACTCTAGACCACCTGCAGGAGATAAACAAGCAGCACGATCTACAACATATAAGAAAGCACATATATAAATGATATAAATAAAATACTGAGCTCATAATGTTGTAGTCTTTATTTCTTGTGTGTTCACTGCAATATTGTTAATGTCTTGTATTTACTACTGCACTTGCAATGTTGGTAATGTCTTGTATTTTCTTACTGTACTCAGTAAAACATTGTTAATGTCTTGTATTCTTTTGCTGTACTCAGTAACATTGGTAATGTCTTGTATTCAATGAGTTACTGTTAGTTTCTAAACACTTCTGGATAGGTCGTAAAAGCACATCTGGGTGAAAAATTGCAGGCTAAGACATAGATTCAAGTCTCGTACTTTACCTTTACCTTTACAAAATTTTATTATTTTTTATGAACGAACCTGCAGTTCAGTAACACCACGAACCTTTGGTTAAGTAACATCACGAACCTTTAGTTAGGTAACTCCATGAACCTGTAGTTAGGTAACATCACAAACCTGTAGTTAGGTGCCATCATGAACCTTTGGTTAAGTAACATCACGAACCTTTGGTTAAGTAACATCATGAACCTGTAGTTAGGTGCCATCATGAACCTTTGGTTAAGTAACATCATGAACCTTTGGTTAAGTAACATCATGAACCTGTAGTTAGGTAACATCATGAACCTTTGGTTAAGTAACATCATGAACCTGTAGTTAGGTAACATCATGAACTTGTAGTTAGGTAACATCACAAACCTGTAGTTAGGTAACATCACAAACCTGTAGTTAGGTAACATCACAAACCTGTAGTTAGGTAACATCACGAACCTGTAGTTAGGTAACATCACAAACCTGTAGTTAGGTAATATCACGAACCTGTAGTTAGGTAACATCACAAACCTGTAGTTAGGTAACATCATGAACTTGTAGTTAGGTAACATCACAAACATGTAGTTAGGTAACATCACAAACCTGTAGTTAGGTAACATCACAAACCTGTAGTTAGGTAACATCACAAACCTGTAGTTAGGTAGCATCACAAACCTGTAGTTAGGTAACATCATAAACCTGTAGTGAGGTAACATCACAAATCTGTAGTTAGGTAACATCACAAACCTGTAGTTAGGTAACATCACAAACCTGTAGTTGGTAATATCACAAACCTGTAGTTAGGTAACATCACAAACCTGTAGTTAGGTAACATCACAAACCTGTAGTTAGGTAACATCACGAACCTGTAGTTAGGTAACATCATGAACCTGTAGTTAGGTAACATCATAAACCTGTAGTTAGGTAACATCACAAACCTGTAGTTAGGTAACATCACAAACCTGTAGTTAGGTAACATCACAAACCTGTAGTTAGGTAACAACATAAACCTGTAGTTAGGTAACAACACAAACCTGTAGTTAGGTAACATCATGAACCTGTAGTTAGGTAACATCACAAATCTGTAGTTAGGTAACAACATAAACCTGTAGTTAGGTAACAACACAAACCTGTAGTTAGGTAACAACACAAACCTTTAGTTAGGTAACAACACAAACCTGTAGTTAGGTAACAACACAAACCTGTAGTTAGGTAACAACACAAACCTGTAGTTAGGTAACAACATAAACCTGTAGTTAGGTAACAACACAAACCTTTAGTTAGGTAACATCACGAACTTGTAGCTAGGTAACATCACAAACCTGTAGTTAGGTAACATCACAAACCTGTAGTTAGGTAACATCACAAACCTGTAGTTAGGTAACATCATAAACCTGTAGTTAGGTAACATCACAAACCTGTAGTTAGGTAACATCACAAACCTGTAGTTAGGTAATATCACAAACCTGTAGTTAGGTAACATCACAAACCTGTAGTTAGGTAACATCACAAACCTGTAGTTAGGTAACATCACAAACCTGTAGTTAGGTAACATCACAAATCTGTAGTTAGGTAACATCACAAACCTGTAGTTATGTAACATCACAAACCTTTAGTTATGTAACATCACGAACCTGTAGTTATGTACATCACAAACCTGTAGTTATGTAACATCACGAACCTGTAGTTATGTAACATCACGAACCTGTAGTTATGTAACATCACGAACCTGTAGTTATGTAACATCACGAACCTGTAGTTATGTAACATCACGAACCTGTAGTTATGTAACATCACAAACCTGTAGTTTCCAGAACAGATGTTTACCTGTTACCAGAACAGATGTTTACCTGTGTCCACTTAGTGTTAACAGTGGCAGACAATAAAGGTACAAACACATATACTTGGTGTTAAAATGGCAGACACCTAAGATATAAACACATATACTTGGTGTTAACAATGACAGGCAATAAAGATACAAACACCTATACCTGGTGTATAACAATGGCAGACAGTGAATGTTAGTTAATCGTCACATTACGAACATCACTTATCGAACTATTCAATACAATAAAAGTTCAGATGTATTCATGAGAATTAAATATGTATACTTTGTATCTATCATAAATGTGTATAGGAAAAATTAAAAAATAGGAAAAAATTATATGTTAGAAGCTTTACGTGATTAGTGGGCGACACAGATTAAACGACGTTTCGGTCCAATAGGCCTTCAGCAGGAACAAAAAAAAAACACACATACACGGATATGTAAGTAAAACTAATAACGAAACATCTAAAACAAAAATAATCGAAATATGTCTATCCTGTGTGTCAGGCCCAGGTCAAAATGAAAAGGAAATGGTAACCTGAGTGTGGCTGTCGTGAATGTGCAGAAATGTGCGCAAATGCACACAGAACCAGAGCAGTTCACACAGGGGTCAGTGTGCAAACACTAACTAACAGGTGCTCAAAAGGCGGTAAGAGTGAGATGTCTGAGAGGGGGCTAATATGAAAACAAATGAGGGGTAAGGAACACAGAAAAAAGGTATAGAGGAGAACACCGAAGTGTCTCAGTGGGGACTAGAGGAGAAGAACTATAAATAGCATAGCATAGTAGATCGACCAAAGAACCCAAATATGTGCAGTAGAGAAGGCTATGCAAAAGGAAGGAGCAACCAAAAAGAAACTGTGTATGAGTGTGATACATTTATGCCTCATGGGGTCAGCGAACCATACTGGACTATGAGGCGATTTTCCAAAGTATAGCGGCTGCGGTCGCCAGAGTGACAAAGGACAATACCAGTGACACGGATGTCGTCTTTGCCCTTGTGATCAGGGGAGTTGAAATGGGAAGACACTGGAGTACCAGTATTCTGTTGGACATCCCGTAGATGTTCACAAAATCTTTCCGCTAATCTTCTCCCAGACTCACAATAACACCGGGCCTGGTGACTTATAATAACCAGACCCGGTGTTTTAGAGCAATTCCACCTTTTTTTGGCCCTCCCATTAGCTGGTCAACTACACCGGATATCCTGCGCGGACTGCCCATCGTTAATTTTCCTTCTGGCTACAGCGTATTTCGCAGGGAAGATATTGTTATTTCTCATTCAAGTACGAAATTATTTTGTTTCAGATATTTCATTATTAATTAGCTATGTAGGACTAGTTTTATTTACTCGCATATCTGTGTATGTGTTGTTTGTTGTTCCTGCTAAAGACCTATTGAGCCGAAACGTCGTTCAAATTTGTGTCGCCCATTAATTGCGTAAAGTTTCAACCATACCATTATATTTTTTTTTCATTTCTCCTCATCCGCATATCTCAAATTGTTTTTCTCGTGACGGGTTGACTTCAACTCCTTTTTTTTTCTTTACTATTGATCTCATATTTTCGCTGTAACGTGAGAACACATGCGGCATTAGAACACAGCCTTGTCTAACTCAATCTTTTATCTATATGAACTGTCCTGTTTGGTTACTAATTCTTACAGTTGCTGTTTGTTGCTAATTGATATTTTTTAAATGTCGGGAATAAATTCTTAGATAGATACATTTGGGAGCCTCGGTGGTTGAGTGGTTAATGTGCTCGCCTCGGTGGTTGAGTGATTAATGTGCTCGCCTCGGTGGTTGAGTGGTTAATGTGCTCGCCTCGGTGGTTGAGTGGTTAATGTGCTCGCCTCGGTGGTTGAGTTGCTAATGTGCTCGCCTCGGTGGTTGAGTGGTTAATGTGCTCGCCTCGGTGGTTGAGACGTTAATGTGCTCGCCTCGGTGGTTGAGTGGTTAATGTGCTCGCCTCGGTGGTTGAGTGGTTAATGTTTTCTCCTCAGTGGTTGAGTGGTTAATGTGCTCGCCTCGGTGGTTGAGTTGCTAATGTGCTCGCCTCGGTGGTTAATTGGTTAATGTGCTCGCCTCGGTGGTTGAGACGTTAATGTGCTCGCCTCGGTGGTTGAGTGGTTAATGTGCTCGCCTCGGTGGTTGAGTGGATAATGTTCTCGCCTCGGTGGTTAATTGGTTAATGTGCTCGCCTCGGTGGTTAATTGGTTAATGTGCTCGCCTCGGTGGTTGTGTGGTTAATGTGCTCTCCTCGGTGGTTGAGTGGTTAATGTGCTCGCCTCGGTGATTAATTGGTTAATGTTTTCGCCTCGTTGGTTGAGTGGTTAATGTGCTCTCCTCGGTGGTTGAGTGGTTAATGTGCTCGCCTCGGTGGTTAATTGGTTAATGTGCTCGCCTCGGTGGTTGAGTGGTTAATGTGCTCGCTTCTTTGTCAAATGAGTCCAGGTTCGATCCGCAGAAGTGGCATATTTCCTTCCGGACTGACAAAGGCTTCGAGGTTCTCTCTCTCTCTCTCTCTCTCTCTCTCTCTCTGCGATCAAGACTCAATCAGAGTAGGATTCCAAACTCTCTCATGAAGTCAGCTGTCTGTTTATGCGAATCGATTGCCCCATATAGTTTTTCTTCCAGGGAGGTGGCCGTGGACCACAATGCTCTTCTCAGGTCTGTGTACTGGGGGCAATCCTGTAGAACATGTTTTGTAGTCATATTGTCCAGTGTACAGTGGCACAGGCTGGTTGTACCTATTTTGAATTTGGTGAACATGTGATTTCTCATTCTATTGTGGCCAGTGCGTAGGCGAAGTATGATGACTTGATCCCTCCTTGATAGTTAGTGGTATCCGTCACTCTCGTTATGCATTGGGTGTTCTCGTTTCACTGACTTTTGAGGATGGATTTGGCTTCATCATAACTGAGCGGATGGTTCTCTTGTGGTAATCTCCCTCCCTCTTTAGCTAATTTGTCTGCGCGTTCGTTCCCGTGTATATTACAGTGTGATGGTATCCACTGAATGACTACTCTCTGGAAGTTATTGCATAGTTGGTCCAGTGTTGTTCTCAAATCATCTAGTTCATTGTTCTTCGGACTTTCTAGAGCTGATAGTACTGACAGTGCATCCATCAGAATCACCAATTTATTGTGCATGCTATTTTTGTTTTGAGTAGCCAGTGTTGCAGCATCTCTGATGGCCTCAGTTTTTGCTTTAAAGTTGTTTGAGAATTTCCCAGTAGCTATTGACTTGGTGATCTCGTCCTGATTATTCAGCGTCAAGAACACACCTCCCTCTCCATTTCTGGTGGCATTTGTAGCAGAGCCATCTGTGTATATGTGGGACCAAGAGTCCTGTGTGTAGGTATCGTGTATGTGTTTTTCTGCTACGTGTTTTCTTTCTGTGTCTGATTGGGTGCCTTTTTTCATGATTCCTGTTATGTTTTCCTTAATTTCTGGTATTTTATGTTTTCCATGAGGAGACATATCATAATGGGCCCAAGGGTTTCGATATTGTTTGGGAAAGTACTGGGTCTCCAGTAGCTAGTTCATTGGCAATTGCAACGAAGTTGCTCCTCTTTAGTCGTACAATTCCGGATCCAGTTATTCTTTGGTGCATAGGGTGGCTAAGGAGCCTTCTATTTTCTCCACTTATTGCAATACTTTAGTGACCCGTCTGTCATCTAAGGGTTGAAAACCTGTTACTGTTTCTAGAGTTTTGATAGGTGTAGATTTCATAGCACCAGTGATGATACGGGCAGCTTGGTTCTGTGTTTTGTTAATTTTGCTAAGGTCTGATTTGGAAGCCATAGCCCAGGCTGTGACTCCATACTCTAGAATTGGTCTGATTCTTCCTACGTATAGTCTTTTCAAAATAATTCTGTCTGCCCCCCAGTCCGTTCCTGCCAATTTCTTCATAATATTTGTTCGTTTTCTGGCTTTTTTCCTTGCTCTGTCTATCTGATTTTTCCAAGTCATTCTGCGATTCATGGCGACGCCAAGTTATGTTTGGGTTTCACGTAGCCTCTAAAAGCGGGTATCATCAATTTATCTGGTAAGTAATGTCAGCCTGGCGCGACGCCGACCACATCACCCAAAAATGGTGACTAACACCATATTCCCCATGTGCCTAGTAAGGCGTTGATTGGGGGGGGGGGGAAGGTTCATTTTTTACAAGTGTTTAGGAGCATTTCAGTTCTAACGTTTGATTGCATGTCGTAGTGTAGCTTCCATTTCATGAATGATTGTATGTCGCAGTGTAGTTTTGCCATTATAGCTCGTTTCAAATCACGTGCCCAACTTCAAAACGCTATTGCTCAGTAACCGTTTGTTAAAAACTGTTGAAATTTTCCAAATGTTATTAAAATGCAAAAGACCCTTTAAATGTATATTTAACAAATATCTTGCAGCTGCAGTGTTCTTAAAGCGGTGAATTTCTTTGATGTTTGTCAAAATTGTAAATTGTGAAGCCCTAAATAATAGAAATTACCGTAGTTGCTGGTCTATGATTAATTTTCACTAGGTAAAGGCGTGGCCGTAATGGGGAAATACCAGGAGAATTATTGTCTTCTCAGTTCGAGGACGGACGATAATATCAAGGTATACCTGTATGTCCAATTTTCATAGTTGTGTGGTCCTGATAAGGACCGTTTGTTGAACTAATTTAAGATAATATAGGGGCCAACTTTGTGGGGGCTATATACTTTCATTCTGAATCAGACGAGTCTAAAAGATTAATAACTGTTTGGGGTTGAACATTCCACAAACCATCATTTTTCCAATATTCCTCTTCCTGTTTTAAGACGTGGTCTTCACATTTAGCCCAATAATCTTTGTCTATATTTAATAAAGCGAGATTAGCAAGAGTCTTTACATCGCATATTTTGAATTTTGTATTTTCATCTGCCACTTGTCATTTTAATTTTGTTCAGATTAGTTCTATTGGATTTAAATGAGCATGGTAAGGTGGCAGCCTCAAACTTATATGACCGTGCTCTTGGATAATCTTATCTATTTGAAAAATCTTTGTCCTTTGTTTTTGCTTTACTAGAGATAGTAATTCAGGTTTTAAGTACATGTTATTAAATTGTATGTGCTCCTTTGTGAGCCATATCTTAATAGCATCTTTTGTACTGGATGACGTCGGGACTTTATCTTCAAGTGCAACAATGTTGTGGTACGCTGAATTGTCCATTATTAGGCAAGGTGGTCGATCTAGTGATGGGAGAACAGAATTTTCAATCCAATGTCTAAATATGTGACCATTCATCTCAGAGTGATAATCCAGATTGTCTATGGATTTTGAAAGAAAAATGAGCTCTGCATTCTGTATTAGTCCATGTTGTCGACTACCTGCATGAGCAATTATCAAGCGCTGTGCTTTGCTGCTAGGTATTAATCTCTTAATCTTTCCATCTGATGACTGTCATTCCCTTTGGTTAGTGTGGTGAGCATTGATCCATGTTTCATCCAAGTACACAATATCATAACCTTGCTTGCGCACCTCTTTTACTTCACGTAAGTACTTGCTTCTCATGACTACTATATGTGGCTTCTCACAGATGATGTTTCGTCCATTGGAATACTTTCTGAATGTAAAGCCTGCAGCTCTCACATTCCTCCATAATGTAGACTTTGATATTTCAATACTGTTGTTCTTTTTCAGCGAAATTTTTAATTTTCTTATTGTAACAGTTTCATTCATACCCACCATTTTGCGAATTTCACTTCTAATAAGTTCACTGTCGAAATTATCCAACATTTTTGCTCTTCCTTGTGATTTTGTATATTTTGAACATTGACGGTCACGTGCATGAATCCAGCGATTAAATGACCGTTTAGATAAATCCAAAATGTGTCTTGTCCGATTCTCAGGGTTTTCTAAAGAATGAAATAATCTTCCTCGTTTAGCCTCTTTGCAAAAATAGTCATACATTTGTATTGCGATGTTTTGTAAACTGCAGAATTTCATTTTAAGACTCATGATAAATGTTATCGTTCCACGTCTACACCTATGAATGAACGGAAATGGAACACACAATTTCTCAAGTGTCTAATTGTGTCAAAAAAACCAAGGCGAAAGCGTGCAAACACGTCAATTTTACCGTGTATGGATTTTTACTCGCTATTTTTAACTTAAAATACTGTAAACATTAAGTTTTGACTACATCAATGGGTCGTTATACATTTATATAAATCAAATAAGCAACAATAATAACCAAATGTTTTTTTTAAATGAAATTAATTCCCTGTTGGGTTCTAATCATTATAACTTTACATGTAAATTATGAACAACTTACAACAAGCGGTTAAAAAGCTATCGATTTTAAAAGTTGGGCACGAGTTATGAAACAAGCTATAATTATTGTATGTCGTAGTGTAGCTACATGTGATTTATGATTGTATGTCCTAACCCCTCTGCAGCATAACACAACAAGCCGTTGTTATTCTGACCACGGTCCACGACACAGGGAAGTCATTTTTATTTTATTTATCGTTTCGATTATTTTGTTTTGGATGTTTCGTTACTAGTGAGTTACGTAGGATTAGACCATTCATTTGATATGGATGACGTCATGGGACGCACCAAAATGGCAGCTTATTTATATTCGAGCTATGGACTAAGCAATGTTTACATTGAACAACACGGTATATGTTATTGCTGCGAGTTGGCAGATTTTTGAAAATGTTTTCAAGGGTTTGAACATAAATGTTTGTTCACAGTTCGTTAACCTTCGCTGTAGATAAAGTCGTTAATTCGATGGCTTCGTTTCAGACGTTTGGGATGTTGGTAGCTAAGGACCTAACTTGTGCAAACGGATGGCATTGGCAAGGATCATTTTGAATCTATGAAGTGGGCTCGTTGTGTGTTTAACTCAAAAGCATATGTGCTTTTTAATCAAAGACCTTTTTTTGGGGACTCAGTGAAGATATCCCCGATGGAAGAATAAACTGTACTATTAGTCCCATAAATGATTCGCTTCCAGAGGTGTATGATGTAAACAAAGCAGTTTTGTCACTGCAAGTGAATAATGTCCACACCTATAATTGGTCAGGATTGTGTAGCAGCAGCAGTTTTATAGCGAACACAGAAAACATTACAGGATTGTGCTGTTCTGAAACAGCTATGCCATGCTACCCTAGAATTGCCTTTAATGGGATTACTGTGACCACAAACCACTCTCCATGTGCGTGCCACATATTTACACCCCAGAAAGAAATACTGAATATAACAACATCATGTGCCGTCTGTGATATTAATGACCACAGACCAGGAGCCTCCAGTATAATTGATACAACTGTTGCACCAAGCATTTCATCAGCAGAGCCATATCTATGGAATGTTAATCTGACATTGTTCTTGAATGATGTCCAAGTTAATGAGACATCAGAATCGTGTGGCGGCAGCTACAAGAAGGGAGCGAAGAACATCAAGTTCTGCTGCTATAAATGAGACTTGCCTTGCTATCCCAGAATTGCCTTAAATGGGATCACTGTAGTTGAAAACTTCTCTTGTGTAAACTACACATTCACATCTAAGAGTGAATCAGTGAAGGTCACAAAATCATATTCTCTCTGTGGTTTTACTAACTACAGGTCATGTGGCTTCTGTTGGATTGGAAATAACAAATTACCACCACTGTGTGTCTATATGTTTGGAATTGGAGTCATCAATGACGCCTAACATCATCAAGTGCTATGACGATCATCATTTTCGGGAGGACGTGAACTCCCATGGTATATGGTGGATAGGCGGCAGGAACCATTGCAGGCTATGTCTGAAAAGTGTTCCTTCTTGCAGTTTCCTCATATTCCAAGTCCGGCTTGTTGCAGGAGCTACTGAGTTAAGTGCTCTGTGCACACCGTGAGCTGTGTGTCTCATCCGTTTTGATCCTGTTTCGATATCCCGCTTGTTTACGATGAATGATGATATCGTATGACAGGGAACAGTTGGCTGTGTTCACTTTCTGCGCGGTTTCGCCTTATGTCTTTTGGCGTGTGCTGAGACTGCTACGATGGGGACTACAGTTACCTTTCTTTGTTTGGGAGATGAGTTAGTAATTCGGATGATTCCACTGGCACTGGCGGTTGAGCAATTATGGATTTTAATTCGTTTGCTGTGATACCGAGGCCTTCCATAATCAATAACCAATACGTAGGATTAGTTTTATTTACTTACATATCTGTGTGTGCGTGTTGTTTGCTTGTTCCTGCTGAAGGTCTTTTGTGTGGAAACGTCGTTCAAATCTGTGTCGTCTTTTAATCACGTAAAGCTTTTACCATACCATTTTTTCTATTTTTGTTTTCAATTCTCCCTCACATTTAGCTTTACTGCAGCTTCTCATTTGTATGCATTCATTTGTATATCTTTGTCTTAACCCCGTTGTTGTATTCATGGTTTCATTGCCGAAAGGAAATGGCGTTAAACATTGAAAATATGGTATTTCTGGTTGAACATGTCTTCCGTAATGGTGGCAAATATACTGAAGAAATAATTCGACAATTTGTGCTGACATTTCCAGACTGACATGTCCCAACCTCAGTGTGGTGAACATCCACTTTACCCAATACAAGCCAGCCAAAAGCAGTAGTGTTTAGATGAATAATGCACATTTATGTTACAGTTTCCTGGAATTTCACATTTCCACTACACAGTGACTTAATACATATCCCGTATATTGGTGACAACCGGAAATAATGAAGGAAAAAAGATGTAGGGGGTAAATGAGAGAAAATACACTAGTTTGAAATAAAAGTTTGCTTAGAAGTCAGTGACAGAACTGACAAACAGTTGTAGAGACACATGATCGCCTACGCCAGTAGCAGAGCTGGATTAACCATTAAGCAAAATAAGCACCTGCTTAGGGCATCAATGGGAGGGGCACCACATAGGAGTCCCCAAATGAAATGAAACAAATGACACACAGATAAATACAATAATAGCAAGAGTAGTAAGATGAAGACATCTAGTGAGACATTGACATAAAATAAAACATAGGTATAAATTAAGAAATATGAATTGGTTATTGGTAATGGAAGGCCTCGGTATCACTGCAAACGAATTAAAATCCATAATTGCTCAACCGCCCGTGCCAGTGGAATCATCCGAATTACTAACTCATCTTCCAAACAAAGAAAAGTAACTGTAGTCTCCATCGTAGCAGTCTCAGCACACGCCAAAAGACATAAGGCGAAACCGCGCAGAAAGTGAACACAGCCAACCGTTCCCCGTCATACCATATCATCATTCATCGTAAACAATTGGAATATCGAAACATGATCAAAACGGATGAGACACACAGCTCACGGTGTGCACAGAGCACTTATATATGAATATGAATACTAAGACGGAAATATATACTAAGACACACACACACACATATATATATATATATAAATATATATATATATATATATATATATATATATATACACACACATAAATAGTAATACAGAGATATGTAGTAAGATGATAGCAACTAGTGAGACATAGATATATAGCGTCTGCAGCTATGTCTTCCCATACTGCAAGGTTTATGTTAGGAGTCGTCATGTCGCGTTTACACAAGTCTACAAATCGAAGTTTTGGGCGCCTCGTAGTCCTTTTGCCATCTGCCAGTTGTCTGTAAGGTTTATCTTTTGGTATGCGGCCATCTTTCATACGGTGTACGTGGCCAAGACAGCGTAACCTACGTTGTTTGAACATCGTGTAGATGTTCGGAAGGCCTGTGCGAGTCATGTTTTTCACTTTATCCTTCCAGGTGATACCAAGAATACAGCGCAGACATCGCATATGGAATACGTTTAGCCTACTCTCCTGCTTTACATAGGTTGTCCAAGATTCGCTACCATACAGGAGGATACTTATTATACAGGCATTGTAAACTGCAGCCTTTGTTTTAAATGTCAGTTTGTTGTTTTGCCAGACACGCCTAGAAAGACGGACAAAGGTGGTAGCAGCTTTACCAATAGGAGTGTCAATTTCTGTATGTAAAGATAGTCTGTCGCTGATGATGGACCCCAGGTAGTTATACTGCCGCACGATATCAAGTTTATAGTTGTCGATAGAGATTTCAGGTGTTGCTTCGACGTCCTGACCGAGTATGTTAGTTTTCTACAAACTTATTGTTAGACCGAAGCCTCGGCAGGCATGTGAAAAGCGATGTACCATGCTCTGGATTTCTTCCTGACTTTGCGTGACAAGTGCAGCGTCGTCAGCAAATAACAGATATCTAATAGAGATATGTCTGACCTTAGACCTTGCCTTAAGTCTTGAAAATTTGAACACATGACCATCAGATCTAGTATGAGGACAAACTCCTTCGTTTGCATCTGAGAATGCATGTTTTAATAGAACAGCGAAGAAGATTCCAAATAAGGTCTGAGCAAGAACGCATTCCAGCTTGACACTGCTGCATATGTTGAAGGATAGTTATGTGCAAGATATTTAATAAGACAGATATATAGTAAGGCAGAGATATATAGTAAGGCAGAGATACATAGTAAGGCAGAGATATATAGTAAGACAGAGATATATAGTAAGACAGAGATATATAGTAAGACAGAGATATATAGTAAGACGAAGACCTCTAGTAAGACAGAGACATATCATCATCATCAAGTACCGTGCCCATTGGCGTAGGTGATCATGTTTCTCCACAACTTTCGATCTCGACAGTTATTTATAATTTCTGTTATTGACCTTCTGTCAAGCCATTTTCTTAATCAGTCCGGTATCTTTTCTCTTTGCTTCCCTCTATCTCTTCGTCCCTCAATTTTCCCAGTTGTTACAATATATTCCAGCTGTTCTCTTCTCATTACGTTGTCAAAAAAATGATGATTGTTTCTTCCTAATATTGGAAATTAGCTCTCTTTTTGCTTTGGCCTCTTTCATAAAGTTTTCATTACTCTTCTTAGCTGTCCATGATATAATCAATATTCTTCTGTAAAACCCCATTTCTACAGGCTCCAGTGATTTTCTTGACTGTTGTCATAGTGTCCATGATTCACATCCATATATTAAGACTGGCTCTACATAAAATGTAATAACTTTTTTGTTTGTTTCTGTTGTCAAAAATGGATTGCACAGTATCTTTCTCATTTTTTGGTAAAGCAGCTTTCGCCTGAGCCATTCTGCATACAATGTCATTGACAGAATTATCAGATCGTCATGCCTCCCTGACATTTAGAATGTCAACCCGGTAGAGCGCGTGTCCGCCATCCAAGGCGGCTGTTCCAGCCAGACTGTCAGCTTGTTCCCTTCTTCTCACATCAGAGTGTCCAGGAAGAAACATGAAACAGATCCCATTCAGAGTTGAGTTCTTTAGTGGTCTCCTTCGTGTCCAGCCGCCTTCGATTCTCCTGAAAATATTCATTGAGTCACCCAGAAAGCACATTTGAGTAAAAGGTTATGTTTCTATACCTGGACATTTGCTTTAGTTAAAGCCATGATCTCCATCACCAAGCTACTGGTAGTTGCCGCTAAATCACCGCTTTCCTCCTTTACTTCTCTTCCACTGACCTTGACCATGACAGGCCACGAGCTCCGACTGTGTCGAACAATGGACCCATCAGTGTCAACCACAACCTCATCATCAGGTAAATTTTCATAGATCAAGACCTGCACCTCTTCCTTTACGACTATATGGTTTTGTTTAGGATCCCCTTTAGGGTGATGAATTTGTTCCAGTCTTTAAAATCAGCGTGTGACTGAGAGATTATATTTTGTCTGTAAATTATCTAATATATGGAGAGAAAGATACGTATCAGTTTTGAATTTACCTTATATTTTGATAGAGGTTATTTGTCCTGCCCTTTGATATTAGCTTTCTATATTGAAGGGGAGCATATGTGCTTCACCTGCTCTCCTGCCCCGCTTAGGCAGTCCAAGTTTCTCATCCATATAGAAGTGTGTACAGGACACAGTAAATTAGAAACTTTGTCCTATGTGTTGGTTTGGTGTTGGCCCATGCTATTGATGACATGTGATGAGAAGAGATAATAACCAAATAAGAAAGCAAGCCCTCATATGGGAAACAACAAGTAAGAGGAAGACTCAGAGAGACACTGAGAAGAACATTGATGAGAGAGGCAAGAGCAACAGGAATCGGCTCCCTCACAATAAGATAGAGCTGCTTGCACAGAACAGAGAAAAATGGCGAGATTTGATAAAATATCTTTAAAAGAATTGAAAACTGCTGGAATAAAAATTTAGATAAAAGAAGGAGTATCTGGGTCTACGCCCTATGGGCCGGCTGCGGTTCAAAAGGTCAATAGATAGAAAGATAGATGCTATTGAAGTTTACAAAATGTCGGATCTGTCTTTCCGATTCGAGAATTCATCTCTTCATCAAGTGACATGGTGGTTGTGATGGTCGAGCCGAGGCAAGTGAAACTCCGTACATATTCTTCTTATTTTCTTCTTTATGAGTCGTTCAGCACCGAGAGCTTTGCATTTATTCATGAGGTGTCGTATCTAGTGTTTGTTTCGTGTTAGACAGCACCCTGTTGGAGCACCACAGTCTCCCTGTCGCTTATTGAGAAATAGAAAAAGTCACGTGATCATCACCGAATAGAAGTTCCTTGACCGGAACATCCGACATTAAGATTTTGTCCTCAGATGTGTTAGATTAAATAAGGAACCGACAGATATTGTCCTCAGATGTGTTAAATTAAATAAGGAACCGACAGATATTGTCCTCAGATGTGTTAGATTAAATAAGGAACCGACAGATATTGTCCTCAGATGTGTTAGATTAAATAAGGAACCGACAGATATTGTCCTCAGATGTAGATGTATCCAGAGACGGCTTCAAAAACTTTGAGGCTACAAAAAAATAATCTGTGATTAGGATAGAAGCAAAAACATATTCTTCTTTTATTCCGCACTTCATTCCATAGGTCTGGGATGATCTGCCGCCGAACTTGATGGTAGCAGACATATTGTTGTGAAATGACAATCTTGAGTAATGTAGGAGGACAGCCATCATTTTCCAGCAACCTGTATAGACCCGCTCTGTTCCCGGTGCCAAAATCCTTTGTGAGATTAACGAACACAATAAATCTTCTCTATTCTTTCTTTGTGAGATCAACGGAAGCATTAAGTAGAGATCTTTCCTGTTCTTTTTGAGATCAACTGAAGATATAAATAGAGGTCTTCTCTATTCTTTGTGAGATCAACGGAAACTAAAATAGATGTCTTCTCTGTTCTTTGTGAGATCAACGGAAACTATAAATAGATGTCTTCTCTGTTCTTTGTGAGATCAACGGAAACTATAAATAGAGGTCTTCTCTGTTCTTTGTGAGATCAACGGAAACTATATATAGATGTCTTCTCTGTTCTTTGTGAGATCAACGGAAACTATAAATAGATGTATTCTCTGTTCTTTGTGAGATCAACGGAAACTATATATAGATGTCTTCTCTGTTCTTTGTGAGATCAACGGAAACTATAAATAGATGTCTTCTCTGTTCTTTGTGAGATCAACTGAAGCTATCAATAGAGGTCTTCTCTGTTCTTTGAGATAACGAAATCTATAAATAGAGTCCATGTCACTCCTTCGGATGAAAGAGATGAGAGTTAAGATGGGCACAGCCAAAAACGAGAAACTTAGTGGCCGTGTAAGAAGACTTATCAACCAACACAGAACTGGAGTCGTCAGTCGCTAGACACTACGGGACTTGGTGAGGAGGGAATCTGAGCACCTATGGACATGTATGACCCACTAATAATTCAAAAACTAAAAAAAACATATCATATCGGTGATGGACCGTCCAGCTGTATAACCGCACTGGGTTCTACCAGTTGATGTACGCGCTTTAGAACAATTCTTTTGAATAACATTCTAGTTATACTCAGAAGGTAGATTCCCCTATAGATGTTACAATCACGCATGGCACCATTATTCTTGTTCACATTAAGTCAACAAACTAGGTACCTCTCATAACTGGTATAACTTCACTTCTCGAACATTGGACAGTGAGTGAGTTGAGGTGTGTCAGGGGTGTTTCAACATTGGACAGTGAGTGAGTTGAGGTGTGTCAGGGGTGTTTCAACATTGGACAGCGAGTGAGTTGAGGTGTGTCAGGGGTGTTTCAACATTGGACAGCGAGTGAGTTGAGGTGTGTCAGGGGTGTTTCAACATTGGACAGCGAGTGAGTTGAGGTGTGTCAGGGGTGTTTCAACATTGGACAGCGAGTGAGTTGAGGTGTGTCAGGGGTGTTTCAACATTGGACAGCGAGTGAGTTGAGGTGTGTCAGGGGTGTTTCAACATTGGACAGCGAGTGAGTTGAGGTGTGTCAGGGGTGTTTCAACATTGGACAGCGAGTGAGTTGAGGTGTGTCAGGGGTGTTTCAACATTGGACAGTGAGTAAGTTGAGGTGTGTCAGGGGTGTTTCAACATTGGACAGCGAGTGAGTTGAGGTGTGTCAGGGCTGTTTCAACATTGGACAGCGAGTGAGTTGAGGTATGTCAGGGGTGTTTCAACATTGGACAGCGAGTGAGTTGAGGTGTGTCAGGGGTGTTTCAACATTGGACAGCGAGTGAGTTGAGGTATGTCAGGAGTGTTTCAACATTGGACAGCGAGTGAGTTGAGGTATGTCAGGGGTGTTTCAACATTGGACAGCGAGTGAGTTGAGGTATGTCAGGGATTTTTCAACATTGGACAGCGAGTGAGTTGAGGTGTGTCAGGGGTTTTTCAACATTGGACAGCGAGTAAGTTGAGGTATGTCAGGGGTGTTTCAACATTGGACAGCGAGTGAGTTGAGGTATGTCAGGGGTGATTCAACATTGGACAGCGAGTGAGTTGAGGTATGTCAGCGGTTTTTCAACATTGGACAGCGAGTGAGTTGAGGTATGTCAGGAGTGTTTCAACATTGGACAGCGAGTGAGTTGAGGTATGTCAGGGGTTTTTCAACATTGGACAGCGAGTGAGTTGAGGTATGTCAGGGGTTTTTCAACATTGGACAGCGAGTGAGTTGAGGTATGTCAGGGGTGTTTCAACATTGGACAGCGAGTGAGTTGAGGTATGTCAGGGGTGTTTCAACATTGGACAGCGAGTGAGTTGAGGTATGTCAGGGGTGTTTCAACATGGGACAGCGAGTGAGTTGAGGTATGCCAGGTGTGTTTCAACATTGGACAGCGAGTGAGTTGAGGAATGTCAGGGGTTTTTCAACATTGGACAGCGAGTGAGTTGAGGTATGTCAGGGGTTTTTCAACATTGGACAGCGAGTGAGTTGAGGTATGTCAGGGGTGTTTCAACATTGGACAGCGAGTGAGTTGAGGTATGTCAGGGGTTTTTCAACATTGGACAGCGAGTGAGTTGAGGTGTGTCAGGGGTGTGTCAACATTGGACAGCGAGTGAGTTGAGGTTTGTCATGGGTTTTTCAACATTTACAGCGAGTGAGTTGAGGTGTGTCAGGGGTGTTTCAACATTGGACAGCGAGTGAGTTGAGGTGTGTCAGGGGTGTTTCAACATTGGACAGCGAGTGAGTTGAGGTGTGTCAGGGGTGTTTCAACATTGGACAGCGAGTGAGTTGAGGTGTGTCAGGGGTGTTTCAACATTGGACAGCGAGTGAGTTGAGGTGTGTCAGGGGTGTTTCAACATTGGACAGCGAGTGAGTTGAGGTGTGTCAGGGGTGTTTCAACATTGGACAGCGAGTGAGTTGAGGTGTGTCAGGGGTGTTTCAACATTGGACAGAGAGTGAGTTGAGGTGTGTCAGGGGTGTTTCAACATTGGACAGCGAGTGAGTTGAGGTGTGTCAGGGGTGTTTCAACATTGGACAGCGAGTGCGTTGAGGTGTGTCAGGGGTGTTTCAACATTGGACAGCGAGTGCGTTGAGGTGTGTCAGGGGTGTTTCAACATTGGACAGCGAGTGAGTTGAGGTGTGTCAGGGGTGTTTCAACATTGGACAGCGAGTGAGTTGAGGTGTGTCAGGGGTGTTTCAACATTGGACAGCGAGTGAGTTGAGGTGTGTTTCAACATTGGACAGCGAGTGAGTTGAGGTGTGTCAGGGGTGTTTCAACATTGGACAGCGAGTGAGTTGAGGTGTGTCAGGGGTGTTTCAGAATTGACTGAAAACGTTCTACAACACATGAATGAATTACGACTGAGAACATAGTTGCATGTGTTTAGTGAAATAAAAGTATCAGCCCTATTGATAAATTGACACCGTGTTTCCAACAACTCAATACCCACAAGTGTTGTAGAGGAGCAATCTGAAACAGGAGGCTCAATGTATGTGATCTCAAATCTGCAGACTTCAAAACCACACACACACACACACACACACGCACACACACACACACACACACACACACACAGTAAAGTTGCAGCGGTCAACCATTTACTGAAACTCATAGTTACATTCTTTAAACACACACACAGTAAAGTTGCAGCGGTCAACCATTTACTGAAACTCATAGTTACATTCTTTAAACACACACACACACACACATATAAACGTATTTGCTGTTATTTTATTGCTGGAAAAAAATAGAATTTATAAAGAAGAATGTCAGAAGAAAATTGAAAATAATTCTATAAACACACATTCTATTGTGCAGAAATCTCCAACATATAAATAAATATAGGCATAAATGGAGTGTCGACAAACAAGGATATAGTGTGTCCAGTCAAGTGTCGACAAACAAGGATATAGTTTGTCCGGTCAGATGCCGACAAACAAGGATATAGTGTGTCCGGTCAAGTGTCGACAAACAAGGATATAGTGTGCCCAGTCAAGTGTCGCGGTTGGCTTACCACGGCAACAGCCGGGGTTCGTACCCTGGCGAGGACACCTGGGTTTTACTAATTCCCTAAAATTTAGTGGGAGCCGCGATAGCTCAGTGGTTAGTGAACTGGACTACTACGGACAAGGGGTAGGGTTCGATCCCAACCGACGGCTCCGGGTTCACCCAGCCTTAAATGGGTACCGGATTTTTTCTGGGAAAGTAAAGCAGCACGGGCGTAATACCGACCACATTACCCCAAAAATCATGTGCTGAAGGTTTGTAAAATATAGGGTCACTAACACCATATTTCCCTATACGCCACTTGGCGTGACGGGGGTACTTTACTTTACTTAGTCAAGTGTCGACAAACAAGGATATAGTGTGTCTAGTCAAGTTTCGACAAACAAGGATATAGTGTGTCCAGTCAAGTGCCGACAAACAAGGATAAAGTGTGTCCAGCCAAGTGCCGACAAACAAGGATATAGTGTGTCCAGTCAAGTGCCGACAAACAAGGATATAGTGTGTCCAGTCAAGTGCCGACAAACAAGGATATAGTGTGTTCGGTCAGTGCCGACAAACAAGGATATAGTGTGTCCAGTCAGATGCCGACAAACAAGGATATAGTGTGTCCAGTCAAATGCCGACAAGAAAGTGATCGTTTCATGTGAAGATGTGCCACATTGTTTCCCATGTTCCGCTATGGGCAAGGGTTGACAAATCCTTTTGGAGTTTCGGGTATATCGTACCTGTGACAGAGGTAATTGTGATGTTTGATATACGTTGGTACCTGTGACAGAGGTAATTGTGATGTTTGATATACGTTGGTACCTGTGACAGAGGTAATTGTGATGTTTGATACATGTCGGTACCTGTGACTGAAGTAATTGTGATGTTTGATATACGTTGGTACCTGTGACAGAGGTAATTGTGATGTTTGATACATGTCGGTACCTGTGACTGAAGTAATTGTGATGTTTGATACATGTCGGTACCTGTGACTGAAGTAATTGTGATGTTTGATACATGTCGGTACGTGTGACTGAAGTAATTGTTTGATACATGTTGGTAATCTGTGACTGAAGTAATTGTGATGTTTGATACATGTTGGTACCTGTGACTGAAGTAATTGTGATGTTTGATACATGTTGGTACCTGTGACTGAAGTAATTGTGATGTTTGATACATGTCGGTACCTGTGACTGAAGTAATTGTGATGTTTGATACATGTCGGTACCTGTGACTGAAGTAATTGTGATGTTTGATACATGTCGGTACCTGTGACTGAAGTAATTGTGATGTTTGATACATGTTGGTAATCTGTGACTGAAGTAATTGTGATGTTTGATACATGTTGGTACCTGTGACTGAAGTAATTGTGATGTTTGATACATGTTGGTACCTGTGACTGAAGTAATTGTGATGTTTGATACATGTTGGTACCTGTGACTGAAGTAATTGTGTTGTTTGATACATGTTGGTACCTGTGACTGAAGTAATTGTGATGTTTGATACATGTCGGTACCTGTGACTGAAGTAATTGTGATGTTTGATACATGTTGGTACCTGTGACAGAGGTAATTGTGATGTTTGATACATGTTGGTACCTGTGACAGAGGTAATTGTGATGTTTGATATACGTTGGTACCTGTGACTGAAGTAATTGTGATGTTTGATACATGTTGGTCCCTGTGACTGAAGTAATTGTGATGTTTGATACATGTTGGTACCTGTGACTGAAGTAATTGTGATGTTTGATACATGTTGGTACCTGTGACAGACGTAATTGTGATGTTTGATACGCGTTGGTACCTGTGACATAGGTAATTGTGATGTTTGATACATGTTGGTACCTGTGACATAGGTAGTTGTGATGTTTGATACATGTTGGTACATAACTATAGAGAAGGCACATTGGTTTGTGTACAATGTTGATCTGAATGCTAAATCGGTGAAACCTTCCAGGATGAAAGTAACTTACAGAGGAAACATTCAAAAGAAATACAAAAAGACTTTGGAATTTGATTCTATCTATCTATCTATTGACCTTTCGAGCCGTAACCGGCCCATAGGGCGTAGACCAAGATACACCTTCTCCTATATGAATTTTTTTGTTCTAGCAATTTGTCTTTTAAAGATATTTTATCAAATCTCGCCATCTGTCTCTGTTCTGTGCAAGCAGTTCTATCTCATTGAGGGAGCCGATTCCTGCTGCTCTTGCCTCTCTCATCAATGTTCTTCTCAGTGTCTCCCTGGGTCTTCCTCTTTTTCTTTTACCTGTTGTTTCCCATATGAGAGCTTGCTTTGCTATTCGATTATTATCTCTTCTCATCACATGTCCAACGTATGACCATCGTCTTTTCTTTATTACTGAAAATATTAGTGGTTGATTGGCGATTTCTCTAATTTCCTCGTTTGTTTTGAATTCGTTCCATTCTATACCAAGTATTTTCCTTAGACATTTATTTTCGAATGCGTTCAACTTTGTTTCTATATCTCTTGTCGTTTTCCAGCTTTCACACGCAGACGTAAGGGTTGATAGTACATTTGATTTGAATAGCCTAAGTTTTGTGTTTGTGCTGATGAGTTTTGATTTCCACAACTTTTCAAGGCTTCTGAAAGACATTGCTGCTTTAGCCATTCTGATTCTAATTTCTTTGCTCGTATCCCCTTCTCGATCAATGTGACTTCCAAGATAGATAAAGTGATCGATCTCTTCTACTGGTTTGTTTTCCATGTATATTTTGTCACTTGTTGGAATTAAACTTTTCATGACTTTAGTCTTTTCATGATTGACCTCAAGCCCAATTTTGCTGGCTATTGATGATAGTTCATTTGTGTTTTCCTGCATCGTTTTTGTCTGACTGCTGATGAGAACTATGTTATCAGCAAAGTCAAGGTCCTCTAAATGGTCTCCTTGTATCCATTCGATGCCTTTATTACCAGTGCAGCATTTCTTCATTATGAAGTCCATAACAATTCCAAATAACAAGGACGATAAAATACATCCTTGTTTAACCCCAGTTTCTATTGGGAAACATTCGCTCAGTCCTTCCTCTGTTCGAACTGCACATGTGTAACCATCATACATGTCTTTGATAATATTTATGATTTTTGATGGTAAACCATATTGCTTCAGAATTTTCCACAAAGAATCTCTATGAATACTATCAAATGCTTTTTTGAAGTCGATGAAGTTAAGTACAAAAGGTTTTTGCTTTTCAATGTGTTCCTCCAATATAAGTCGTAGAGTGAAAATGTGGTCAAGACAGCTTCTCCCTTTTCTAAACCCAGCCAGGAATTTGATTATTCTCGTCATATGATTCAACTCGAACGTCACAAATTTGATATTAGAGGAAGTTTCCAACAAGACACAGCAGCAACAACAGAATCAGATAAAGTGACATTAGAAATTACGATGCTATAAAAGGACAATACACAAATTTAAAATTGGAGAACTGCTTATGAATTATTTGGAAGATGGTGAAGCCATGCAGATTTTGAACACTTACATCACAACAATAACACGCAACTACGTTTGAAGAACACTGGCTCTCAAATTTACAATTAGGTTATGGTACCTTTAGTGTGAAATCTGAACCTCGGGGAAAGTCAAGAGGTGCTACTTGTCTTGTGATAGGATCGACTTAGCCGCTGCTTACAGACGATTGAACTCACCCCTCCATCTCTCTCTCTCTTTCTCTCTCTCTCTCTCTCTCTCTCTCCCTTGTTCCCTCTCTGTTCTTTTTTCTCTCGCTTGAAATCTTGAGACCGAGAAGATCACAGTTTTATTTATTTGTTAAATTACTATTTCTAATTCTACTCGCAATCTGTGACGAGATGAGATAACCTTCAGCTCTCAGAAAATGCCGTGATAGCTCAGTTGTTAGTGAACTGGACTACAATGGACATGAGGTCGCGTTCGATCCTGATCGACGGCTTCCGGGTTCACCCAGCCTTAAATAGGTACCGGATTTTTTTCTGGGAAAGTAAAGCGGCACAGGCGTAATACCGACCAGATTACCCCAAAAATAATGTGCGGAAGGTCTATAAAAATTATCGTCACTAACACCACATTCCCTAAACGTCACTTGGCATGACGGGGCTCTTTACATTACTTTTTTTTCTCAGAAAATAAATAAAAGTGAACAACTAACAGGATCCACAATCGACGTTCGAATTGTCTCCCATGAACTGTGGTGTTGTACTTAGCGGAGGAGACAAATGATAGTAACACCGAGTACAACATGGTTACTAATGGCGTAGGTAGTGGTTGTGGTAGGGTCAACGAACTCTTAGAGAGTAGCCAATGAAATAAGGCGGAGTATTTTATTACCGATTTTCAGAAAACACACCTTTATGGTCTAATAACACCATGTTAACTGGTTCATGACCAAGTCAGTAACAATTAGAAAAGCTTGTACCACACAGAATGATGGTGTCTGTATTGTCGCCATGTACAGCTGGCCGGGAATCAAAGACAGTGAGACGGGTCATCGGCGGGTTAACTTTCTATGAAATAGAAACATGAAAGGACAACACACAAAAAGGTAAGTAGTGAAGATTTAGTAACCCTACATGCTACATGATGCTAATGATTGTGATATATCTAGATAGTGGACTGTGAAGTTTTACTTGTGTCCTATGAGTTCCAGATTGTAAGGCACGTTAGAGAACGTTTCATCAAATGATCTCAAACTTGGCATGACGATTGTTTTCGTGTCACATTGGATGTAAGCCGTGTATCTAATCGGTTCCTGAAAGACAACGACAATGTATCAATCACTGTTCAAACGTCACTAATGTCTAAAAGTAAATGTAAACATGTAATAAAAATAATGTATGATGCGTTACCTCGAGATCAAGCAGTCACAAGGATGTGTTTACTACTATATGTTAGAAGAAATTGTGTTTCATTCTATGCACAAGATAAGCTAAAGATTATGTAACTATCCGGTCTGTTTTCATAGACAGTGTACATCAATGGCAAAAGGTTGTAAGCTTCTCTCTATATATGTGTTAGACAAACACAAGAATCTATCTCTCCCTATATATGTTAGACAAACACAAGAATCTATCTCTCCCTATATATGTTAGATAAATACAAGAATCTATCTCTCCCTATATATGTTAGACAAACACAAGAATCTATCTCTCCCTATATATGTTACACAAACACAAGAATCTATCTCTCCCTATATATGTTAGACAAACACAAGAATCTCTCTCTCTCTCTCTCTCTCTCTCTCTCTATATATATATATATATATATATATATATATATGTTAGATTAACACAAGAATCTATCTCTCCCTATATATGTTAGATAAACACAAGAATCTATCTCTCTCTCTCTCTCTATATATATATATATATATATATATATATATATATATATATATGTTAGATAAACACAAGAATCTCTCTCTCTCTCTCTATATATATATATATATATATATATGTTAGATAAACACAAGAATCTCTCTCTCTCTCTCTCTCTATATATATATATATATATATGTTAGATAAACACAAGAATCTCTCTCTCTCTCTATATATATATATATATATATTTTAGATAAACACAAGAATCTATCTCTCCCTATATATGTTAGATAAACACAAGAATCTATCTCTCCCTATATATGTTAGATAAACACAAGGATCTATCTCTCCCTATATATGTTAGACAAACACAAGAATCTATCTCTCTCTATATATGTTAGACAAACACAACAATCTCTCTCTCCCTCTCTCTCTCTCTCTCTCTCTATATATATATATATATATATATATATATATATATATATATGTTAGATAAACACAAGAATCTATCTCTCCCTATATATGTTAGATAAGCACAAGAATCTCTCTCTCTCTCTCTCTCTCTCTCTCTCTATATATATATATATATATATATATATACATATATATATGTTAGATAAACACAAGAATCTCTCTCTCTCTCTCTCTATATATATATATGTTAGATAAACACAAGAATCTAAATCTCTCTCTCTCTATATATATATATATGTTAGATAAACACAAGAATCTCTCTCTCTCTCTCTCTATATATATATATATATATATATATATATATGTTAGATAAACACAAGAATCAATCTCTCTCTCTATGTATATATGTTAGATAAACACAAGAATTTATCTCTCTCTCTCTCTATATATATATATATATATATATATATATATATATATATATATATATGTTAGATAAACACAAGAATCTCTCTCTCTCTCTCTCTCTCTCTCTCTCTCTCTCTATATATATATATATATATATATATATATATATATATATATATATATATATATATATATATATATATATGTTAGTAGTATAGGTGGCTGTGAACCCACTCTAAAAGTGCACGTACATGCACCGAAAGACAATAGATTTTGCACCAAAACCGCACGAAACTTGCACCAAATCTGTGTAAAAAAAAAAAAAAAATTTTTTTTGAATTCGCTATTTTTTCGACATTGACTATTTTTTTTTTTTGGGGGGGGGTAATTTTTTTTTTGGTTCGTCAGTTTGTCGAAACGGTCTACTGTGTCTGAGAGATTAACTCAGGTAAATTGAAAAGATCGTGTCTCGCTGGTAATCGGCTTATCGTGTGGTGCCGTGCGGGTCGTGATCGGCTCTCGCAATGTGTTAGATGAAAATATTTGTGAAAGAGTATTTTAAAAGAGTATATTTGAGAAAGTAAAATTTCAGAATTATTTAAAAAATATGTATTTGTGAAAGTAAAAAAAACTCAGAATTATTAAAATAAAAAAAAAAGTCTCCCACCAGGATTCGAACACGGGGTCTACTACGTGACAGGCCAGGCACTTAGCGGGAAATTTAAAATATAGGCGATCGAGTAACTGATTGGGTCGCGGATCTCGCACTACATTTTTTTAGTGATCATGTGCCACCCTAAACAGCATCATCAACCCTTCATGTCCTATCATCACCAACGTACCACACAAAGTTTCAAATCGATTATTATTCGGCGGCGGTCGGCATGTGAGGTGGAAGGGGGGGGGGGTATTAGGCGACAGGAGGCGATATGTAAAAAAATTCTGACAGGCAATGACGTTGAAGGGGTATTGTTAGGAAAAGGATTAGGTAAATACGACTATCTCGCGGGAGGGAACGGGTTGGTCGGCACAGGTGTGTTATTGTAGTATCGCTAACATCATGTGCCAGGATAGCGGTTCTTGGGGAAAGATTATTGGTCGTGTGTGTTATCGCTACCAACATTATCATCATGTGTCGTGTAGTAAGGTGTGCTAATATTAAATAGTGACGCTCGCTCTTTCTCATTCAATGTAAAGCAAAACAAAATTCTATATTTCACAACTTTATTAATACAACAAATATACAACATATATATTACTGTCTGGTTGCTGATAATTTTAAGCGTCTGGGTTTCCTACACAACCGCCCTCCATTTTGACAAAACCTTGATCAAAGCTGGAATAGGTAATCGGTGACTCTGCTGAAACATCCGGGGCATCCATATTGGCTGCCGGATCTGTCGTCTGAATAATAAGAGTGAGGTTCCCTTAGTTAACAAAACACAAACCGAGACTGCCTTAACGCCATCTTTAGACAATGGAACTACACCCTCTGCCTTCATGTCCTATCATCATCATGTGCCACCCTCAACAACATCATCAACCCTTCATGTCCTATCATCATCATCATGTGCCACCCTCAACACCATCATCATCCCAGCATGTCCTATTATCATCATGTGCCACCCTCAACACCATCATCATCCCAGCATGTTTTATTATCATCATGTGCCACCCTCAACAGCATCATCAAACCTTCATGTCCTATCATCATCAGCATCAGCATCATCATCAAGCCACACAAAGTATCAAACCGACTATTAGTGACACATCATCATGTGCCAACCTCAACACCATCATCAACCCTTCATGTCCTATCATCATCATTATCATGAGCCACCCTCAACAACATCATCATCCCAGCATGACCTATCATCATCATCATGTGCCACCATCAACAACATCATCAACCCTTCATGACCTGTCATCATCATCATGTGCCACCCTCAACAGCATCAGCATCCCTTCATGTCCTATCATCATCATCGCTTCATGTCCTATCATCATCAAGCCACACAAAGTATCAAACCGATTATTAGTGACACATCATCACCATGTGCCACCCTCAACACCATCATCAACCCTTCATGTCCTATCATCATCATCATCATCATGTGCCACCCTCAACAACATCATCAACCCTTCATGACCTATCATCATCATCATGTGCCACCCTCAACAGCATCAGCATCCCTTCATGTCCTATCATCATCATCCCTTCATGTCCTATCATCATCAAGCAACACAAAGTATCAAACCGATTATTAGTGACACATCATCATCATGTGCCACCCTCAACACCATCACCAACCCTTCATGTCCTATCATCATCATCATCATGTGCCACCCTCAACAACATCATCAACCCTTCATGACCTATCATCATCATCATGTGCCACCCTCAACAGCATCAGCATCCCTTCATGTCCTATCATCATCATCCCTTCATGTCCTATCATCATCAAGCCACACAAAGTATCAAACCGATTATTAGTGACACATCATCATCATGTGCCACCCTCAACACCATCATCATCCCTTCATGTCCTATCATCAAGCCACACAAAGTATCAACCAGCTAAATTCTCTCTCTCTCTCTCTCTCTGTCTCTCTCACATTCATGGTAAACCAAAACAAAATAGGCTCATACTCAAAAAGTCGACCTCAAAACCATAAAAATCTACTCACATAGTCATACTAGTTAGACACAACGTGCAGGAAGTTATATTCAATGTCAAAAAAAAGTCAGACCAAATCGCAAGCCTTTTAATCACAGAACACAAAAATGTAGGCTCATATTAAAAAAGTCGACCTCAAAACCATAAAAATCTACTCACATAGTCATACTAGTTAGACACAACGAGCAGGAAGTTATATTCAAGGTCCAAAATGTTGGACCAAATCACTAAGATTTTACCACCATAACACACAAATTTAGGCTCATATTAAAAAAGTCGATCTTAAAACTCTACAAATCTACTCCCATACTCATACTAGTTAGACACATCGAACAGATAGTTATAGCCAATGTAAAAAAAAAGTCAGACCAAATCGCAAGCATTTTACGCCCAGAACACAAAAATGTAGGCTCATATTAAAAAAGTCGACATCAAAACCATAAAAATCTACTCACAAGTCATAATTGTTAGACACATCGAACAGATCGTTATTTCTAAAACCAAAAAAGTTTGGCCAAATCGCAAACATTTTATCACCAGAACACAAAAAGTTGACCTCAAAACACTAAAAAAGCTACTCATATAGTCATAATAGTTAGATACAAGGAGCAGGAAATTATATTCAAGGTCCAAAAAATTAGACCAAATCACAAACATTTTATCCCCAGCGACATAAAACACCCTAAAAATCTACGCCGATACTCAGACTAGTTAGAAACATCGAACAGATAGTTACATCCAAAGTCCCAAATAGTTAGGTCAAATTGCAAACATTTCGTACCAGAACACAAAAATGTAGGCTCAAATTAAAAAAGTCGACCTAAAAATGTCAAAAAGCTACTCACATAGTCATAATTGTTAGACACATCGAACTGATCGTTATTTCTAAAGCCAAAAAATGTTGACCAAATCGCAAATATTTTACCCACAGAACACAAAAATATAGGTTCATATTCAAAAAGTCGACCTAAAAATCCCAAAAGCTACTCACATAGTCGTAATAGTTAAACACAGCGAGTAGAAAGTTATATTCTAGGTCCAAAAAGTTTGGCCAAATCACTAACAATTTACCCACAGAACAAAATAAATATAGACTCATATTTAAAAAGTCGACCTCAAAACCATAAAAATCTACTCCCATACTCATACTAGTTAGACACAACGAGCAGATAGTTATATTCAAACTCCAAAAAAAAACTTTATTTTAGACATCCCCATACCAAAAATGTACTTAAAAATCACTTTTGAAATTTGTACCCCCATTATAATTTTTGATGGCTACGCCCCTGAATTCGATGAAAATCGTAAATTTAGCACGTAGGCTTACCTAAAACTTTATTTTAGACATCCCCATACCAAAAAAAAAAAACACCTTTTCTTCTTTTCTTTCCTCATCTGCCTTTCAGCGTCGAGGAGAGATATAATTTGCGGTCTCTTGCTCTTCTGTTCGCCTCTGCTGCTGGTATGTTTCCTAGCGCTTCTAATTGTACATCGACCCATCCTTTTTTCGTGGTCGACAGTTGGGTCTGGTGTTCTCACAACATTTTGCTGAAGGCTCGTTGTGTTTTTGATCTGTCTGCCCTGTCACCTAGCCAAACTATTTTATCTGTTGTTTCCTTATATATTCTATGATGGGGGGCTATTCCTAGCTTTCTTCTCAGTTCTTCATTTCTGAGCTTATCTCTCAGACTGTTTCCTGTCATTCGTCTAACACATTTCATCTCTGAGATCACAAAAATTTAGGCACATACTCAAAAAGTCGACCTCAAAACCATAAAAATCTACTCCCACACTCATCTAAAAGTTACACCAAAACCGCACGAGATTTGCACCGTGCAAAAACATTCACAAGTTTGACACGCGCACCAGTTTGGCACAATCCACCAATAGACATCCCCATACGAAAAATTTACTTAAAAATCACTTTTATGATTGTTACGCCCCTTACGAATGCTGATTGTTACGCCACTTACGAAGGTGCATTGTGCCAAACTGGTGCGCGTGTCAAACTTGTGAATGTTTTTGCACGGTGCAATTCTCGTGCGGTTTTGGTGTAACTTTTAGATGAGTGTGGGAGTAGATTTTTATGGTTTTGAGGTCGACTTTTTGAGTATGTGCCTAAATTTTTGTGATCTCAGAGATGAAATGTGTTAGACGAATGACAGGAAACAGTCTGAGAGATAAGCTCAGAAATGAAGAACTGAGAAGAAAGCTAGGAATAGCCCCCCATCATAGAATATATAAGAAAACAACAGATAAAATAGTTTGGCTAGGTGACAGGGCAGACAGATCAAAAACACAACGAGCCTTCAGCAAAATGTTGTGAGAACACCAGACCCAACTGTCGACCACGAAAAAAGGATGGGTCGATGTACAATTAGAAGCGCTAGGAAATATACCAGCAGCAGAGGCGAGCAGAAGAGCAAGAGACCGCAAATTATATCTCTCCACGACGCTGAAAGGCAGATGAGGAAAGAAAAGAAGAAAAGGTGTTTTTTTTTTTTTGGTATGGGGATGTCTAAAATAAAGTTTTAGGTAAGCCTACGTGCTAAATTTACGATTTTCATCGAATTCAGGGGCGTAGCCATCAAAAATTATAATGGGGGTACAAATTTCAAAAGTGATTTTTAAGTACATTTTTGGTATGGGGATGTCTAAAATAAAGTTTTTTTTTTGGAGTTTGAATATAACTATCTGCTCGTTGTGTCTAACTAGTATGAGTATGGGAGTAGATTTTTATGGTTTTGAGGTCGACTTTTTAAATATGAGTCTATATTTATTTTGTTCTGTGGGTAAATTGTTAGTGATTTGGCCAAACTTTTTGGACCTAGAATATAACTTTCTACTCGCTGTGTTTAACTATTACGACTATGTGAGTAGCTTTTGGGATTTTTAGGTCGACTTTTTGAATATGAACCTATATTTTTGTGTTCTGTGGGTAAAATATTTGCGATTTGGTCAACATTTTTTGGCTTTAGAAATAACGATCAGTTCGATGTGTCTAACAATTATGACTATGTGAGTAGCTTTTTGACATTTTTAGGTCGACTTTTTTAATATGAGCCTACATTTTTGTGTTCTGGTACGAAATGTTTGCAATTTGACCTAACTATTTGGGACTTTGGATGTAACTATCTGTTCGATGTTTCTAACTAGTCTGAGTATCGGCGTAGATTTTTAGGGTGTTTTATGTCGCTGGGGATAAAATGTTTGTGATTTGGTCTAATTTTTTGGACCTTGAATATAATTTCCTGCTCCTTGTATCTAACTATTATGACTATATGAGTAGCTTTTTTAGTGTTTTGAGGTCAATTTTTTGTGTTCTGGTGATAAAATGTTTGCGATTTGGCCAAACTTTTTTGGTTTTAGAAATAACGATCTGTTCGATGTGTCTAACAATTATGACTTTGTGAGTAGATTTTTATGGTTTTGATGTCGACTTTTTTAATATGAGCCTACATTTTTGTGTTCTGGGCGTAAAATGCTTGCGATTTGGTCTGACTTTTTTTTTACATTGGCTATAACTATCTGTTCGATGTATCTAACTAGTATGAGTATGGGAGTAGATTTGTAGAGTTTTAAGATCGACTTTTTTAATATGAGCCTAAATTTGTGTGTTATGGTGGTAAAATCTTAGTGATTTGGTCCAACATTTTGGACCTTGAATATAACTTCCTGCTCGTTGTGTCTAACTAGTATGACTATGTGAGTAGATTTTTATGGTTTTGAGGTCGACTTTTTTAATATGAGCCTACATTTTTGTGTTCTGTGAGTAAAAGGCTTGCGATTTGGTCTGACTTTTTTTTTACATTGAATATAACTTCCTGCTCGTTGTGTCTAACTAGTATGACTATGTGAGTAGATTTTTATGGTTTTGAGGTCGACTTTTTGAGTATCAGCCTATTTTGTTTTGGTTTACCATGAATGTGAGAGAGACAGAGAGAGAGAGAGAGAGATAATTTAGCTGGTTGATACTTTGTGTGGCTTGATGATAGGACATGAAGGGATGATGATGGTGTTGAGGGTGGCACATGATGATGATGTGTCACTAATAATCGGTTTGATACTTTGTGTGGCTTGATGATGATAGGACATGAAGGGATGATGATGATAGGACATGAAGGGATGCTGATGCTGTTGAGGGTGGCACATGATGATGATGATAGGGCATGAAGGGTTGATGATGTTGTTGAGGGTGGCACATGATGATGATGATGATAGGACATGATGGGTTGATGATGGTGTTGAGGGTGGCACATGATGATGATGTGTCACTAATAATCGGTTTGATACTTTGTGTGGCTTGATGATGATAGGACATGAAGGGATGCTGATGCTGTTGAGGGTGGCACATGATGATGATGATAGGTCATGAAAGGTTGATGATGTTGTTGAGGGTGGCACATGATGATGATGATGATAGGACATGAAGGGTTGATGATGGTGTTGAGGGTGGACATGATGATGATGTGTCACTAATAATCGGTTTGATACTTTGTGTGGCTTGATGATGATAGGACATGAAGGGATGATGATGATAGGACATGAAGGGATGCTGATGCTGTTGAGGGTGGCACATGATGATGATGATGATAGGTCATGAAGGGTTGATGATGTTGTTGATGGTGGCACATGATGATGATGATAGGTCATGCTGGGATGATGATGTTGTTGAGGGTGGCACATGATAATGATGATGACAGGACATGAAGGGTTGATGATGGTGTTGAGGGTGGCACATGATGATAATAGGACATGCTGGGATGATGATGGTGTTGAGGGTGGCACATGATGATGATGACAGGTCATGAAGGGTTGATGATGTTGTTGAGGATGGCACATGATGATGATAGGACATGAAGGCAGAGGGGGTAGTTCCATTGTCTAAAGATGGCGTTAAGGCAGTCTTGTGTTTTGTTAACTAAGGGAACCTCACTCTTGTTAATCAGACGACAGATCCGGCAGCCAATATGGATGCCCCGGATGTTTCAGCAGAGTCACCGATTACCTATTCCAGCTTTGATCAAGGTTTTGTCAAAATGGAGGGCGGTTGTGTAGGAAACCCAGACGCTTAAAATTATCAGCAACCAGACAGTAATATATATGTTGTATATTTGTTGTATTAATAAAGTTGTGAAATATAGAATTTTGTTTTGCTTTACATTGAATGAGAAAGAGCGAGCGTCACTATTTAATATTAGCACACCTTACTACACGACACATGATGATGTTGGTAGCGATAACACACACGACCAATAATCTTTCCCCAAGAACCGCTATCCTGGCACATGATGTTAGCGATACTACAATAACACACCTGTGCCGACCAACCCGTTCCCTCCCGCGAGATAGTCGTATTTACCTAATCCTTTTCCTAACAATACCCCTTCAACGTCATTGCCTGTCAGAATTTTTTTACATATCGCCTCCTGTCGCCTAATACCCCCCCCCCCCCTTCCACCTCACATGCCGACCGCCGCCGAATAATAATCGATTTGAAACTTTGTGTGGTACGTTGGTGATGATAGGACATGAAGGGTTGATGATGCTGTTTAGGGTGGCACATGATCACTAAAAAAATGTAGTGCGAGATCCGCGACCCAATCAGTTACTCGATCGCCTATATTTTAAATTTCCCGCTAAGTGCCTGGCCTGTCACGTAGTAGACCCCGTGTTCGAATCCTGGTGGGAGACTTTTTTTATTTTAATAATTCTGAGTTTTTTTTACTTTCATAAATACATATTTTTTAAATAATTCTGAATTTTTACTTTCTCAAATATACTCTTTTAAAATACTCTTTCACAAATATTTTCATCTAACACACCGCGAGAGCCGATCACGACCCGCACGGCACCACACGATAAGCCGATTACCAGCGAGACACGATCTTTTCAATTTACCTGAGTTAATCTCTCAGACACAGTAGACCGTTTCGACAAACTGACGAACCAAAAAAAAATCCCCCCCCCCAAAAAAAAAAATAGTCAATGTCGAAAAATAACGAATTCAAAAAAAAATTTTTTTTTTTTTTTTTTGGCACGGATTTGGTGCAAGTTTCGTGCGGTTTTGGTGCAAAATCTATTGTCTTTCGGTGCATGTACGTGCACTTTTAGAGTGGATTCACAGCCACCTATACTACTTATGTTTGACAAACACAAGAATCTATCTCTCCCTATATATGTTAGACAAACACAAGAATCTCTCTCTATATATATATGTTAGATAAACACAAGAATCTCTCTCTATATATATATTTATATATATATATATATATGTTAGATAAACACAAGAATCTCTCTCTCTATATATACATGTCAGATAAACACAAGAATATATATCTCTCTCTATATATATATATACATGTCAGATAAACACAAGAATCTGTCACTGTTCTATATATATATCTTAACCTCATTCTATATCACAGGCACATTATTTATCTCCACCTCATTTTATATCTCCGCCTCATTCTATATCTCCGCCTCACACTATCTCTGCCTCATTCTTTATCCACTCTTCTCACCAAAAGGTTATGAATTATGTTTCACAGCTAAAGAGGCAGATTAAGAGACATGCAAAGAAAATATAATGTAAAATATTTGTAAGAGAGCACAAATAATCTAATAAAGATAGTAGCGAATGCCTATAATAGGGACAAGAAATGCGATAAAGAAATACAACAGAGCTATTTATGTTGAGAACATTTTGAAGACGTTGTGGATAGACCACACCAATAAGATCGTCTCAACAGAGTGCAAAGAAGCAAACTATGTAACGCCAAGCAAGGAAGAAATAATGAAAGCCATCAAAGCTCTATAATGACAGTAAAGCCACAAGGCTCAGTGAAATTAATTGAGAAACCATCAGGGTGTTAATAAAAACCTAGAGGATAAAACATGGGAGAGAAAATGGCTACTTCAAGACTGAAGAAAAGGTTATTTATCAAACTACCAACGGGAAAGAAATAACAAGAGTTGGCAAAATGCAACAGAATAATGCAGTTATCAGTGCTAGGATAAATATTATCTATATTATATATCATATCTTGGTGTGTGTCATGTTAGTCATATCTCATATCTTGGTGTGTCCTTGTTAATCATGTCTCATATCTTTATGTGTGTGTATGTGTTTAGTCATATCTAATATCTTAGTGTGTATCTGTGTTAGTCATTTGTCATATCTTTGTGTGTGCATGTTTATGTTAGTCATATCTCATATCTTTCTGTGTGCATACCTGTGTATGTCACATCTCATATCATTGTGTGTGCATGTCTATGTTGATCATATCTCATATCTTTGTATGCATGTCTATGTTAGGCACGTGTCATATCTTTGTGTGTGCATGTCTATGTCTGTCATATCTCATATCTTTATGTGCATGTTTATGTTGGTCATGTGTCATAAATCTTGATGTGTGTCAGTGTTAGTCATGCCTCGTATCGCTGTGTGCATGTCTGTGTTAGTCACCTCTAGTGACTCGGGCAGATGGTGTTCGTAAACCTGGGAGGGCCGACCATCTAAGGGCAGAATCCCCCTACAGAAAAGATCATCTGCTGCTTTGCAGGAAGATTGGGGACAATCAAAGGCTAAGGAATGCAAACCTGAATAAAATGCTGGCTGAAATCGGATGCACTTGGCCACTGGCGCAGAACACAATGTAACGTTTTAACGGGTGTTCAATCAGAGTGGATCTGGCAGACTCTAATTGTGATGTTCTGTCTGTGGGAGGCGTTCAACACACTTAACCTGACAGCTGACTTCATGTGGGAGTCTGGAATCCTACTCTGATTGAGTCCTGAACGCAGAGAGAGAGAGAGAGAGAGAGAGAGAGAGAGAGGGAGAGAGAGAGAGAGACATTATATATAATATATATTATTATAGAATCATTATGGAAAGACTGAAAGTTGCCATTGAGAAATGTTTGAGAGATGAACAAGCAGATTTTAGGAAAAATAGATCATGCACTGACCAAATAACTACCACATGAATACAAGTTGAACTGAGCTTAAAATTACGATCACAACTCTATTTGAGATTTGTGGATTATAAAAAGTCACTGGATAGTTTAGATAGAGGAATGTTATGGAAGTTTGCTGAGTCATTATGGAATATCTACGTTTATTAACCTGATAGAAACAATGTATCAATGAATGAAATGTAGTATTGTAAGTGATGGCAGCTTGCCGAAGCATTTGAAATAAGAACGTGAGTAAGGTAGGGATACATTCTGTACCTATTTCTCTTGTTGCTAGCAGCTGGATTAGATTATGATAACACATAACAAAAATAACACCCAGTGGTCACTGGCCAAACAACCTGATAACTTAGACTTTGCCACGGCAAGCATTATTTGAATCTCAGAGGTGTGGAAGCTACTTGTAGATGCAAATTAAATTTGGAGAAGAGAGTTGAAAGCAGAGATGAAGAAGATGAGGAAAACATCAGCGGATTGTAGGGGAATGCATCAAGCAGGACAACATGGAAAATGTTTGTTAATGACGTGTGTTCTTTACCGGAAGCTAGAAGAGAACTGTAGAGGGAAGGTTAGTCTACAACTTGGGTTGCAAGGATCAACGCAGTGAGGGAATGGAAGAATGGGGATCTTCATAAGGGTCATTTTTGGGTTGCAGGGATAAACTTAGTAGAGGGGATGTAGTCTTTGTCATTTAACAAGCAAAATCATTTTCAAAGTAAAATGATAAACAGCTGAACTTGTTTTTTATGTACGAAATTTAGCATCAACGAGATGATATGTACATGGCATTTGTCGTCTTGACAGCTAGTTGGTGGCAAACAATCATAGCTAAAGGTTTGCTAAAATATTTGTCTCTTATGCTGGATGCTGCTTTACTAAACAAAGAGATGGTATGTACATGGCATTTGTCGTCTTGACACCTAGTTGGTGGCAAACAATCATAGCCAAAGGTTTGCTAAAATATTTGTCTCTTATGCTGGATGCTGCTTTACTAAACACAGAGATTATGCAGAAGAAAAACGTCAAAGAAAGAATTATTTTTACTTTGTACATAACATATTTGACAACATCAACAATATTTACCACTCTATAACTCAACATTACTTACCACTATCTTACCATCTATGTAAAAGATTCCTAACTTTATTCAATCTCATTTACTTCAAATCATTAGTAAATTGTTTCCTAATTCCTACCAGTAAAATATGGGATTATATAAACAAATATGTCCATTAATTGTAAACATGTGTCTACGCTTCTCACAGATAAAAATGCAACAGTTACAGAAGATATGTTATTGACATTGGTGCTAATCTAGTTTGTGCCATAGGGACCTTTCTTAGAATGTTTCTAAGGTCGATGCTCAAGGTAATGCAGTCAAATACGTCTAGGTCGTTATCACCTTGTTGTTATCGCGTTGATATTATCACGCTTTTGTTATCACCACCAAACAATCAGAACGAGAATATGTCAATAATTACCCCGTTGATGCTAAATCTGCAGGCTGGCCATGTTCCCATTGCTCCGTCAAGACCAATAAACTCAAAATCTGCAGCACAGTCGTGCGTTGTATGAAGGTCTTCTCGTTTGACATCCTCCAGATCAGCAATATTGTACTCTCCTATTTTTCTAAAACACCAAAGGCGATTTTATTTAAAAGCAAAAATATTGTGAAAGTTGAAAACACAGTGATAATAAGTGATGTAAACAACAACAATATTAGCCACACTTTGGTTTAGTTCAAATATTTCCACGGAGGTGGTTGCTGCAGCGCTCTCTAGTGCTAGAAGATTAGGAAAGCCATTTTCAACAACAGACAAACCTGCAAGTTCATTCAACGTTTTGGAAAGCCAGGTCTGATTTACCGACATGATTTCTGGACGATCGTAAAACAAGTTGTAAAATGGCTGAAGTCACATAATGGCGTTTTATTTAAGTTTAAAAGAAGAATGTTGAGAATACCACGGGCAGTTCTAAAATAATATTAGAGATAACATTATAGATAACGTTAGAGATAACATTATAGATATAATTAGAGATAACATTATAGATAACATTATAGATAATATTATAGATAAAATTAGAGATAACATTATAGATAACATTATAGATAATATTATAGATAACATTAGAGATAATATTATAGATAAAATTAGAGATAACATTATAGATAGAATTAGAGATAACATTATAGATAACATTATAGGTACTGTTATAGATACAATTAGAGATAACATTATACATAACATTATAGATAATATTAGAGATAACATTAGAGATACCATTAGAGATAACATTAGAGATAACATTAGAGATAACATTATAGATACCATTAGAGATAACATTATAGATAACATTATAGATAACATTATAGATAACATTATAGATAACATTAGAGGTAACATTATAGATAACATTAGAGGTAACATTATAGATAACATAATAGATAACATTAGCGGTAACATTATAGATACCATTAGAGATAACATTATAGAAGAAAAAATAGCAAATAAAGAAAGTTGACTACCAACGTCAGGGATGAGATGCCATAAGAAGGGAACAGATGGAGGATATTGTGACAACTGGAAACATTGAGGGTGAGAAGAAATAGGGGAAAACACCGAGAGATAAACGACATCAGAGGCAAGTATAAACATAGAAAGTCGATGACTAACTTGCATTTGTGTGTTGCAGTAAAGTTGTATAAAGTTACGTGGATCACCCCGCTCTTGTCCTCGGAGACGGTACCGATTAGCAGCAAGTGGAGAACTCTGTTAAACGCCCATTCTATAAACAAGACGATTCGCTATAGACGGGAGATCATTATACATTGAGAATTAACAATTTCCTCCGACGGTTTGTGTAGATTGTTAATGTAGATGGTTTATGTGGATCTTTGTGTAGATGGTTTGTGTTGGTGGTTTGTGTTTAGGTGATTTGTGCAAATGGTCTGTGTAGATCCTTGTGTAGATGTTTTATGTAGACTATTGTGTAGATGGTTTATGATGTAAATGGTTTGCGCTGATGTTTTATAAAGATGGTTAATATAGATAGGTTTCTACAGATGGTTTGTGTAAATGGTTTATGTAGATGGTTTGTGTACATAGTTTATGTAGATGGTTTTTGTAGATGCTTTGTGTAGATGGTTGTGTAGATGATTTGTGTAAATGGTTTTTGTAGATGGTTTATGTACATAGTTTATGTAGATGGTTTTTGTAGATGCTTTATGCAGATGGTTTGTGTAAATGGTTTTTGTAGATGGTTTGTGTACATAGTTTATGTAGATGGTTTTTGTAGATGCTTTGTGTAGATAGTTTCTGTAGATGGCTTGTTTAGGCGGCGGTGGCTTGTGTAGATGGTTCATGTGGATCATTGTGTATATGGTTTATAATTTGTGTAGGTGGTCTATGTGGGTGACCGTGTAGTGTGGCTCATTGTGTAGATTATTGAGCACATCAAATTATTTGTGCGGATCACTTTGTAGATGCTTTTGTGTAATTTACTGTGTAAATGGTTTGTTTCTAGAGGCATATACATAAACAGTGAGAGAAACATGAATATTGAGAGGTTTCTGAAAATATATAGCGAGAAAAAAGCACTTGAAGACAATAAAAGATATGCACATGCAGGCAGTGAGAAATATACACGTGAAGATAATGAGAAATATACACATGTAAACAGTGAGAAATATACACGTGAAGATAATGAGAAATATACACATGTAAACAGTGAGAAATATATACTTGACGATAATGAGAAATATACACATGTAAACAGTGAGAAATATACACGTGAAGATAATGAGAAATATACACATGTAAACAGTGAGAAATATATACTTGACGATAATGAGAAATATACACATGTAAACAGTGAGAAATATATACTTGACGATAATGAGAAATATACACATGTAAACAGTGAGAAATATACACTTCACGATAATGATAAATATACACATGTAAACAGTGAGAAATATACACGTAAAGATAATGAGAAATATACACATGTAAACAGTGAGAAATATACACTTGAAGATAATGAGAAATATACACATGTAAACAGTGAGAAATATACACTTGAAGATAATGAGAAATATACACATGTAAACAGTGAGAAATATATACTTGACGATAATGAGAAATATACACATGTAAACAGTGAGAAATATACACTTCACGATAATGAGAAATATACACATGTAAACAGTGAGAAATATACACTCCACGATAATGAGAAATATACACATGTAAACAGTGAGAAATATACACGTGAAGATAATGAGAAATATACACTTGTAAACAGTGAGAAATATACACTTGACGATAATGAGAAATATACACATGTAAACAGTGAGAAATATACACTTGAAGATAATGAGAAATATACACATGTAAACAGTGAGAAATATACACTTGACGATAATGAGAAATATACACATGTAAACAGTGAGAAATATATACGTGAAGATAATGAGAAATATACACATGTAAACAGTGAGAAATATACACTTGACGATAATGAGAAATATACACATGTAAACAGTGAGAAATATACACTTGACGATAATGAGAAATATACACATGTAAACAGTGAGAAATATACACTTGAAGATAATGAGAAATATACACATGTAAACATGTAGACGAGAAGTTGCGCACTAAAATGGAGGATGGAATTGATAAACTGTTGGCACGCCACGATAAGTAGTGCAATACATTGCGCGGAGAGAAAAGTGACGTAACAAGAGGATGACGTGGTCAAGAAGGGCAGTTAGCAACGGGCAATCAGAGAATGATGGACCGTGCAACAGTGGAGAGAGACAAGCTCATTAGGTAGGTGACGTATATTCTTCTGATGGTGCAGTAATTTCAATTGGATATAGTGAACGAGCAGTGTGCTCAAGGTTGTGAAGCAAATCTTTAGTGAAACCGTCACCAAATAGTTCTGGGAAGTAACTCAGCAAGAACTGAAGGGACAGGAACATGTGAGTTCCTGTGCAGGAGCAGTGGGCTTACAAATTATTCATGCAAGAGGCGAGGAGGCTGTTAGGCCTATTTCAAAAGTCCTGATGGGAATAACGCTAAGTGCGCAGGCGGAGTTATACTGAGTTGTAAGTCGTCATCGTTATGTCAATTGTGAGTGAGATAAACACTAGAATCTTAATTTATGTTAACAATGAGTGAAATAAACACTAGAATCTTAATTTATGTCAACAATGAGTGAGATAAACACTAGAATCTTAATTTATGTCAACAATGAGTGAGATAAACACTAGAATCTTAATTTATGTCAACTGTGAGTGAGATAAACACTAGAATCTTAATTTATGTCAACAATGAGTGAGATAAACACTAGAATCTTAATTTATGTCAACAATGAGTGAGATAAACACTAGAAACTTAATTTATGTCAACAATGAGTGAAATAAACACTAGAATCTTAATTTATGTCAACAATGAGTGAGATAAACACTAGAAACTTAATTTATGTCAACAATGAGTGAAATAAACACTAGAATCTTAATTTATGTCAACAATGAGTGAGATAAACACTAGAATCTTAATGTATGTCAACAATGAGTGAGATAAACACTAGAATCTTAATTTATGTCAACAATGAGTGAGATGAACAGCAGAGTCGTCCTAAGAGGTGAGAGCGGGCGAGAGGCCTGCACATGAGTGTAGAGACGTTGTGTAACATTTATATTTGTAACATTTTGGGTTGTATCATTTAAGTGTGCATATGAGGAGACCAACACCGCAACAGTGAGTGAGATAAACAATAGAATCTTCATAAGAAAGGAGAGCAGGCTGATTACACGCTGAGTTTGGGCTGTTGGATGGCATGAAATTATCATCGTAATGCGCCAGCAAGAGCTTGCTAATGTGTTTTAATAACTCAGCTGTAAGGGTGATGTGGTAACATGCTGAGATTATGAGGCGGACAGCACTGTATCCCGTCGTGCACAGAATGTAGTGTTTATCAGCTGAATAAAGTGAGTTGTATTATCCAAACATTGTCTTGTTCATACATTAATCAGTGAGGTACTAAGTTTGCAGTGGCATTTCAAGTATTATGTGCTGGTTTATGATCATGCTTTAATCTTCAAATACTTCAAAAAGACAATGCTTTAATCAGTAAAATGGTGCTTCTTAAATTAGTACTTCAAAAAGACACTGCTTCAAACAGTGAGAAATATGCACATGAAGATAACGAGAAATATACACATGTAAACAGTGAGAAATATACACATGAAGATAATGAGAAATATACACATGCAAACAGTGAGAAATATACACATGAAGATAATGAGAAATATACACATGTAAACAGTGAGAAATATACACGTGAAGGTAATGAGAAATATACACATGTAAACAGTGAGAAATATACAAATATAAACAGTGAGAAATATCCACACATAGACAGTGAAAAATAAACAAGTGCAGTTAATGAGAAATATGCTCAAATAGACAGTGAGAGGCAGAAACATAAAAACAGCAAGAGACGAACGCAAAGAAAGCGATAAAAACACGTTTATATTTATGACTGGAGACACAAACATAGACAGACAAACATACACGCGTATACAGAAACACAGCAAAAATAAATATATATTTACAACCGGAGAGACACGCATATATAGATGTTGAGTGAGACATAGCAGATATAGACAGTAAGAGAGATGAATATGTATGTAATATTAGAGATATGCAGGTGTAGATTCTCATAATTAACATATAATTAGTAAATGTAGTAGCCTCCGTCAGTCCTAGTTGACTTTACATTTTCCAGCGCCCCTAGAAATGTTATTTTTGTTCTTTTCTTTCGCCGTGTATTCTCTTTTTCTATTAATCTATCTGCTTCTTGGTTGAGCTATAGCTTTATTGTGTTTCCAGAGATTGCGGTCTGCAGCTATTTCTTCCTAGACTGCAGGGTTTATGTTGAGAGTCTTCATGTCACGTTTACACACGTCTAAAAATCGAAGTTTTGGGGTCCCCTAGTTCTTTTGCCATCTGCCAATTGTCCATAGAGTATATCTTTTGGTGTGCGGCCATCTTTCACACGTAACCTACATAGTTTAAACAGCGTGTAGATGTTCGGAAGGCCTGTGCGAGTCATGACCTCCATGTTTTTCACTATATCCTTTCAGGTGATACCAAGAATACGGCGCTGACATGGCATATGGAATACATTTAGCCTTTTACTCTGCTTTGTATAAGTTGTACAAGATTATCTCCCATCGAGAAGATTACTAATTATGCAGGCATTGTACACTGCAGCCTTTGTTTTCATTGTCAGTTTGTTGTTTTGCCAGACATGTCTTGAAAGACACGTGAAGGTGGTAGTAGCTTTAAAGTGATAAAGATTGAAGTTATTGCTTCGACGTCCTGACCGAGTATGTTAGTTTTCTGCAAACGTATTGTTAGACCGAAGTCTCGGCAGGCATGAGAAAAGTGATGTATCGTGCTCTGGAGTTCTTCCTGACTTTGCGTGACAAGTGCAGCGTCGTCAGCAAATAACAGATCTCTGATAAGGTTATGTCTGACCTTAGACCTTGCTTTAGTCTTGAGCAGGGATGGTCAATTAGGTGCCCGCTGGCCACAAGTGGCCCGCGACGTCCTTTTTGTGGCCCGCGGCGTTTAAAATATAAAATCAGGTTGCATTGAGCAAAATGTCCTGGGTAAAATTGATTTAAAATTTCTTACATTAACTTCTACCGTGGAGAAAGCTAACTCAAATATTCCCTAGTAGACCAATGTTTAAAACTCGGAACACTCTAGTAGTTAGTTTAACGTCGACTTCCCGTCATTCCCGGCCCATCCTGTTTTTTTCCTTTTGATCATCCTGCGACCGACTGAAACAAAGGAAGAAGCCAACGAATGGTTCTAGAGCCGACTTTCGGTTCGGCGAGTTCAAACAGTTTCCGCCAAGAAATACTGTCAGTCACCCACCTCCTCCACCCCAACACATTCACCTCACAATTATTTTACTTTCAGTTTCGTTCTCTCCAAACCTCTTTTCATCAGTCAAAATTATATATCCGATCTGATCATTCTGATTTTGTCGAGTTACAGTGAACAGTTCCATTTTAACAGGAAACAGTGCTATTGTTGTAATCTGTGTTTTCATTGTCTGTTGCTTCGGTCGTGGTATAATATGAATAATAAACGTTAATGAAATGAAAAAAATCAGATTTTTTCATGAGAAATGGGAATATGATTTTTTTTATTTATCAACAATAAGGAAAGCAAACCGCAGTGCCTTGTGTGTTTGCAAGTGTTGTCTGGAAATAAAGAATATATATAATCTTAAACGGCATTACACACAGCATCACGTCCGCTAAATACAAGGACCACATTGGTACAATACGTTCTACACCTGTGTGCGATTTGAAGAAAAAGGTTAGTGCTCAGAAATCTGTTTTTACAACATTAACAACAAAACAAACAAGTTCCTTAATGGCATCGTTTGTTGTAAGCGCAGAGATAGCGAAATTTAAAAAAATCATTATGTGACGGTGACTTCGTAAAGCGTTATTCTATTAACATGGCGCGTGCATTTGGGGAAGAAACAATTGCCAGTCATTTTGAGAACGTTCCACTATAAAAACAGACAGTCATTAGAAGGGTTGAGGAAATAAGTTCTCATATATCTAGTAAATTAAAGAGTGTCGTTACAAATTCCGCTTAATTTTCTCTGGCTTTGGATGAATCTACAGGCATATCAGACACAGAACAACTTTTAGTTTTCTTAAGAACTGTTTCGAAAGACTTTATTATCAATGAAGAGCTACTAGCTTTAGATTCATTGCATAATACGACAAAGGTCAAGACATTTATGACTCAGTTATGAAAGTTGTTATCGGTATCGGTGACATAAACAGACTTTCAGCAATAGTGATAGATGGCGCTAAGTCAATGTGTGGTACTCAAACATGTCTAGTTGGATTATTAAGGAAGGCTGGAATCCATTGTCCAGCATTACACTGCATTATACACCAGGAGGCGCTGTGTGGCAAGATTCTAGACGTGGAGGATGTTATGAAAACTGTAATAAAGTGTGTGAATTTAATAAAAGGCGGGAATCGGTCTTTGACACACCGACAGTTTATAAATTTTCTATCAGAAGTTGAGGCGGAATATGGCGATTTGGTGCTCTACACACAAGTACGCTGGCTAAGCACAGGGAATTGTTTGAGGCGGTTTTTTGTTTTGAGAAACGAGATAAAGCAGTTTTTAGAGAAACATGATACCAACAAAGAACTGATCAGAAATATGTATGATCCACATTTTAACAGCGTATTGGTCTTTTTAACTGATATCACCCAGCACATGAATGAACTCAACGTGAAGCTACAGGGACGTTCCCAAACAGTCTCAGATTTGGTAGGACACCTAGATGGATTTATAAGTCAGCTAAAAGTTTTTAGATTTACCCTGGCCAAAGAAAACTTCATTCATTTTCCTTCGTGCAAAGAATTGATTGATGAGCGCAGTGACACTGATTTCAAATTTTCTGTATTAATGTTAGACAAACTATTGGAGCAATTCAATGAACGATTTTCTGACTTCAGTGGTATACGACCAGAACTGGCATTGTTTAACAACCCTATGAAGTGTGACATTTTCCAACAACATGACACTTTTCAGTTGGAGTTATGTAACCTGCAAAGTGACCCCTTTTTCCAATCAAGGATGGAGATAAGAGTTGACTTTTGGAAACTTGTGCCACGGGAAAAATATCCCGCATTGAGTGATTTCAGTTTGAAAATTACTTCTATATTCGGAAGCACATATATATGTGAATGCGCTTTTTCAACAATGAAGGAGATTAAATAGTCACAAAGAAACCGACTCACTGATGACCACCTTCAGGATTTATTACGGATATCATCATCATCTTTACACATTGACTTTGATGAACTTGTTGCTGCACACAAACGTCCACATTGTTCTCATTAAGGTTTGTTACATGTCAACTTTAAAATGACCTAACTAAAACATGTTTGTTAAACAATATAAATAGCAAATTTTATTCATTTTTATAAATCAACTAGGCATTTTTAACTCTGTTGTAATAAAATGATTTATGTAAGCAATTAATGCCGATAAATAACAAAAACATTACCTTAAAACAAATGCCAAGTTTATTTGTATTGATGTTGTTATGTGTGTGGCCCGCTACAAAAAAAATAATTAAAAAGTGGCCCGCCATTTGAAAGAAATTGGCCATCCCTAGTCTTGAGGGATTGAACAATCGACCATCAGATCTAGTATGAAGATAGACTCATTCGTTCGCATTTGAGAATGCGTGTTTTAATTGAACAGCGAAGACGATTCCTAACAAGGTCGGAGCAAGAACGCATCCATGCTTTGCAACGCTGCGTATGCTGAAGGGTTGTGATGTGCTGCCGTCGTGGATGGTACCCTTCATGTCCTTATGAAACGATTTGACTAGCGACAGTAGAGTATGTGGGCAGCCTATTTTGGAAAGTATTTTGAAAAGACCTTCTCTGCTGACAAGGCCAAATGCCTTTGTAAGGTCGATAAAGGCGATGAAGAGAGGCTTTTTCTGCTCTCTAGATTTTTCTTGAAGTAGACGTAAGGAGAAAATCATGTCTGTAGTTGATCTTCCGGATCTAAAGCCGCTTTATATAAGAAATACTAGTTTTGAAAGTTTTGGTAGCCTTCCTAAGATGACTCTGGCGAAGGTCTTGCCGATGATGCTGAGTAAGGAGATGCCTCTGTAGTTGTTGCAGTTGCTTCTGTCTCCTTTATTTTTGTAGAGAGTTACAATCACGGAGTCTTTCATATCTTAAAGAATGGTTTTCTCTTTCCAGCATAGATGTAGCACTTCAAGCAGGGGAGGTAACAGAGAACTTTGGCAAAATTTGATCAGATCGAGAGGGATTCCATCTTGTCCTGATGTCTTGCCTGTGGCCAAGCTATCTATGGCCTTGCTAAGTTCCTCTACGGTTGGTTCAACTTCTAACTCTTCCATAGGTGGGAGACATTGTATGGCGTCGAGGGCGTTTGGTGTAACAGTGTTTTCTATTGAATAAAGTGAAGAATAATGTTCCACCCATCTTTCCATCTGTTTGCCTCTGTCTGTTATTTTCTCCCCAGTGGATGACTTTAGTGGGGCAATAGTGTATTTTGTTGGCCCATGAGCTTTCTTTATGCCATCATACATTACTTTTAGGTTTCCAGTTTGAGATGCAGTCTGGATGCTGTCGCTAAGCTGGAGCCAGTACTCATTAGCACAGCGTCGAGCTGTTTGCTGGACTTTGTTTCTGGTCATTTTAATAGCCTGCAGAGTATTTGCATTGGATGCTCGCTTGTGAACTAAGAAGGCCGCGCGTTTAGCTTCGATTACGGGTGTCATAACATAGGAGTTGGCTCCAAACCAATCGTGAGACTTAAGTGTCAGTTTTCCAAAGATGCTAACTGCGTTGTGGTAGATGACGTTGCAAAGATGCTCCCATTTTTCCACAGCGCTATTGTTGTGTTCATGAGCGCTTTCATGACTCCTTGAGGGTCTTGAACTGCTAGACCAAACCAGAATGTGTTAGCCTGCTTGTGTCTATGTGTTAGCTTGCTAGTGTCTATGTGTTAGCTTGCTAGTGTCTATGTGTTAGCTTGCTAGTGTCTATGCGAGGTCTCTTCTTTACCTGCTTGGCTTAGTGGAATTTCCTGGGTAGTAGCTTGATTTTGCAGCAGACTGGTGAATGATCCGAGTCGCAGTCTGCACTGTGTTATCACCTTGTGAGAATTATAGAGTTGAGGAAAGGTAGTCTTACAAGTATCAAGTCCAGCTGGTGCCAGTGTTTAGATCGTGGGTGCCTGATAAGTATCAAGTCCAGCTGGTGGAACAAGTTGTTGCCCATGCAACAGGTTTTTTTTCTCTCCACGCAGCCGAGAAATCGAAAGGTCTACCAGGGCACGAACAGTTTGGTGCTAACTGCGTCGCAGAAGTTGCCAGAGCAATATTAATATCAACATCCCGATCACGGAATAGTCAATATATTTATATAGTAAAAGATAAATGTGATTTGTTGATGGCAGTAGAAGAGGACATGTCACAAGACGAGCTAACCACGAGAACAGCATCCATTGCATCATGAGCTAAACACAAGGTAAGGTGTCAGGCTAAAAATAAGCAAATCATGGATGGGTCGAGCAGAAGATGCCATCAAACAGGTCTATGGGCTTATACATTTCAACACTGGCAAGAAGTGGATACCGATGCCTACGTCATTCAGGGACACATTCTCGTGTATTGTAACACTCGACATCAAATGTAGGGAACATAACTCAGACGAAGTCAACGGTCTGATCTGCAATAACATCGATGAGAAAGATGCAGTTATCGATACAGACGGATTCGTAATACGACATCAAAGGAGCGCATGGGCATTTACAACACGCTCGGCGGACAGAATAGTCAAATAAGACAGTGATGCATACGTCATGACCACGAGTAGCATGACGATGGAGGTCATGGCAGCGATCATGTCATTCATCTGGTTAGAGTCATAAGACTACACCCACACCTGTATACTGAGTGATTCCATGAGCGTGATAAGAAAAGCGGAGGCCGGCTCTTTACGAAGATAATGGGTAGAGTAATTGCAGAAGTAAAAAATACGTAGGGTCACTTTTGTCTGTCTCCCTGGATATACCGGAGTACGGGGAAATGAAAGACAGGTTGCCTAGCTGCCATGTCGTTGAAGACAGTCAACCAATGGAACGGGCAAACGTCATTAAGAGGTTGGAAGGGCACAGGACTTCGACAACCACAAGTCCACGTCACTTCTCGGGTGAAAGAGATGGGAATTAAGATGGGCACATCCAGAAGCCAGAAATTTAGTGGGGGTATAAGAAGACTTATCAAACATCACAAAACTGGAGTCGTCAGTCGCTACACACTACGAGACTTGTTGAGGAGGGGATCTGAGCACCTTTGTATATGTTCGGCGTGCAATGACGATGACCCGCAAATAACTCAGTAACTCAATAACTCAATAGAAAAACAAGAAACAATACTTCAATATTCGTTCATTTTGTACACACTTTCGACAGGAAGCAGAGAGACTCGTTGTGGAATATACTCCGACAATATGGAAACCACCAACAATTATCAACATTGTCAAAGATGGCTTCTCGTGTGCAGTTCGCACAATCCGCAGGATTGAGACATCACAATTTGACATCAACTGTTAGACCAAGAGAAAACCATAGTATATGGAGAATTTGACATCAACTGTTAGACCAAGAGAAAACCATAGTATATGGAGAATTTGACATCAACTGTTAGACCAAGAGAAAATCATAGTATGTGGAGAATTTGACATCAACTGTTAGACCAAGAGAAAATCATAGTATGTGGAGAATTTGACATCAACTGTTAGACCAAGAGAAAATCATAGTATGTGGAGAAGAATTTGACATCAACTGTTAGACCAAGAGAAAACCATAGTATATGGAGAATTTGACATCAACTGTTAGACCAAGAGAAAGCCATACTATATGGAGAATTTGACATAAGCATGCACAGTTAGATCAAGAGAATATAGAAGTTGGATAGATACACACAAATAAATAGTTAGGGAAAACACACGCAGATAAAACCTGGTATTGAAACGCCAATAACTATCTATATATTGACCTTTCGAGCCGTAGCCGGCCCATAGGGCGTAGACCAAAATACTCCTTCTCTTATCTGAATTTTTGTTCAAGCAGTTTTCAACTATTTTAAAGATATTTTATCAAATCTCGTCATTTGTTTCTGTTCTGTGCAAGCAGCTCTATCTCATTGAGGGAGCCGATTCCTGCTGCTCTCATCAATGTTCTTTTCAGTGTCTCTCTGGGTCTTCCTCTTTTTCTCTTACCTGTTGTTTCCCACATGATGGCTTGCTTTGCTATTCGGTTATTGTCACTTCTCACCACATGTCCAACATATGACCATCGTCTTTTCTTGATTACTGAAGATATTAGTGGTTGATGGCGATTTCTCTAATTTCCTCGTTTGTTTTGAATTCGTTCCATGCTATACCAAGTATTTTCCTTAGACATTTATTTTTGAATACTTTCAACTTTTACATATATATATATATATATATATATATATATATATATATATATATATATATATATATATATATACGCACATAGATATTGAGAATGAAAAACACAGATAGATATTAATAATGACACGCACAAATAGATATTGAGAATAACATAGACATAATCATCTTAAAGTACCATGCCTGCTGGCGTAGGTGATCATGTCTCTGTACAAATAAATATGCTTAATCATAACAATCACATATATATATTTTTAAGAATTACGCACATGGACATATATTGTGAATCAACACACATGGATATACAATTCGAATAATACTGACAGAAATACAATATGAAAAGCACGAACATATGGCTACACCACATAGAGACAATGAACATCGTACGATTGTAGAAATTAAATGGCACTTACTCCAGGGATTGCTGGAATTCTCACAGGCCTGCCCGTCATCTCAACGTAGCCATGTGTAACGTTATCTGAACTGTACTGGGCCAAGTTGTCAAAGTGGCCATTGTAAATTGCTATAAATTTGGTCTCGTTGATTGTCATATCTGAATGAAATATACGGTAAGGAGACTTTATTGCGAAGGTGTAAGGTGGTCTCATGTGTTGACGTCACATATTACATAAAATCAAGGGTCAAGAGATTGTGTGTTCGACATTGTTGTGTGCGACGTCATCGTAATGGTTCCCTAGACCGGTCGTGCGCTAATCTTACGGTCTGCTGTTTGATGTACGGTGGGGATAATTTGACGACTGACTGTGTGTCTATATGTTCGGAATTGGTGTCAACGACGACAGCACAACATCATCAAGTGCTACGACGATCATCATTTTCAAGAGGATGTGAATTACCGGTATATGGGGATAGGCGGCGGGAACAATTGAAGGCTATGGATGAAAAGTGTTCCTAGTTGCAGTTTCCTCATATTCCAAGTGGTATGTCTGTGTTAGTCACCTCTAGTGATTCGGGCAGATGGTGCTTGTAAACCTGGGAAGGCCGACCATCTAAGGGCAGAATCCCCCTATAGAAAAGATCATCTGCTGCCTTGCAGGAAAATTGGGGACAATCAAAGGCTAAGGAAAGCAAACCTGAAAAAATGCTGGCTGAAATCAGATGCACTGGGCCACTGGCACAGAACACAGTGCAACGTTTTAACAGGTATTCAAGCAGAGTGGATCTAACAGGCTTAAACAGACAGCTGTCTTCGTGTGAGAGTCTGGAGTCCTACTCTGATTGAGTCCTGATCGCAGAGAGTGATTTCACAAAGTGCAGAGTGTTGTATATTATTTATTCAATATTCTTTTATCATCTTTGAGGACGATGTCGGCACAGTAGAAAGAAAGTCAAATCAACATTTTTGGAGCAGTCTCTACAGCAGAGTGTGTTGATCCGTCCTTTTATCAGATAACTTTTATCAGACAACTTTTAGGTTTGACTCTCACCGATCTCTTCTTTCATTCAGTTTCTCAGTCTCTCAACCTGTATGTCCATCTGTCTAATGAAACAAATTCTCAATATACAATAACAACAGACAATATTCTAACCTTGTGTGTCTGCTGGGACTGGCAAAGTCCGGAGAACCAAGACAAGACAAATCATCATGGACGTCATAGTTGATACAGTGTAAGTACCGAAATGAAACACTTCTACTATAGAACTGTCCTCATTAAGATGTATGAAATAATGAATATAAATGGGATAAATGAATGAACATCAAAGTGTTCTGCATTTGTCACTTCTGTTGCTCGAATTGAAACAGGCCCGTGTCGATCGATCATTGGCAGGAGGTCTGAAATGTTTCCTTCAGAGACGATTCTGAACATATTTGGCTGGCAGGTCCCGCTAGTAGTGAATAAGGGGGTTTTGAACATGGTTTTCCCACAGTTTGTATAGTTCATGTCCCTATATGAGAGTCATGTTTGCACCAAACATGTCGCACGATGCAATCTCGGGTGACCGCTTATCTCGGGTTGACCTCGCTTATCGCGGGTGGTCGGGTGGCCTCGTGGGGGCTTATCTCAAGTGTTTGAGCGGTGCTTATCTCAAGTGGGTGAGCGGTGCTTATCTCAAGTGGGTGAGCGGGGGGGGGGGTGTCTGTCGGCGTGACCTCGGCGCTCCGTATTTTAAAGACACCAGTGGTTCTAAAACTTGTGTGTCAGCGGTTCTAAAACTTGCGCGCTCACGCCGGTTATCTCGTGTGGGGGTGCCTTTATGGGTCAAATTGTGTTATTAATATCATCATGTGCCAGGATAGGGGTGGGGAAAGGGTGCCTTTATTGGTCGAGTGTTAGTATCATCATCAGGTGCCAGGATAGGGGTTGGGAAAAAGGGGTGCCTTTATTGGTCGAGTGTTAGTATCATCATCATGTGCCCGGATAGGGGTGGGGAAAGGGGGTGCCTTTATTGGTCGAGTGTGTATTATTAGTATCGTTAGCATCATGTGTGAGGTGGGTAACAGGAGGCGACATGTAAAAAAAAATGCTGACAAAGCAATGACGTTGAAGGGGTATTGTTAAGGTAAATACAACCATCTCGCGGGCGTTGCGGGTTGGTCGGCACAGGGTGTGTTATTGTAATATCATCATATACTAGGTGTTATTATAGCGATTTTTAGTGACACATCATCATCATGTGCCACCTCGGTCATCATCAGGTGCCACCTCGGTCATCATCATGTGCCACCTCAGCGCGGGGGTCGTCGCTGGTCGGCGCGGCGGGGGTCGTCGGGTCGGCGCGGGTCGGCTCGGGCAACATCATCATGTGTAGTGTGCTAACATTAAATAGTGACGCTCTGTCTCTCTCTCTCTCTCTCTCTCTCTCTTTCACAGTCAGGGTAAACCAAAACAAAAATTCGTTCTATATTTTACATGTATTTTTTAATACAACAAATATACAACACATATGAGAAAATATATATTACTGTCCGATTGTTGATAATTTTAAACGTCCGTGGGCCCCTCGAAGCCGAATTATCCACGGGGCGAGCAAACGATATATGATACGGTCGTTTATGTGCGGTCTCGCTGAAAAAGGCATGAGAATTCTTTTAAGTTTCGCGCCTCGACACTTAAGAAGTATATAATAAGCACAATATAGACCGCACGTGCTGGTAAACAAATTTTGCAACACCTGCGGGTTGTAGACGAATGGAGCGAGTGAGTTTTGCTCTATAAAGTTTAAAATATCCACATGTCTGGGAGGCAAACCGTAGGAATCGAAATACTCACATTCGCCGAGCCCGTTGTAAAAGAGGGCCACACAATGCTCACCGGGTTTGTGTGCCGGGTCGGTGTTTATGACAAAGGCTGCGGTCGCCGTTGGGTCGATGCTGGAGGGTAAGTGGTTTCGTGGAATGACACTAACAAGGGAACAACGTCGAACGAAAATATCCGACATCAAAAGGTTGTAAATCTCCATCGTGTTCATCTTCTCTCTCTCTCTCTCTCTCTCTCTCAAACGGCGAAGTCTATTAGAATCTGCCTTGTCTTGGACACCTCGAGCACTGAGTCCAACTCGGCGTAGACGATGACTTGTAGGGGAGTAGTTGTGGGAGCGGTAAACTTGAGTTCTATCGACAAGGGTCCGCTTGTGGCTAGCTCAAAATGGGAGCCGTCCAGTAGACTAGACGAGAGGTCAAAACCAAATAGACAATATCCGTCCTTGAACTCTCTATAATCAACGTTATTCCCGGCGTCTTTACCAATCAGACCCATGGCCAGATTTGTACCGAAAAAAGCTCTCGCGTATTGATTTCGTTCAAAGTCCATAGTTAGAGGCTTTCCCGAGATGCATTTCCCGTCGACCGTCAGGTTCATATAAATCAGACCAAAGTGTTGAAAATTGAACGGGTTAGCTGAATAAACGCCATTAAACGCACTGGCCGTAATCAGACCTATCACTATACGGATCGGTGTTTGAGACAAAAATAAATTGTCTTGACTGTGAGAGAACATCCCGCTAGCGATGGAAAATGTCTTGATGGTAACCCTCTTGATCGGGTACCGAGCATTCCCGCTTAAGAGAGCCTTTTCGTGGGCCAGAGAAATCGCGGGGTTTAGCTTAGCTTTCCTGACCACGAGCGCGGCGTAGGTGATAACACTCTTATAACCCGCAGACCTATCGTGAGTCACGAGGCTGAACACATCCTTCGAGGGCGTGAGTTTTATCTTTACATCGACTCTGTTTAACATGTAACGATCCTGCACAAAGACATCAGAGTGAAACGACCCATCATTTCAACCTCTTTACTACCAAATCGCGCCGTGTTTTAAAACGATCATTTTCTCTAAAATCGTCATGGTGGCCAGCTGTGTCTTTGTAGAACAGAGCGGCCGTCAAGTATCCAGTTTTCGCATCCTCCCCGTAGTTTAGCGTAGCCTCAAACACCGCTCTAAAAGGGTAGGTATTCTCCGAAGGTGTAACCAACGTGTCGTTTAGCGATACGTCGACTTGTGAAAATAGACAGTGAAGATAATTGTTGACTGGTCCCACCTCAGCATCGGGTGGTACACTGTCACCATTCGGGAGGGTGATCTTGACCCGCAGCTGCAAAAACGTGTTGAAAAGATCTAGATACTCCTCGCTGTTTCCAGAAATGAATAACTCTATCGGTGCGCTATGCGACAAGGCTGCGATCGGACGAATTTCAATAAACTGGCCAGAGTCTAGAGATGTCTGAGTGGGTGGAACGCTAAATAAATCCAAACCAGAGTGAAGACATTAGCACGATTTGGGGTGAACGAGGGACATTATTAGTCGAAAATATCCTTTGCCACCCTCGTCCTCTTCTTCTTCTTCTGGTTGTACACCGAATGAAGGGGAAACTGTCTAGCTGTCGGTTTTATCCTCTTCGTAACCGGTTCTCATGGTGGGGGTAACTTCATAACTCGCTTTCCGATTTGTCGTAAACCACTTCCTGATTGGTTGTTATCACGCAGGTGGGCTACGGCCCCGTGTAGCAACCGCTGACCGGCCTCCTTAGCTCGTTCTTTGAAAGCTTCACCGACATTTTTCCCGGCTAATGCGTCCTGTGCGACCTGCAGACCGGTCCCCAATCCTTCTCTGAACAAGGCCTTACCACCGGTTTTTAACCAGGGTAAAATAGCCCTTCCGATTCCATCGAAGAAACTACCGATTCCTCGACCGCTCTGACTTCGACCTCCTATAAACATGGGCATCCCATCACCCGCCTGACAACAGTAAAAGTCTTCGTATAACTCAACATCTCGACGAAGGGGGGGGGTGTGTCTCACCATTATACCAGCTCGAGATGTTTCTTCAATCGAAAGTGTACCGTTAGCACCGACGTCCCGCTGGTGAATGGAATGGTTTTTCCGTGTTCGTTGGCTAAAAGGATCTCGACGATATCGAAGGAAAATCTACTCAGGGGTAGGTAGTGAGGCTTATCGTAGATCTGAAACACCGAGGTGTGATTTCTATTGAGAAGAGGCACGCTCCTGAGGAGAGGCACCATCACATCCCCGACCGGTCTGGGGAAACGAGATCGCAGTAGACGTAGACATTCTTCGCAACACTTTCCAAGTCCATTACGCCCACGCTGAAGATATCGGGAGCCGTGTCTGATATAGAGGTCGTGGGGAAGGCTAACATGTTTTTCAAAGTGTCGCTTATGGTAACACTGACTCCTTTGTCGCAAAGTTTCAAGATGGCTTTATTCACCTCTTTTGCGTAAATGAATCTCATTTTTTTCCCTTTCACATCCCCGTTCGACTCATCCTCCGCTTTTATGATCGACGCATTCAACGCGCCGATGAACGCATCAGGTTTTGTGTATAACCCAGGCTCCAATGTCACTTTGAAATAAAATCTAGCGCCGCAAATATCGTCGTTAGCGAGAGATTCGTACCGAATCCAGACATCACCCTCTATTACATTGAAATAATTTAGCGGAAACTGTATCTCCACCAGTGCGATCTCATACTGCGCCGAAATGTCAATGATCTGAGTGAGTTTAACGAAAAAGTGGCCGGGGTTATTATCCTTAAAAAGTTCCATAGATGCATTGCTGGGTAGGGTGACATAAAAACTCATTTTTTTTTACTCGTTTCACCGTCGCCTCTCCAAGTTTGGATTCGGTAGCATGTAACCCAAACAGCTGGTCAGTAGGGCTATCCACAGTTTTCCCTCCTTGGCGTCTGGCTTTTCGGTGGTCAGATTGAACAGCGAAACCGCGACAACGGTATATATAACTACCACTTGACAAATAAAGACAAGTTCTAAGTAGGGGGATAGTTTCCCAAACACCGATCCCCTGCGTGGTTCGCTCTCTATCCTCACCCCCGAGTTTACGGCTCGCAAATCGGGCTCTCCGCCGAAAGTTTCCACTTCTTCGTCTTCTTCTCTCATCTCTAGTTTTTGTATTTGACAATGTCCTTGGACGGTATCCAAGTGTTAAATGAGGAATCGTACCCAAACCATTTGACTAAACCCTCTTTTGCCCAAATGATGTGCGACGGTCGGTTATGATACTCTCGATTCTGTACTTGTGCTTGTCTCCAACTTTTTGAATTTCCGGTGTGTAGAATGACCCCGCGATCTCATCACCCTTATCGTCTTTCAACACATATGTAACGGGGTTTGTTTCATTTACTCGACTGATGGAAAACAGTTCCTCCGTCCAAGCCGGGGCATAACCCTTCTTAAAATTGGCTCTGCCCAGGACCAGTCTAACTCGATCACCGGGCTTATACAGGGGTCTTTGAAATTTAAAGTTGCGTTTGCTATTATACAACATGTTCCATACCTGTTCTTGATTGTCTGCGTTGACGTCGACCGGTGCCATTTTTTTTACTTCTGTGATACGAATGGTTATAACTTCGAAGTAGGGCGGGTAGGACTCGGACATAAGACAGCTTATTGGATTTCGTGAAATATCGCCACATCCGTTGTTTGAGAGTCCTATTAAAGCGTTCCACCACGGCGGCCTTAATATCTTCGTTCTGCGTAGTGAAAAAGTGAACGTTGTTGTCAGCGAGGAATTTCTGAAATGTTCTGTTCAGAAACTCTGACCCCTTATCCGTTTGAAAACTCGCGGGTTTCCCATCGAGAAATATCTTACCGACGGCTTCCACTAAGGATTTCCCCGTTTTGGTTCGTATCGGTACAGACCACGCGAATTTACTGAAAACGTCCACGTAAGAAACCAAATAGGAATAGCCGTCGTTGTGGTTTTTCAAATGTCTCAAATCAATTAGGTCTGCCTGATATTGCTGTTGGGGGCCACTCGTTATAATGGGACGCCTTTCAAATCTGCGACGAATTGGTTTATGAAGTGTATAGGTATCCTGATGACTCAACCATTGTTTGATCTTTGCGAGTCCCAGTTTGGTGTTACGTTGCAGGGCCGTTGCACCACTATAAGCCTCTGGTCGACTAGGATCAAAGTAATGACGTCTCAATATTTTCGCCACCGTTCCCATTTTGGTGTTGGGATTCCGCTCTTTCTTTTTTTAGGTCTCAGTTTATACGTGGTTACGGGTGGAGTGGTTTCATTACCTAGCTTTGGGGTTTCGGCTGCTGATGGTGGTGGTGGTGTCTTGGTCTGCGCTGGTGATACTTCGATTGGTTGTGGTGGTGGGGAATGTGTTTTTTCTGTTGTCGTGTTGTGTTGAATGAGATCGACCGAACCCATTGAGCGTCGTTTATACTGCTCCAATCTAGTTAAATATTGATGCAGGGCACGTTGGTACACTCTGGCCTTATCGGCGGGTGCTAAATCATCTCGGAATAGGATACGTTGCATTTCATCATCTAAATCTCTCAAGTTCTCACCGATCGCCTCGGGTGGGCTATACGACGTGCTAGTAGTCTGTTTAAGACCCTCGAGGAGTCGAGGATCCATCAATATCATTTTTTTGGCCATTGTTACGCACCTAGTACGCCCCCGAGAATACTTAATATAGGACGGAGCAAAGCCCCTATGAACCCACCGGTTTGTAGAATCTCTTTCCGCCGCTTAAGATTCGGTTTCTTTTTAGTGAGAAGTCTCAACTTGTTCTTGTGTCGACGTTGCTCGCACTTCTGTCGCTGAGTGAGTCTAACATTACCTTTTAATATGTTATGACAACACTCGCACAAAAAGTTAATGAGTTTGGGAGAGGCTGTTTTTAGTATGGCTCTTAAACCGCTCGGCGAGGCGGCGCGCATACATTTCAACATTTCACCGTGCCGTCTAAGTGCTTCATCACACATGATTCTCTACTTTGGCACGTAGACGATTTGTCTCTCCCCCGGGAATATTTGTGTTCTCAACCTAAGATTATCAGGTGTGTCCTGACGAAGATCGATGAGCAAATAACCGTGAGGGGACGCTGTCGCGTCCTTAAAACTATCTTGGAGGTACCCCACCTGTCCTGGGTACATTTGTTTAACCAGATTTATAATTTGACTCTCGGGTTCTTGAAAAGAACTAAATAGAGCGTATTGAGACTTATGGTTCGATGTTCTTTATTTTTTCCGAATAGATTTTGAACAATGTACATCACACTAATATCTCTGTGATGACTACCTTTGGTGAATAATTTTGTTACCCTCTCGTCCGTCTCAGACATCAAGTCATCGATGACGATCAGTCTTCTCTTCTTACCACCTTCCAATTTATCGACGTCTGGTAGACCCTCGATAAATCTCACTGACCTCATAGTCTCGTATATCGGTTGCCATTCCGCATAACACCATATAACTTCCTCCGGTACGGGGACAGCTAACTCGTTAAGGTTCTGTATAAACTTTTGCACAAATACCGTTTTCCCACACCCGGTAGGACCGGCTATCAGAGCTGTGAAAGGATGATTCCATCGGGGATACATCCTCACAAGTGCTACCAATTTTAGTGATTATACCACCGACAAAAATAACAATGAGTGATTTTAGGTCAGCACGCCAGGTTTCCCCTCTTCAATTAACACTTAGTTGAAAAAACCACATCCTATATAAACACTACAGGGGGGCGTTTCCTAGTCTCAAGCCGCATTACCTGAGGCCGAGTTGTTAGACGCACATACATACACAGTTATTTCACACACATCATATTTCCCACATATCACCCTGTTTGGGCCATTCCTGAAGTCACTGAACATGTCGCAACACGACTGATAACGTATTACCTCGCCTGATAACATATTGATATGTTAGCTACTATAAATAGACGGTCCTCGACCTGATAAACGTAACGGGTATAAAAACCCCACTCGATCAGTGTACACGCACACACACATAGATAACCATCGTCTATTACCAGGTGGCTTGTGTTGGTTTTCTTTGAATATGGAGTCGTGTAGCTTGAATACGCCAATTTCGTTGGATGTCAGTGATCGGCGCATATTTATGTCACGCGGTAATGAGACTGTAGTTCCATTGTCTAAAGATGGCGTTAAGGCAGTCTCGGTTTGTGTTTTTCGTAACAGACCATTGATAAATATAAGGACATATAGCGGTGAGAGTTTTTTGAAGTTTCCTACCAGAACTGGGATAACACTATCGAGAGAGGAATTTATCGGGTTAGTTGATATGCGAGAGGACATTTTAACCGCTTATGCTAACCTCAACTACACGCCACATCTCGTTAACCAGATCAACTACACGCCGCCTGTTGTTAGCCAGATCAACTAGACGCCATCTCTCGTTAACCACCAGAACTACATACCATCGCTTGTTAACCCGAATCTCATCAACTACACGCCCCATCCTTTTGTTAACCAAGGGAACCTCGCTCTTGTTAATCAGACGACAGATCCGGCAGCCAATATGTATGTCCCGGATGTTTCAGCTGAGTCACCAATTACCTATTCCAGCTTTGATCAAGGTTTTGTCAAAATGGAGGGCGGTTGTGTTTTGAAGGCTAATGAAACTTCCTATGCACCTGTGTTTGATAGACATTTAACACAAACAGACAGTACCGCCAAAACAGGAGGGAGGAAACCCAGATAATAAAATTATCAACAATCGGACAGTAATGTATATTTTCTCATATGTGTTGTATATTTGTTGTATTTATAAATATATGTGAAATATAGAACGAATTTTTGTTTTGGTTTACCCTGACTGTGAAAGAGAGAGAGAGAGAGAGAGAGAGAGAGAGAGAGCGTAACTATTTAATGTTAGCACACTACACATGATGATGTTGCCTGAACCGACCCGCGCCGACCAGACGACCCCCGCCGCGCCGACCAGCGACGACCCCCGCGCTGAGGTGGCACATGATGATGACCGAGGTGGCACCTGATGATGACTGAGGTGGCACATGATGATGATGTGTCACTAAAAATCGCTATAATAACACCTGGTATATGATGATACAACAATAACATACCCTGTGCCGACCAACCCGCAACGCCCGCGAGATAGTTGTATTTACCTTAACAATACCCCTTCAACGTCATTGCTTTGTCAGCATTTTTTTTTTACATGTCGCCTCCGGTTACCCACCTCACACATGATGCTAACGATACTAATAATACACACTCGACCAATAAAGGCACCCCTTTTTCCCAACCCCTATCCTGGCACCTGATGATGATACTAACACTCGACCAATAAAGGCACCCTTTCCCCACCCCTATCCTGGCACATGATGATATTAATAACACAATTTGACCCATAAAGGCACCCCCCACACGAGATAACCGGCGTGAGCGCGCAAGTTTTAGAACCGCTGACACACAAGTTTTAGAACCACTGGTGTCTTTAAAATACGGAGCGCCGAGGTCACGCCGACAGACACCCCCCCCCCCCCGCTCACCCACTTGAGATAAGCACCGCTCACCCACTTGAGATAAGCACCGCTCACCCACTTGAGATAAGCCCCCACGAGGCCACCCGACCACCCGCGATAAGCGAGGTCAACCCGAGATAAGCGGTCACCCGAGATTGCATCGTGCGACATGTTTGGTGCAAACATGACTCTCATATAGGGACATGTACCATACAAAACTGTGGAAACCATGTTCAAAATCCCCTTATTCACTACTCCCGCTGTAACTAAGGCACCAATACGTTGTAGGTTCATTCTCTTTTTGTGCACAATCTTGTGTTCTTATTTTCTCTCTCTTCCTTGACTTTAATGTCACCTTTCCTCGACAATATCACCTGATCTGAGCTGCCTCTTTTATTTTCCGTTCACAGCAACAAACAGTTATTGAGAGATGTCATTAGAGAGAGAAATAAAGATGAGATGTCATTAGAGAGAGAAATAAAGATGAGATATGATACAGGCAGATCATCATCATTATCATTATTATCATCATCATCATCATCATCATTATCATCAAGTAACGGGCCTGCTAGCGTAGGTGACCACGTCTCTCCATAACTTTCTATCTCGACAGTTATTTATGATTTCTGTTGACCTTATACCAAGCCATTCTCTTCAGCTGTCTGCTATCTTTTTTATTTGCTTCCTTCTATCAAAGATTCTCATTACATGGCCAAAAATGATGATTGTTTCTTCCTTTAAAAAAATTAGCTCACTTGTTGCTTTGGCCTCTTTCAGAACGTTCTCATTACTCTTCTTAGCTGTCCATGGTATTCTCAACATTCTTCTGTAAAACCACATTTCTACAGACTCCAGTGATTTTCTTGTTTCTTGTCCCATTGTCCGTGATTCACATCTATATACAGGCACACACAGAGAGAGAGAGAGAGAGAGAGAGACAGAGAGAGAGAGAGAGAGACAGAGAGAGAAATAAAGAAGAGATGTGACAAAGTACGAGACACTTGAACCGGTGTCTTAGCACGCGTGTGCTATGTATCCATATGTGCTCGACCGCCTATTCAGAAATGTTCGGAGATTTCTGTATAGTGTCGCCTCAAGCATCGAAACTCAGATGCGAAGCAACATTCCTCACTTTCCCAGAGTAATACCCTGGTACCCATTTCTGCCAACGGCTGGGTCGACTGCAGGGGTATTTTTTTTTTCACAACCACGAGTACAATTCACACTGCTCCCAGCGGGAATCTAACACGGGTTGTCCGAACGTCGTTAGTCCAGTCGGGTGGTTTTCCCAACTCGGCTACAGAGGCCCCCGTGTGGTACAGACAGATAAAGCGGGAAACAAAGAAGAAATGTAAATGTGATACACATCGGCCATCATCATCATCATAATTATCACCCTGCGCCATACCGGTTGGCTGAGGCGATCATGTCCTTCCACAATTTTCTATCCACAGTGCATCGTATCAATTCTGTTGTTGACTATTGTCATACCATGACACCAAGCTATCTATATAGTATCTTCTCTCTTTGTCGTGACGATCTCTTTATTTTTTGCTTTTCTAGTTGTAACCAAGTATTCTAACTTTCGTTATCTCATGATGTGCCCGGAAAATGTTGATTGTTTCTTTCAGATGTTTTATGAGCTCCCTTTTGGTATATGCCTGTTTAATAATGTCCCCATTGGTCCTTTCAGCAGTCCAGGGATCTGTCAACATTCTTCTGTGAAATCCCATTTCTGTTGCCTCTAATCGTATTTTAATTTTTGTGTCTACTGTCCATGATTCGCTTCAAAATCAGAATTGGCTCTCTATAGCACCGATCAACTCTCTTTTTGTCTTCTTTTGACATAGGCTTGTTGTACAGGACGTTTTTCTGTTTCTGAAATGCTATTTTGGCCTGATTTTTTCTGCTTTTAATTTCTGTGGTGCATCTTCCTTCTGCTGTTATTATTGTGTCCAGGCATTTGATGCAATGCTCTTGTTTCAGATATTTGTATGCTGCATGATATTCATGAATGTTTCTTCGATATGCCCAAAATTCTGTTTCTTACTACTCAGACTGATACCTTTCTTTTTGCTTTCTTTTACTATTATGTTTATCATTTATTGTAGTTCATTCTCTGTCTCTGCTATTAAGACTGTGTCATCCACATATCGCAAATTATTTATATTGTTACCCTTGACTTCAATTCCCTTTTTTGTCTACTCTTGATCTCATAATATGTTCGCTGTAAAGTGAAAACAAATCCGGCAACAGATCACAACCTTGTCTGACTCCTTGTTTTATATATTGGAATTGTCTTGTTTGGGTGTTAATTTATATGGTTGATGTTTGTTGTTAGTACCTGTTTCTTTTATGATTCTCAGATCCTTGCCATCAATGTTTAATTATTTCTTTAGCATATTGATTATTTCCACATGCTTTACTTTGTCAAATGCTTTTGTATTACCTATAAAGCATAAATATAGATCTTTTTATCTATATAGCTCTCTCAATCAATGTTCTTAAGATGTACACAGTATTATTGGTACCTTTTCCTTCCACAAATCCACATTGCTCCTCACTTATTTCTGGTTTTATTTTGTTCCTTACACTTCTCATGATGATTCTTAGTAATATTTTGGTCATATGGCTCTTGAGACTAATAGTTCGATGGTCTTCGCAACAAGTGGCGCCTGACTTCTTCGGTATGGCTACAAAGATAGATTTTAGTAGATCTTCAGTTCAACAGTCATATAGATCATTGAGATGTTTTGTTATGACTTGTACTCACAGTTCTTCTAATGCAGGGGTGGTCAACCCTAGGCCCCGGGGCCAAGCATTGTCCTCAAGACATTTTGAGTGGTCCACCGATAGCTCAATATCCAAACCTGTTTATCACTATCAGACTGTGCGATTTATAGAAGCCGATTTTCATGTCCAAACTTCCTTCTAACAAGGCGTTTGACGTTCTACCTATCTCAGAAAACTTAAATATAATGTATAAATTAATAGGCCTGGTCCTCTGTTTGAACTGACCTGGAAATACATCATATGCTGATTTTCCGTTTGAGCCACGCTGGGCATTTCTAGGTCTAGTTATTACGGAGATATAACAATTTAAATATTGATAAACCTTCACGATCTGTGTATTTTAGATCGAATAAATCAAAATATAGTTTATTATTGATTTTTTTGGTACTTTGCAGTGAATATAAGGTGCAGCTTGTTCGTAATAATATTTCTTGCAACATATGGCGCAGACTTACCTAATCGGTTCTAAATAATTGTCGATACATTATATTTTTTTCTTTGTGAAGTTGGTACACTCTAATGCAGCTTATGTTGTGCGGTGCTAGCAGTTAGTGTTACTTAAGATGGCTTTAAGCAAACATGGTTCGTCAAAGAGATAAAGTAAAAGTGATTGAGTATCCGAGCCTTTAATGAAGAATAGGAAGAACAGTTTCTCTTTACAATGGGAAGTGTTTCGAAACTGATTTGTTTGATCTGCTCAACGACAGTAGCAGTTCCTAAAAAATACAACATGGAAAGGCATTTCAATAAAACACATGATACATTCAACAAATCATATCCTCCTATCTCTGCTTTAAGAACTGACTACATCTCAAACAAACACATGATACATTCAACAAATTATATCCTCCTATCTCTGCTTTAAGAACTGACTACATCTCAAACAAACACATGATACATTCAACAAATTATATCCTGCTATCTCTGCTTTAAGAACTGACTACATCTCAAACACATGATACATTCAACAAATTATATCCTCCTATCTCTGCTTTAAGAACTTATTACATCGCAAAGTAAAAGAAAGGACCTCATTGTAAACAGAACCTGTTTGTTAAAAAAAGTGAAGAAATGAAGGACATGGAAAAGGCTTCTAACGAAATATCACTTCTTTTCACTAAGAAGAAAAGAAACGTTCTCAGACTGTGAGATTACTAAGGAAAGCATATCCATCTTTGTAGGATATGCTGGTGATACCAATATCAAATGAATGACAGAAAATATTTCACTATCACGAAATACAATTATGAGGCTCGTTGAAGAATTGGCAGGCGATGTATCAAAACAGATAAAATATGTAACTGCTGTTTCCAGATTCTTCTTTATTGCAAAAGATGAGAGTGGCGACATGACAGATACTTCTCTATTGCAATAGATGAGAGTGGCAACATGACAGATACTTTTCTATTGCAATAGATGAGAGTGGCGACATGACAGATACTTCTCTATTGCAATAGATGAGAGTGGCAACATGACAAGTACTTCTCTATTGCAATAAATGAGAGTGGCAACATGACAGATACTTCTCTATTGCAATGGATGAGAGTGGCGACATGACATATACTTCTCTATTGCAATAGATGAGAGTGGCAACATGACAAGTACTTCTCTATTGCAATAGATGAGAGTGGCAACATGACAGATACTTCTCTATTGCAATAGATGAGAGTGGCGACATGACAGATACTTCTCTATTGCAATGGATGAGAGTGGCAACATGACAGATACTTCTCTATTGCAATAAATGAGAGTGGTGACATGACAGATGCTTCTCTATTGCAAACGATGAGAGTGGCAACATGACAGATACTTCTCTATTGCAATAGATGAGAGTGGCGACATGACAGATACTTCTCTATTGCAATAGATGAGAGTGACGACATGACAGATACTTCTCTATTGCAATAGATGAGAGTGGCAACATGACATATACTTCTCTATTGCAATAGATGAGAGTGGCGACATGACAGATACTTCTCTATTGCAATAGATGAGAGTGGCGACATGACAGATACTTCTCTATTGCAATAGATGAGAGTGGCAACATGACAGATACTTCTCTGTTGCAATAGATGAGAGTGGCGACATGACATATACTTCTCTATTGCAATAGATGAGAGTGGCGACATGACAGATACTTCTCTATTGCAATAGATGACAGTGGCGACATGACAGATACTTCTCTATCGCAATAGATGAGAGTGGTGACATGACAAGTACTTCTCTATTGCAATAGATGAGAGTGGCGACATGACAGATACTTCTCTATTGCAACAGATGAGAGTGGCAACATGACAAGTACTTCTCTATTGCAATAGATGAGAGTGGCGACATGACATATACTTCTCTATTGCAATAGATGAGAGTGGCGACATGACAGATACTTCTCTATTGCAATAGATGAGAGTGGTGACATGACAGATGCTTCTCTATTGCAAAAGAGGAGAGTGGCAACATGACAGATACTTCTCTATTGCAATAGATGAGAGTGGCGACATGACAGATAGGGAACAGGCAAATAATTGTAGAGTCCATCTCTCTCACCCACTGCCTAGTTTACTACTTTGTCGTGTCATTCTATTTCTTTCTCTTAACCTCTCGCGTGATCTCTCACTTCCATTGTTGAGTGATTTATATGTATTGCTTGTTGTGTCCCAGGAGTATCCTCGTCTATGCCCCCTTTCTCCCCCCCCCCTTTTTGGTTTTCCCGATATTTGATCCTTTTTGCCCTCTTTACTGACCTGTCTTTGTCACGTGTTGCTTTCTATACACGTTCTCTGCGCTTTTAGTCATTTAGTCATTCCGACTGGTTTCAGCACGGATTACAGTTTTCCTGCTCCCTGCTCTGAGCTCAGCTAAGTACAATTTATTATACATTTTCTCTCTCTTTTTCTATTTTATATATTTTGACGCCCATCATACCTCTCATCATGTAAATTCATTTCTCTCTTTTCTTATTTTTGCATCCTACTTTCCTCGCCCTCCACTTTATCATCTAACATGTAGTAATTGTGCTTCACCGCTTGTTGTCGTTGTCCCTGTATTCTGAAGAAGGCCACAGGCCGAAACGTCAGTATTGTGTTGTGTTCTTTATTTGTAAAGCTGTCACCATACCATGGAGTGTTTAGCACACCCCACCATTGGCTCCCGACATGACAGATACTTTTCTATTGCAATAGATGAGAGTGGCAACATGACAGATACTTCTCTATTGCAATAGATGAGAGTGGCAACATGACAGATACTTCTCTGTTGCAATAGATGAGAGTGGCGACATGACATATACTTCTCTATTGCAATAGATGAGAGTGGCGACATGACAGATACTTCTCTATTGCAATAGATGACAGTGGCGACATGACAGATACTTCTCTATTGCAATAGATGAGAGTGGTGACATGACAAGTACTTCTCTATTGCAATAGATGAGAGTGGCGACATGACAGATACTTCTCTATTGCAGTAGATGAGAGTGGCAACATGACAAGTACTTCTCTATTGCAATAGATGAGAGTGGCGACATGACAGATACTTCTCTATTGCAATAGATGAGAGTGGCAACATGACAAGTACTTCTCTATTGCAATAGATGAGAGTGGCGACATGACAGATACTTCTCTATTGCAATAGATGAGAGTGGCGACATGACAGATACTTCTCTATTGCAATAGATGAGAGTGGCAACATGACAGATAATGCTCAATTACTTGTGTTTGTGAGGTGCATAAATAACAATTTCTCTATTTCAGGAGCATTTAGGACTTTGTGATTTACCGACAACACCAACTGGAAGAGATATATTTGAAACAGTGAAAAACTGTGTTGAAAATAGTGATGTTGGCGGCAATAATGTGAATGGTCTAAACTTGAGAGCATTTGTATAGATGGCACCCCAGCAATGTTAGGGTAGAGGAATAGCTGTCTTTCTGTGTTTGAGCAGTATTTAGATCGGAGGTTGCTTTCATATCTCTGTATCATTCATCAGGAGGCTTTGTGTGCTAAAGACATAAGCTTTCAACACGTCATTGATTAAGACAAAATATAAATTGTTATGTAACAGCTTAGCGCAGTGTAAACTTGATCATTTTCGAAACATTCAGCACATGTTTAGAAATACAGTGACTTTATCCTAGATCATTTAACCCAAAAATTTAGCACATCTTAAGTAAATACAGTGACTTTATCGTGGGTCATATAACACACCCAAACATTCAGCACATGTTAAGTAAATACAGTTACTTTATCGTGGGTCATTTAACCCACCCAAACATTCAGCACATCTTAAGTAAATACAGTGACTTTATCGTGGGTCATTTAACCCAAACATTCAGCACAAGTTAAGTAAATACAGTGACTTTATCGTGGGTCATTTAACCCAAACATTCAGCACAAGTTAAGTAAATACAGTGACTTTATCGTGGGTCATTTAACACACCCAAACATTCCGCACATGTTAAGTAAATACAGTTACTTTATCATGGGTCATTTAACCCACCCAAACATTCAGTACATGTTAAGTAAATACAGTGACTTTATCGTGGGTCATTTAACCAACCCAAACATTCAGCACATGTTAAGTAAATGCAGTTACTTTATAGTGGGTCATTTAACCAACCCAAACATAAAGCACATGTTAAGTAAATACAGTTACTTTATAGTGGGTAATTTAACCAACCCAAACATTCAGCACACGTTAAGTAAATGGAGTGACTGTATCGTGGATCATTTAACCCAAACATTCAGCACACGTTAAGTAAATGCAGTGACTGTATCGTGGATCATTTAACCCAAACATTCAGCACATGTTAAGTAAATACAGTGACTTTATCGTGGATCATTTAACCCAAACATTTAGCACACGTTAAGTAAATGCAGTGACTGTATCGTGGATCATTTAACCCAAACATTCAGCACAAGTTAAGTAAATGCAGTGACTGTATCGTGGATCATTTAACCCAAACATTCAACACAAGTTAAGTAAATACAGTGACTTTATCGTGGATCATTTAACCCAAACATTTAGCACATGTTAAGTAAATGCAGTGACTTTATCGTGGATCATTTAACCCAAACATTTAGCACAAGTTAAGTAAATACAGTGACTCTATCGTGGATCATTTAACCTAAACATTTAGCACATGTTAAGTAAATACAGTGACTTTATCGTGGATCATTTAACCCAAACATTTAGCACAAGTTAAGTAAATGCAGTGACTTTATCGTGGATCATTTAACCCAAACATTTAGCACATGATAAGTAAATGCAGTGACTTTATCGTGGATCATTTAACCCAAACATTCAGCACACGTTAAGTAAATGCAGTGACTTTATCGTGGATCATTTAACCCAAACATTCAGCACACGTTAAGTAAATGCAGTGACTGTATCGTGGATCATTTAACCCAAACATTCAACACAAGTTAAGTAAATACAGTGACATTATCGTGGATCATTTAACCCAAACATTTAGCACATGTTAAGTAAATACAGTGACTTTATCGTGGATCATTTAACCCAAACATTTAGCACAAGTTAAGTAAATACAGTGACTCTATCGTGGATCATTTAACCCAAACATTTAGCACAAGTTAAGTAAATACAGTGACTCTATCGTGGATCATTTAACCTAAACATTTAGCACATGTTAAGTAAATACAGTGACTTTATCGTGGATCATTTAACCCAAACATTTAGCACAAGTTAAGTAAATGCAGTGACTTTATCGTGGATCATTTAACCCAAACATTTAGCACAAGTTAAGTAAATACAGTGACTTTATCGTGGATCATTTAAAATACAAAGCGGCAATCACAGCTTTCAGGGAGGCATTCTCAACTCGATTTTCCTCTTTTGATCTCTCTCTCTCTCTCTCTCTCTCTCTCTGCGTTCAGGACTCAATCAGAATAGGATTCCAGACTCCCACATGAAGTCAGCTGTCAGGTTAAGTGTGTTGATCGTCCCCACAGACAGAACATCACAATTAGAGTCTGTCAGATCCACTCTGAATTGAACACCCGTTAAAACGTTGCACTGTGTTCTGCGCCAGTGGCCCAGTGCATCCGATTTGAGCCATCATTTTATTTAGGTTTGCATTCCTTAGCCTTTGATTGTCCCCAATCTTCCTACAAGGCAGCAGATGATCTTTTCTGTAGGGGGATTCTGCCCTTAGATGGTCGGCCCTCCCAGGTTTACGAGCACCATCTGCCCGAGTCACTAGAGGTGACTAACACAGACATGCACACACAAAGATAAGATATGTGACCAACACAGACATGCACACACAAAGATAGGAGATGTGACCAACACAGACTTGCACACAGCGATACGAGGCATGACTAACACTGACACACATCAAGATATATGATACATGACTAACATAAGCATGCACATAAAGATATGAGATATGACTGACATAGGCATGCACACACAAAGATATGACACATGCCTAACATAGACATGCACACAAAGATATGAGATATGACTAACATAGACATGCACACACAAGGATATGAGATGTGACTAACATAGCCATGCACACACAAGGATATGAGATGTGACATACACAGACATGCACGCACAAAGATATGAGATATGACTAACATAAACATACACACAAAAATATGACACATGACTAACACAGATACACACTAAGATATGAGTAAACAATACACACATACAGATATGAGACATGATTAACACGGACACATCAAGATATGAGATATGACTAACAAGACACACACCAAGATATGAGCCATGGCCAGAACACATACACAAGCTAAGATATGATCCATGGCTAGCACAGAAACACATCAAGATATGAGCCATGGCTAGCACAAAAACACATTAAGATATGAGCCATGGCTTTACGGAAAAACACCAAGAATTAACCATGTCCAGCATAGAAACACATTACGGTATCCATATGCTTGGGTTTGTTGTAGTTAGCAGACGCTTCTGAACGGGGGAATCATCGACATGCGAGACGCAGGCCCCGATTAACTGTTCACAGGTTTCGTTCAAACTGTTGTCCGGAGATTTGAGAATGCAGTCTGACCCGTAGAACGTTCCCTTGCATGTACTGTTTCCGGTAGACTGTTCACATGTGTCGTTGAAACAGTTTTCCGGACATTTGAGAGCGCAGTCTGACCCGTAGTACGTTTCCTTGCACGTACAGTCAGTACTTTCCGGGTCACATATGATGCCACAGCCATCAGAACACGTCTGTTTGCACTGTAGCCCAAAATTACCATCGGGACAAGTGTCATTATAGGTGTAGCCAGGATGTTTACATTGTAGGCATTTTCCGGATTTTTCTTCACATAAAGGACAGACACTAAGACAAGACCCGGAGCAGTCGTGTCCATAGATCCCATGTGAACAGTTGCCGTGACACGTACCGATGATGACGTTGCAGCCTTTGCAACACCCACTACATACTGCACAAAACGACCAAGAATGCCCGTCCAGACAATAGGTGTCTGTAAATGTTTGCACCTCACACACCGTCAGTCCACTGTCGGCCTGCGAAATGGTCGGTGAGAACTCAATCTTAATGTGTGCCATTGGCGTTTGTGTGGTAACTACAATAGTGTTTATAGAAACATTAGGGCACGATATATCATTAGACTGGAACATTACGCCGCCACTATCAGAGAAAGCCTTTAGAGTGGCATTCTTTACCGGAATCATAGTGCTAGCTCGATGATGAATTCGAATGGCATGAGTCTTCTGGGGCGTGGCAAAGTTCAGATACAAGTAAACAGAATTGGTTCCACTTCTCAATTGTGTGTGTGTGCAGTCATTGTCATAGAGATTGGTCTTTGTTTTGCCATTAACTGCGGCCTCTGGTCCACATCCGTCTCTTGTATAACAAGCATTAAATGTGTCGGTCTGGTTTGTGCTCTGTTTGAGAGCCACATTCCGACCCCCGCCAATGTGGATGGAGCAGATAGAAAGAGAGTTCCAACATGGCCAGGGCAAGATGCAACCTCTCTGAAGTAAATAATCATTCCTGATATATACACAGGCGAAATTACATTAGTTATATCATTCATCATGTCAAGGGAGAGTGCTATTTTAAAGCTATGGGCTGATTATTCAACATCCATGTATTTGATGGACATCACGTGGTTTGTTACATGGAACAATCATAAAGTCAGTACATCGATGACAATAAAACATACTTCGAGGGAAGTGGTGGAGTTGAGAATCAGAGTAGATGACATCTAGGTTGCTGCCCTGGGATGAGCATGGATAATTTAATGGATCAGTCAAAAATTGCCTTTCAGCCAGATACTAACATATGTCCTATAAAATATGGGCCACAATCTTCAGAGGGTCATTGTGGACAACCAGTGATAAACAATCACACAACTGAAGCTGATAATGAAAAGAGTATGAAATCAATTACTTCTGGTTTGCTGGATTGTACACCAGTTGTGACTGTTACTGGAGCATTACCCACTGAAAAGAATATAAAAAGACATACAATTCGTGAGTTACCAAGGAAAGACCATTACCATCTGCCTGGAAAGCTGATTCTTTTAAAATGGTGGCTAGAGACTCTAGGTCACAGTAAACCCTTGAAAAGTGCTTGGGAAGATATAGAAGAAAATGTTTATAAATTTTCGGAACAATCACAATTAAAATTTCTGATAAACATTGGTGGACAGGATTTGAGTTCACTTAACATACCGGACATTGGGAATTATATGGATACTTCAGCACTGAACACACTTCCAGCAACGCCCTGGTCAGGTTTCAGTGAACAAGTCAACTTCCATGCCAAGGTAAGTACACTAAAAAAAAAAAAACTCAAAAATACATTGGCCTAACTTGAACTCAAAGTCTTCAGATGTATCTATTACTCAAACAGTTGGCCATGACCAGAAGAATAATGACACAGCTTTTCTGCAGGATTGCTCCAGCTCAAGACAAAACCAAACTTCAGACAATCGGCCTAGGTTTGATGACACACAAAGTTGGCCAACTTCTGTGTCTGGTATTAGACACATAAAAGATCAAAATGCATCAAGCAATGTTATAACTGCACAGATAACTCTACACAGCCCACAGGGTAATAGCCCTTTGCATTCATCAAACATTACTGATGATATTGCAACAAAACCTGTTATGACTGAGGAAAGTACTCAGTGGAAAGAATCACCAGACATGAAAATGATTGTCAGCAGTCAGATTGGTAATGATAATGTATTACCATTAGAAAGTCAGGTGAACCAAAAGCAATACCCTCCCAGAGCTAATCAGCGAAGTAATTTGAAGCTGTCAATGTCTGATACCAATAACCCAGACAAAACTACATTCACATTCAGTGATGGTTATCAAGGTACACAGCAAACATTGACATGACAGGTTGTACCACATTGTATTAGTGATGCTGCTATTTCATCCACAAGAGAATGGCAAAATAGCAGTAAAGAATAGATAATTAAGAACGACTCTAATAAAGTTTGGGTGATCGGGATGATTGTTGATACCAATATTCCATTTGCAGCTGCGTCATTACAATACAACATCTGTGGTGGTATTTTTGTGAGAGATGTTTTATTTAATTTCACATTTATCAGCAGGCACGCCATAACCCAACAAGTGTGTGGGACTGATGTCATCGATGGTCTCACACGAGAATAGAAATGTTAATCAGCAGGCACGCCATAACCCAACAAGTGTGTGGGACTGATGTCATCGATGGTCTCACACGAGAATAGAAATGTTAATCAGCAGGCACGCCATAACCCAACAAGTGTGTGGGACTGATGTCATCGATGGTCTCACACGAGAATAGAAATGTTAATCAGCAGGCACGCCATAACCCAACAAGTGTGTGGGACTGATGTCATCGATGGTCTCACACGAGAATAGAAATGTTTTTCTCTCTGCAGCTGCAGGTGGTAATTAGTCGCAGTTAACAAAGTGATGAGCAGATGGTCTCGGCTGAAACACATGAATGACTAACAATATATTACTGAAGTAGTTAGCGGGTTGTTCCAGATGATAGAGGAGATGGGGACATATGGACTGTGTCAACAAGCGCTTCATGACACAACTTTTGATGTATGCTTGCTTGCGTTTGCCCGATGACTAAAGTATTCTAGAGTATTCGTAGACTATAGAATTCCTCTTCATCATTCGCCCTTAAAAGGACGTTAAATGAGTGTGTCTGCGTTATGTTGTGGTTTGCAGTATAACTGTGATATTTGCGCCTTTCGGCCCAACACATCCGACTTCAGCACGACATTTTTGAGTACCGGGTTGTCTTCCCTCTTCGATCCCTACTCGCTTGGCCAGACTAGACAGGTTAGTTTGTTACTAGAGGCACCGCGGAGAGGTGGAGCAGGATCATGGATGGTTCTGGTTCACCGATCCTGGCGCAAGCGATCAGCTGCGGGTCGCTGCCAACTTCCATCTCTGGTGCTGTGAGGGGCGCCTTTGCCTCCAATGATGTATCATATATTAGAATGGGAAGAATAAACTGGAAAGATCTGTACCAGGATGTAAATAACCGAATTGGTAAGGCAGCTACGACTTTCGGAAGACTCACAGAAAGGGCCTGTAACAACACGAAACTAACACTGAGGACTAAACTCTTAATATTTTAAACTTGTGTGCTTAGCACACTATTATAGAGATCTGAAACGTGGACAACATACTCAAATCACGAAAAAAGACTAAATGTCTTCCACATGCGATGTCTCCGCAAAATAATGCACATCAAATGGCAGGACAAAATAACCAACTTAACTGTCCCGCAACGTGCTAAGACCCCATCAATCATGTCGATGCTCAGAAGTCGAAGGCTAAGATGGCTGGGGCCCGTTCAGCGAATGGAAGAAAAGCGCACCCCCACAAGCAAATACTATCATCATCATCAAGTACCAGGCCTACTGGCGTAGGTGATCATGTCTCTCCGCAACTTTCGATCTCGGCAGCTATTTACCATTTCTGTTGTTGACCTTCTGCCAAACCATTCTCTTAAGCTGTTATTTTTTCTCTTTGCTTCCCTCTATCTCTTTCGTCCTTCAATTTTCCAGTTGTTACAATATATTCCAGTTGTTCTCTTCTCATTACATGGCCAAAAAATGATGATTGTTTCTTACTAATATTGGAAATTTGCTCTCTTTTTGCTTTGACCTCTCTCAGAACATCTTCATTACTCTTCTTAGCTGTCAATGGTACTCACACAACATTCTTCTGTAACATTTATACAGACTCCAGAGATTTTCTTGTCTGTTGTCCTATTGTCCATGATTCGCATCCATATGTTAAGACTGACTCTACATAGCATTTAAGAACTCTTTTTCATGTACCTATTGTCAAAAATGGATTGCATAGTATCTTCCTCTTTTTTTGGAAAGCTGCTTTTGCCTGAGCCATTCTGCATCTCACCTCTTTAGTACATCTTCCGTCTGAGGTTAACAAAGTTCCCAAGTATTTGAATTCCTTTACCTGTTTTAATATTGTTCCATTTGTCTTTATTTTGCTCTGAGGTGATGTCTTTTTCTTTATTGTTATCATTACCTCTGTCTTTTTGCTATTAAGGCTGAGTCCTTTATTTTTGCTTTCTTTCACTATAATGTCCAACATTTCTTGTAACTCATTTTCACTCTTAGCGATTAAGACTATACCATCAGAACACCTTAGATTATTTATATTATGACCTTCAATTGTTATTCCAGGCATGTCCCTTATGGATCTTAAAATAATCTCACTATAAATATTAAACAAATCTGGTGACAGCACACAACCTTGTCTAACACCTGTTTTATTTGTTGAAACATTCCCAATTGGTTTCCAGTTCATATGGCCGCTGTTTGTTGCCAGTACATTTTCTTTATTATTTGTATCAACTATATGGTGGGAGTCGCGATAGCTCAGTGGTTATTGAACTGGACTACAAAGGACTAGAGGTAGGGTTCGATCCAAACCGACGGCTTCCGGGTTCACTCAGCCTTTAATGGGTACCGGATTTTTTTTTGGGAAAGTAAAGAGGCACGGGCGTAATACCGACCACATTACCCCAAAAATCATGTGCCGAAGGTCTGTAAAATGTATGGTCACTAACACCATATTCCCTATACGCCACTTGGCGTGACGGGGGTACTTTACTACTTGGCTTACTATATGGTGATACTTGACTTACTATATGGTGATACTTGACTTACTATATGGTGATACTTGACTTACTATATGGTGATACTTGACTTACTATATGGTGAACTAATACACGGAAAAAGACAAATCGGTAGACGTAAACTACGATATGGAGACATCTGTAAATCATCTCTGAATGACTGGAAGTGAATATGACTGGGAACATCTGCCAAGTGATCGCACATCATGGAGAGCATATACGAGTATATGCAATGGTATAACATCATTCAATCTGTGCAAAGGCTAAACGTAGAAGAGAAAAGACTCATGAAAAATGATGGAAAACCCTGTGGATCAGTGGACCTGACTTGTTTATTCTGTGACCGCGTGTGTTTGTCAAACATTGGTAGAATTAGCCATGAGAGAAGATGTTCGACAAAAAACAAATCCTCAAACAAACAAAAAATCAACAATAGGCCCACTAGACCGTCTGACAAGACGAAAAGGGCCATATATACCAGGATGTCTACACGATGCGGGCCGTCTCACTGACTGACAACGACACCTCACTGCAAGGTACCACGGTTCCAGTATTTCACGTCTTCTTGAGTCACAGAAGTTTTGATGGTAAAAACCGGGATGTAAAATGTAATATTAGTGATTATAGCTGACGGAGTGTTAACGGTGGCGTGGGAAGCGCGGGTCAAGATAGAAAGTTAACAAAAGCGGGTATATGATGAAAGATAGTAGCGTGAATTGTAGTTGAATCGACGTCACAAGAGGACACATATTTTTTATTGTGTATCGTATACAGACAATATATGCAAAGTAGTCTATTTTTTTGTTTGTAAGGTAGATGGTTTTTCACGGCACACGTGCCAGCCGCAAACGTTTTATGTAAGAAAAATATAGATAGATTGCTACAAAGACATATAGGGGAAAATGTTAATTTTCCGTTGATTATATGGAATATGTAGAGAAAATATGAAAAATGGTCGATAAATTTTTAACGGGGGTAGACATTTTTCAGGCAAGATTTGCCCATCGCAAAGATTTGATATGGAAAATATGCTACTGTGAAGGTTCTATGTAAACAAAAAAAAAAAATGCAAAGTCGAAAGTTTATGTTGGAAACAAAAAAAAACCTATAGAATGCCGCATAGACATATAGGAAAAGGATGCAGTTTAAAAGCTAATAAAATTAAAAGGAAGTACTAAACACATTTCAATCAAGAAAAATGCTATTTTTTAGGCATGTTAAAAAACACAGCAGCCTTCTCAATATAAAACTGGAGGGAAGATATATAGTAAAAGAGGCAGACCAAGATTAACGCGGCGAGTAACAGTTAAAGATGGATCAGTCATTATTTCACTTTAAAAAGCTTTAATAAAATTTTAGATGAAGAAAAAGGTTCCTACAAAGTGGAAGAAATCTATCCTTTTTTTAAAAAATAGCAATCTTAAATATTGCAATAACTGGAGAGGAATAGCTCATCGTTTTGGAACTTTATATAGACGAACTGTGTGTACGACACAGCAATATTATTAACATCAGCTAAATTAAGTTCTAGGTTGAAGGAAACTGAGAGAAAAGGTAGAAGTACATCCTAATTAGCCTTGTTAAACGTTCAAGTAGCTGGTTTTTGGCCACCTTCAGAATTGCCTGTGCTCTGTTGTTCCACCCTGTTGACGGTTGACCAATTCGGCTCTGTGTTGAGGTGGCTCTGTGTTGAGGTAGACGACTGTGTGGAGGTGGCTCTGTGTTGAGGTGGCTCTGTGTTGAGGTGGCTCTGTGTTTAGAAGTGGCTCTGTGTTGAGGTGGCTCTGTGTTGAGGTAGACAACTGTGTAGAAATTGTGTTCCACTCGATGAAGGTTTAGTGATTTACCAGTTCGAATTTAGTGTGGAAAAAGAAATTATCTCTGTTTTATATTTTAATTGGCTTTAATGTTTGAAGCACTGAATACTTAAATAAACTTTTCATTTAAATGAGAAATGAGTGATCATGAGACACGTTTATATAACAAACATATGTATACTTCCACATAACTATCATCGTGTTTCGTGTCTATCCTCGTGCTGCGTGTTTATCGTTGTAATGCTTTTGGTACTTGTTTCTTTATTTATGTTTCTAATGTTACGTGTAGATATCTGCTTAAATGGTTAACAAGCCATAACATCAGTTGGTATATTTTTGATGATATATATTCACATTTCAAAGGCTTCAATTCTCTGTTCTGTTTTCTTGTCTAATGTCCATGTTTCTGCACGATACAGGAATATTGAGAAGATGTGACATTTTGCCATTCTTAGTTTCAGCCCTGCTGATATTTGTTTTGTTGTTAGTATATTTTTCATGGCATTGAAATTACTTTTTGCCATACCTATTCTTTTGTTTATTTCAATTTTACATTTTCCATCACTGTTATAGTATGTCCTAGGTTGTTGTAACTTTGGACTGTCTCCAGATGTATTCCCTCAACTGTGATATTTAATGTAGGTCTTGAGAATTTTCTTTGTTTATGATCATAGTTTTAGTCCTTTTGATATTCATATCTAGTCCATATTTTTTGCTTGTTATGTTTATCACATTAAGCAATTGTTGTAGGTCTTTAGGATTTTCTGCTAGTAGAACAGTATCATCAGCATATCTTAGGTATAATTAAGTTATAATTTTAGGTGATAGGAATTTTAGCCACTAAAAATGGTTTCTTGGAGTAATGTGTTCTATATACAGATGAATAATAAAATGACATCTTCGAGTAATATGTTCTATATACAGAAGAATACTAAAAAAGAATACTAAAAAAGAATACTAAAAAAGAATACTAAAAAAGAATACTAATACCAATACCAGTTACTTGCATGTCCAGTTTACCACTATGGCCAGGGAAGTTTAAAAGGGCAGACACCGGGCTGCCAGTCTTTTGCTCAACATCACGAAGATGCTCACACAATGTGGCACTCAAGCGTCTACCAGACTCACCCACATACGTCATCTGGCAATGCTTACATATTATGGCGTAGATGATATTCCGTGACACACAAGTAAACCCCACCTTGATCTCGAATCGCCTATTAGGGAACAAGACCGAATCGGTGCAAAGCACGTAGTGACAAGCTCTACAAACTCGACGTCCACAACGAACAAGATGTTTGTGGTTTGAGCGGGGAAGGCGGCTCATGCCAAGAATTTCTCTCAGACTCCTATCGCGTTTGAAGGCTGTCAAAGGAGGATCATTGAAAAGTAGGCGGGTAGTAGGAACTGAGTGGAGAATGGAGCGGTCCCGGTTAAGGATCCTCACCGCAGCCAATTGTGAGAGTGGTATGTGAGGGTAAATATGGTCCTATCAGAGGAACGGCGGGTGGATGGGGTGAGTGCCACAGAACGGGAAATATCGAGAGCTCGCTGGAAGGCAGATTGGAGAACCGAGTCAGGATAGAGGACGCCTAAAGAAACTTGTAGTTAGATTTGTGTACATATTCTTATATATATTTATTTGTAGTTGTTTGTTGTTCCAGCTGAAGGCCTACTTGGCCGAAACGTCGACTTTTGTTTTGTTAATTACCACGTAAAGCTGTTACCACGTTTTTCTTCTTTTTTTTTTTTTTAAATTGTTACAAGACAAACCACCACAGACATCATGGCTGGCGTTAGCAAACAAGTAACACCCCAGAAGTTTCTCAAATAAATGCTCTCTAACAACTTATCTTAATTACAGCGTATGTAACCAAGTATTGATTTCCTTTCTAATTATTTATTTATTAACGTAAACTAAACGTAAAGATAGTAGCTTTTGTTTGTATGTTTATTATTTTCTGGACGTCAGTTTTCCAGCATTTTATCTTTAGGAGAACACTAGTTTGAAAATTTAAGCGTGTTTCGTTTGTACCAATGTTCCAAGCAAATATTTTACATCTTCATAGATACAAACATTTGTTTTATTTTCGATTGATTTTGATTTTGGAATGATTTTTTAAACTCTCAAATTTGAAAGTGTAGCTATAATGAAAGCTAACATCAATTAACAAAGTCAGTATCCTAAAATCCATTAACAAACTCAGCATTGTAAATTAACAAAATTAGTATCATAAAGCACGTTAACAAAGTCAGTATCCTAAATCCATTAACAAAGTCAGTATCCTAACAACCATGAACAAAGTCAGTATCCTAACACCCATTAATAAAGTCAGTATCCAAACACCTATTAGCAAAGTTAATATCTTTGCTACTGTTAATAAAGTCAGCATCATCACCACTATTAAAAAAGTTGTATCATCATCTCCATTCACAAAGTTAGTATCGTTGTCTCCATTAACAAATTTATTATCGTTTTCACCACTAACAAAGTTAGTATCCTTGTCTCCAATAACAAAGTTAGTATCGTTGTCTCCATTAATAAAGTTAGTATCCTTGTCACCATTAACAAAGTTAGTATCCTTGTCACCATTAACAAAGTTAATATCTTTGCTACTGTTAATAAGTCAGCATCATCACCACTATTAAAAAAGTTGTATCATCATCTCCATTCACAAAGTTAGTATCGTTGTCTCCATTAAGAAAGTTAGTATCGTTGTTTCCAATAACAAAGTTAGTATCGTTGTTTCCAATAACAAAGTTAGTATCGTTGTTTCCAATAACAAAGTTAGTATCCTTGTCACCATTAACAAAGTTAGTATCCTTGTCACCATTAACAAAGTTAGTATCCTTGTCACCAATAACAAAGTTAGTATCCTTGTCTCCAATAACAAAGTTAGTATCCTTGTCTCCAATAACAAAGTTAGTATCCTTTTCACCATTAACAAAGTTAGTATCGATGCCTCCAATAACAAATTTAGTATCCTTTTCACCATTAACAAAGTTAGTATCGTTGTCTCCATTAATAAAGTTAGTATCCTTGTCACCATTAACAAAGTTAGTATCCTTGTCACCATTAACAAAGTTAGTATCCTTGTCACCATTAACAAAGTTAGTATCCTTGTCACCATTAACAAAGTTAGTATCCTTGTCACCATTAACAAAGTTAGTATCCTTGTCACCATTAACAAAGTTAGTATCCTTGTCACCATTAACAAAGTTAGCATCGTTGTCTCCAATAACAAAGTTAGTATCGTTGTTTCCAATAACAAAGTTAGTATCGTTGTTTCCAATAACAAAGTTAGTATCGTTGTTTCCAATAACAAAGTTAGTATCGTTGTTTCCAATAACAAAGTTAGTATCGTTGCCTCCAATAACAAAGTTAGTATCGTTGTCTCCAATAACAAAGTTAGTATCGTTTTTTCCATTAAATAAGTTAGTATCGTTTTCTCCAATTACAAAGTTAGTATCGTTGTCTCCATTAACAAAGTTAGTATCGTTGTCTCAATAACAAAGTTAGTATCGTTGTCTCCATTAACAAAGTTAGTATCGTTGTCTCCATTAACAAAGTTAGTATCGTTTTTTTTCCATTAACAAAGTTAGTATCGTTGTCTCCAATAACAAAGTTAGTATCGTTGTCTCCATTAACAAAGTTAGTATCGTTTTTTTCCATTAACAAAGTTAGTATCGTTGTCTCCAATAACAAAGTTAGTATCGTTGTCTCCATTAACAAAGTTAGTATCGTTTTTTTTCCATTAACAAAGTTAGTATCGTTGTTTCCAATAACAAAGTTAGTATCGTTGTATCACTTAACTAAGTTAGTATCGTTTTTTTCCATTAACAAAGTTAGTATCGTTGTCTCCAATAACAAAGTTAGTATCGTTGACTCCATTAACAAAGTTAGTATCGTTGTCTCCAATAACAAAGTTAGTATCGTTGTCTCCATTAACAAAGTTAGTATCGTTTTTTTTTCCATTAACAAAGTTAGTATCGTTGTCTCCAATAACAAAGTTAGTATCGTTGTCTCCATCAACAAAGTTAGTGTCGTTTTTTTTTCCATTAACAAAGTTAGTATCGTTGTTTCCATTACAAAGTTAGTATCGTTGTCTCGATTAACAAAGTTAGTATCGTTGTCTCCAATAACAAAGTTAGTATCGTTGTCTCCATTAACAAAGTTAGTATCGTTGTCTCCATTAACAAAGTTAGTATCGTTTTTTTTCCATTAACAAAGTTAGTATCGTTGTCTCCAATAACAAAGTTAGTATCGTTGTCTCCATTAACAAAGTTAGTATCGTTTTTTTCCATTAACAAAGTTAGTATCGTTGTCTCCAATAACAAAGTTAGTATCGTTGTCTCCATTAACAAAGTTAGTATCGTTTTTTTTCCATTAACAAAGTTAGTATCGTTGTTTCCAATAACAAAGTTAGTGTCGTTGTATCCCTTAACTAAGTTAGTATCGTTTTTTTTCCATTAACAAAGTTAGTATCGTTGTCTCCAATAACAAAGTTAGTATCGTTGACTCCATTAACAAAGTTAGTATCGTTGTCTCCAATAACAAAGTTAGTATCGTTGTCTCCATTAACAAAGTTAGTATCGTTTTTTTTCCATTAACAAAGTTAGTATCGTTGTCTCCAATAACAAAGTTAGTATCGTTGTCTCCATCAACAAAGTTAGTGTCGTTTTTTTTTTCCATAACAAAGTTAGTATCGTTGTTTCCAATAACAAAGTTAGTATCGTTGTCTCCCTTAACTAAGTTAGTATCGTTTTTTTCCATTAACAAAGTTAGTATCGTTGTCTCCAATAACAAAGTTAGTATCGTTGTCTCCATTAACAAAGTTAGTATCGTTGTCTCCATTAACAAAGTTAGTATCATTGTCTCCATTAACAAAGTTAGTATCGTTGTCTCCAATAACAAAGTTAGTGCCGTTGTCTCCATTAACAAAGTTAGTATCGTTGTCTCCATTAACAAAGTTAGTATCGTTTTTTTTCCATTAACAAAGTTAGTATCGTTGTCTCCAATAACAAAGTTAGTATCGTTGTCTCCATTAACAAAGTTAGTATCGTTTTTTTTCCATTAACAAAGTTAGTATCGTTGTCTCCAATAACAAAGTTAGTATCGTTGTCTCCATTAACAAAGTTAGTATCGTTTTTTTTTTCCAATAACAAAGTTAGTATCATTGTTTCCAACAACAAAGTTAGTATCGTTGTCTCCCTTAACTAAGTCAGTATCGTAGTCTCCATTAACAAAGTTAGTATCGTTGTCTCCAATAACAAAGTTAGTATCGTTGTCTCCATTAACAAAGTTAGTATCGTTGTCACCATTAACAAAGTTAGTATCGTTGTCTCCAATTACAAAGTTAGTATCGTTGTGTCCATTAAAAAAGTTAGTATCGTTGTATCCATTAACAACGTTAGTTTCGTTTTCTCCATTAACAAAGTTAGTATCGCTGTCTCCAATAACAAAGTTAGTACCGTTGTCTCCATTAACAAAGTTAGTATCGTTGTGTCCATTAACAAAGTTAGTGTTGTTGCCTCCATTAACAAAGTTAGTATCGTTGTCTCCGTTAACAAAGTTAGTATCGTTGTCTCCAACAACAAAGTTAGTATCGTTGTCTTCATTAACAAAGTTAGTATCGTTGTATCCATTAACAACGTTAGTTTCGTTGTCTCCATTAACAAAGTTATTATCGGTGTCCATTAACAAAGTTAGTATCGTTGTCTCCATTAACAAAGTTAGTATCGTTGTCTCCATTAACAAAGTTAGTACCGTTGTCTCCATTAACAAAGTTAGTATCGTTGTGTCCATTAACAAAGTTAGTATCGGTGTGTCCATTAACAAAGTTAGTACAGTTGTCTCCATTAACAAAGTTAGTACCGTTGACTCCATTAACAAAGTTAGTATCGTTGTCTCCATTAACAAAGTTAGTATCGTTGACTCCATTAACAAAGTTAGTATCGTTGTCTCCATTAACAAAGTTAGAATCGTCTCAATTAACAAAGTTAGTATCGTTGTCTCCATTAACAAAGTTAGTATCGTTGTCTCCGTTAACAAAGTTAGTATCGTTGTCTCCAATAACAAAGTTAGTATCGTTGTCTTCATTAACAAAGTTAGTATAGTTGTATCCATTAACAACGTTAGTTTCGTTGATTCCATTAACAAAGTTATTATCGGTGTCCATTAACAAAGTTAGTATCGTTGTCTCCATTAACAAAGTTAGTATCGTTGTCTCCATTAACAAAGTTAGTACCGTTGTCTCCATTAACAAAGTTAGTATCGTTGTGTCCACTAACAAAGTTAGTATCGGTGTGTCCATTAACAAAGTTAGTACCGTTGTCTCCATTAACAAAGTTAGTACCGTTGTCTCCATTAACAAAGTTAGTATTGTTGTCTCCATTAACAAAGTTAGTATCGTTGACTCCATTAACAAATTTAGTATCGTTGTCTCCATTAACAAAGTTAGAATCGTCTCAATTAACAAAGTTAGTATCGTTGTCTCCATTAACAAAGTTAGTATCGTTGTCTCCAATAACAAATTTAGTATCGTTGTCTCCATTAACAAAGTTAGTATCGTTGTCTCCATTAACAAAGTTAGTATCGTTGTCTCCATTAACAACATTAGTATCGTTTTCTCAATTAACAAAGTTAGTATCATTGTCTCCATTAACAAATTTAGTATCGTTGTCTCAATTAACAAAATTAATATCTTTGTCTCCATTAACACAATTAGTAGCGTTGTCTCCATGAACAAAGTTAGTATCCTCATCTCCATTAACAAAGTTAGTATCGTTGTCTCCATTAACAAAGTTAATATCTTTGTCTCAATTAACAAAGTTAGTATCCTCAACTCCATTTACAAAGTTATATCATCATCTCCATTCACAAAGTTAGTATCGTTGTCTCCATTAACAAATTTATTATCGTTGTCACCACTAACAAAGTTGGTATCCTTGTCTCCAATAACAAAGTTAGTATCGTTGTCTCCATTAATAAAGTTAGTATCCTTGTCACCATTAACAAAGTTAGTATCCTTGTCACCATTAACAAAGTTAGTATCGTTGTCTCTATTAAGAAAGTTAGTATCGTTGTTTCCAATAACAAAGTTAGTATCGTTGTTTCCAATAACAAAGTTAGTATCGTTGTCTCCATTAATAAAATTAGTATCCTTGTCACCAATAACAAAGTTAGTATCCTTGTCTCCAATAACAAAGTTAGTATCCTTGTCTCCAATAACAAAGTTAGTATCCTTTTAACCATTAACAAAGTTAGTATCCTTGTCTCCAATAACAAAGTTAGTATCCTTGTCTCCAATAACAAAGTTAGTATCCTTGTCTCCAATAACAAAGTTAGTATCCTTTTCACCATTAACAAAGTTAGTATCGTTGCCTCCAATAACAAAGTTAGTATCCTTTTCACCATTAACAAAGTTAGTATCGTTGTCTCCATTAATAAAGTTAGTATCCTTGTCACCATTAACAAAGTTAGTATCCTTGTCACCATTAACAAAGTTAGTATCCTTGTCACCATTAACAAAGTTAGTATCCTTGTCACCATTAACAAAGTTAGTATCCTTGTCACCATTAACAAAGTTAGTATCCTTGTCACCATTAACAAAGTTAGTATCCTTGTCACCATTAACAAAGTTAGTATCGTTGTCTCCATTAACAAAGTTAGTATCGTTGTTTCCAATAACAAAGTTAGTAAAGTTAGTATCGTTATTTCCAATAACAAAGTTAGTAAAGTTAGTATCGTTGTTTCCAATAACAAAATTAGTATCGTTGTTTCCAATAACAAAGTTAGTATCGTTGTCTCCAATAACAAAGTTAGTATCGTTGCCTCCAATAACAAAGTTAGTATCGTTGTTTCCAATAACAAAGTTAGTATCGTTGTCTCCATTAACAAAGTTAGTATCGTTTTTTCCATTAAATAAGTTAGTATCGTTTTCTCCAATTACAAAGTTAGTATCGTTGTCTCGATTAACAAAGTTAGTATCGTTGTCTCCATTAACAAAGTTAGTATCGTTGTCTCCATTAACAAAGTTAGTATCGTTGTCTCCATTAACAAAGTTAGTATCGTTGTCTCCATTAACAAAGTTAGTATCGTTTTTTTTCCATAACAAAGTTAGTATCGTTGTCTCCAATAACAAAGTTAGTATCGTTGTCTCCATTAACAAAGTTAGTATCGTTTTTTTCCATTAACAAAGTTAGTATCGTTGTCTCCAATAACAAAGTTAGTATCGTTGTCTCCATTAACAAAGTTAGTATCGTTTTTTTTCCATTAACAAAGTTAGTATCGTTGTTTCCAATAACAAAGTTAGTATCGTTGTATCCCTTAACTAAGTTAGTATCGTTTTTTTTCATTAACAAAGTTAGTATCGTTGTCTCGAATAACAAAGTTAGTATCGTTGACTCCATTAACAAAGTTAGTATCGTTTTCTCCAATAACAAAGTTAGTATCGTTGTCTCCATTAACAAAGTTAGTATCGTTGTCTCCATCAACAAAGTTAGTGTCGTTTTTTTTTTCCATTAACAAAGTTAGTATCGTTGTTTCCAATAACAAAGTTAGTATCGTTGTCTCCCTTAACTAAGTTAGTATCGTTTTTTTCCATTAACAAAGTTAGTATCGTTGTCTCCAATAACAAAGTTAGTATCGTTGTCTCCATTAACAACGTTAGTATCGTTGTCTCCATTAACTAAGTTAGTATCGTTTTTTTCCATTAACAAAGTTAGTATCGTTGTCTCCAATAACAAAGTTAGTATCGTTGCCTCCATTAACAAAGTTAGTATCGTTTTTTTCCATTAACAAAGTTAGTATCGTTGTCTCCAATAACAAAGTTAGTATCGTTGTCTCCATTAACAAAGTTAGTATCGTTTTTTTTTCCAATAACAAAGTTAGTATCATTGTTTCCAATAACAAAGTTAGTATCGTTGTCTCCCTTAACTAAGTTAGTATCGTTGTCTCCATTAACAAAGTTAGTATCGTTGTCTCCAATAACAAAGTTAGTATCGTTGTCTCCATTAACAAAGGTAGTATCGTTTTTTTCCATTAACAAAGTTAGTATCGTTGTCTCCATTAACAAAGTTAGTGCAGTTGTCTCCATTAACAAAGTTAGTGCCGTTGTCTCCATTAACAAAGTTGGTATCGTTGTCTCCATAAACAAAGTTAGTATCGTTGTCTCCATTAACAAAGTTAGTATCGTTGTCTCCATTAACAAATTTAGTATCGTTGTCTCTATTACCAAAGTTAGTATCGTTGTCTCCATTAACAAAGTTAATATCTTTGTCTCAATTAACAAAGTTAGTATCCTCATCTCCATTAACAAAGTTAGTATCGTTGTCTCAGTTAACAAAGTTAGAATCGTTGTCTCCATTAACAAAGTTAGTATCGTTGTCTCCATTAACAAAGTTAGAATCGTTGTCTCCATTAACAAAGTTAGTATCGTTGTCTCCATTAACAAAGTTAGTATCGTTGTCTCCATTAACAAAGTTAGAATCGTTGTCTCCATTAACAAAGTTAGTATCGTTGTCTCCATTAACAAAGTTAGAATCGTTGTCTCCATTAACAAAGTTAGTATCCTCATCTCCATTAACAACATTAGTATCGTGGTCTCAGTTAACAAAGTTAGTATCGTTGTCTCCATTAACAACATTAGTATCGTTGTCTCAGTTAACAAAGTTAGTATCCTCATCTCCATTAACAAAGTTAGTATCCTCATCTCCATTAACAAAGTTTGTATCCTCATCTCCATTATCAAAGTTAGTGTCTTTGTCTCAAAGTGTGTATGTTTTATTTCGGACGCGTGGATAAACTATTGATTACCGATATTTAAGTGGAATATGATTTATTCTTCTTTGTGTCGTGTGTTCGCGGTTCATTAGTCAAGCACATAGTTCGACAAAAAAATGGCGCCGCCGGGTATGTTCAACTCGAATATAAAAATTCTGTGTCGGTGGATGATGCGAATGATTAACAGCCCAGAAAGCGAAAACAGCAAAATGTGTGGTACACATGAGGAATATTCAGAACACGAAAGACGAATATGACAGACTACCGTGAAAGAGATTTGAGTCTCATTACGTAACACTCCAAAGAAAGCCATGGAGGGAAATTCTAACTACTGTACTAAGAACGAATTAAAAATAGCTACAGGGAATGTTAGGACCTTATACCAACAAGGTAAATTAGAAAATCTTATGGTAGAAGCAGAGCGATTAAACATAGATATCTTAGGAATCTCGGAAACAAGATGGAAGGAAAGTGGATACATACAAGACGATAAATATACATTTATATATTCAGGAAACACAAAAGAACATCAAAGAGGAGTAGGCTTTCTAATAAAACGAGCGCTACAAAAATATATAAATACTAAACCACTTCCAGATATAACAAAAAAAAAAAGATGTTTTGTTGATCTGGAAAGAATGGCAAGAGATTGTAGACCAGACTAAACATAAACTGAGCGGAGATGAAGGAAGTGCCCGAGGTAGACCCAGAGAGCGGAGATGAAGGAAGTGCCCGAGGTAGACCCAGATAGCGGAGATGAAGGAAGTGGCCGAGGTAGACCCAGAGAGCGGAGATGAAGGAAGTGGCCGAGGTAGACCCAGATAGCGGAGATGAAGGAAGTGGCCGAGGTAGACCCAGAGAGCGGAGATGAAGGAAGTGGCCGAGGTAGACCCAGAGAGCGGAGATGAAGGAAGTGGCCGAGGTAGACCCAGAGAGCGGAGATGAAGGAAGTGGCCGAGGTAGACCCAGAGAGCGGAGATGAAGGAAGTGGCCGAGGTAGACCCAGAGAGCGGAGATGAAGGAAGTGGCCGAGGTAGACCCAGAGAGCGGAGATGAAGGAAGTGGCCGAGGTAGACCCAGAGAGCGGAGATGAAGGAAGTGGCCGAGGTAGACCCAGAGCAACATCACAGATATGCTAGAACATCAATTGACAATGGTTGAGTCTACCACGAGAACAAGAACTGGAACTGTGTATCTGCCTCGACACTAAACGGGATGTATAAGAGGAAGTGAATAGATTGAGAGAGAGGAGAGAGAGAGAGAGAGAGAGAGAGAGAGAGGAGTCGACCAAGGGACCAGGTATTGAGCCCATTGTTTATCATGGTTACCTGTTAGACAACATTAAATGTGAGCATCTGTCTTATCTTGATTATCTGCTCTTTGCCAGATCTAGTTGCATCTGAAAGTGGAGAAATCATCCAGTGGAATCGGAGACATTCAATAAAGAGATGGAGATAGATGGAGAAGCTGATTGACTGCAATATTTAGATATGAACAAGAAAGCTGATGAACAGACTAGGACCGGAATAGTGAATACAATAGTTGGCTGTGACAGGACGAACAATTTGACTGACTTAAGGCACCATGATTTGAAGACGGACTTGAAGACGTGTCATAAATCCAAACACCAATTTTGCAAATAAAAGAACACCAAATAAATATTGTATTTAAACAATCATGTGTTCTTTATAATGTCAAAGACGCTGTTGATGTAAGGCGCACCGAGAAGTCGTCACTACATTCTTTGATGCGAGATTTGAAAACTATTAATGTCACTAGACAATATAACACTGGATGAGGAGAACTGGTGTTGGCATCAACACAATAGATGGAATTCGGCCGGCATCGAACACAGAGAGTGGAACCCAACAATGTCATCTCAATAGTGGGAACCACCAAAACATCTACCCGCTTCTGCACACGATCTGGCTTCAAGATTCCAGGAAAACCTGACATTTGATGGAGTGATAATGACATAGAAATTCTATAGCTGTGCGGTATTTGCCATAAATAAAGAAATTGCTGGTCCCTCCACACACTCCACCAATGCCGCATCCACACAGTACAAATCAACAACATCTGACCAGTAATTTGTCTTCTATACATTTATTCACCAAAGAGAGGTAATGATAATTAGAAAGGGGTAGATAATTCATGTGTAGATATTTTCTTATCAGGGACATTTAGCGGCATGGATGTAATTGTGAGGGACGTTTGGCAGCATGTATGTAATTATGAGGTACGTTGATGTAAATGTGAGGAAAGTCGATGTATTTGAGAGGGATGTCGATGTAATTGTGAGATACAGTTTCAGGTTGTAAGGCAGAAGTTAGTAAATGATGGCTGTTGAAATTGTGCGGTGCTGAAGCAGTTCTCTCATCCTGTTTTAGTGCAAGGATTGACGAAACCTTTAGGGGTGTCGGGGATGTCGTACCTGTAACAAAATAAAACATATTTATGGTGTTTGTCTAGGTTGATTAATTTATGTTTGTGTTTTCTGTTGACCTTAGTTGTGTAGTAATATGTTCTTGCATCTTGGATTTCACATACAGTAGAACAGTTAGTGTTATTGAGTTTTTGAGTTATTTACGGGATATCATCATTGCACTCCGAACATGTCCATAGGTGCTTAGATCCCTTCCTCAGCAATTCCCGTAGTATCCAGCGACTGACGACTCCAGTTCTGTGTTGGTTGATAAGTCTTCTTACACGCCCACTAAGTATATCATTTCTCGCTATGCCCATCTTAATCTCATTCATCCAAAGAAGTGACGTGGATTTGTGCTTGTCGAAGTCCTGTGCTCTTCCCATATCTCGGAGGGCACTGATGATGTTCGCCCGATCCATTGGTTGACCGTCCTCAACGACAGCGCAGCTAGCCAACCTGTCCGCTCTTTCATTTCCCGTACACCCGCATGTCCAGGGACATAGACAAAGATGACCTTATGTATTTTTGACTTCTGCAATGACTAACCATAGCATGCGTACAGAGTCCGCCTCCACTTTTCTTATCATGCTCATCGAATCACTCAGTATGCATGCGTGGGTGTAGTCTTGTAGTTAGTGTTCTATATTAGAATTGGCTTTATTACAGTACAGTTAATGTTCTACGTTAGAGTTCATTCTATTGCAACTATAGCTTTACACTTTTCACATCTTACTGTAGTCACCATACATGTCACGATTATAATCCGTGGAACAGATTTTGCCTACAAATCTTTCGTAGAGCTACTTTTTGCTATGTTTACATGTTATTTATAGAGCGACTTTTTTTTTGTTTACATGACTTTTATAGAGTGGATTTTGTATGGAAATTGTATTGAGAAGTTCTATTCATAACATAACTTTTATAGAGTGGACTTTGTATGGAAATTGTATTGAGAAGTTCTATTCATAACATAACTTTTATAGAGTGGATTTTGTATGGAAATTGTATTGAGAAGTTCTATTCATAACATAACTTTTATAGAGTGGATTTTGTATGGAAATTGTATTGAGAAGTTCTATTCATAACATAACTTTTATAGAGTAGATTTTGTATGGAAATTTTATTGAGAAGTTTTATTCCCAACATAACTTTTATAGAGTGGATTTTGTATGGAAATTTTATTGAGAAGTTTTATTCCCAACATAACTTTTATAGAGTGGATTTTGTATGGAAATTTTATTGAGAAGTTTTATTCCCAACATAACTTTTCAGAGCAGGTATTTTTTGCTACAAAATTTGTATAGAGCTTTTTTTTTTTTTTTTAAACATAACTTGTATAGAGCAGCTTTTTCCTGCAGAACTTCTAATGTACTGATCGACTTGTTCTGGATTTTGTTTACCTTTCCCTTATCTTTGGTGTCATTCAATGTTTGCGACATGATCATAGTTCATCTCCAGCTATGGGACACATCATTTGTTTCCTGTCGTGGGGATATGCACTTTGTGTCAATTATTATTATCTGACCTATTTACATTGTGACACCTTTTGGGTTGTGGATTTAAAGAGCCGTGAATTAGAGAAACCTGATAAAACACAATGAATGTGACAACCAGACGGATAAACTGCTGGTGTAGACATAATAACATTAAAAACAAAGTAAATAGCCCCGTCACGCCAAGTGGCGTATAGGGAATAACGTGTTAGTGATCATAATTTTGACAGATCCTCGGCACAAGATTTTGGGGTAATGTGGTCGATGTTATGCCCTTACTGCTTCACTTTCCCACAAAAAAATCCGGTACCCATTAAAGGCTGGTGAACCCGGAGGCCGTCGATCAGGATCGAACCCGACCACTTGGCCTTTATAGTCCAGTACACTACAAAAAGTGGGCCAGTCCCGGAAGAACTGCAATACTGGGTCGATCCGTGACGAGAGCGGAGCAAGCCCCGGGCATCTAGTCGAGATCCAAAAATCAGTTTAATATCGTACTAGCCCAATGGGTTACGAATCAGATATTAAGCTGATAATAACATAAATAACACAAATATGCGGAGGTTTCAGCTTTCTGTAAATGAAACAGACTTAAACAAAACCAAGTTGACGGGGTCAAAGCTGGAAAATAAAATTAAGAATTAAATCATTGATTTGTTAATTTTTGTCTTATCTCCAAGACTGAAACGATTTAAACGAGACCTCAATTTTATCATTGACACAGATGGGGACGGATTCATTTAAAGATAAAACATGATTTCAGATGTGGAGAGAAGTGGCAGAACAACAGTTGATTTATGTCCAAAAATAAAAAAAATAGGACAAATTATATTTCACGTTTTGTAACAATATTCAACTTCAAACGTCGTCACTGTCTAGGCTGTTGTGAGGAAGATTACAACTAAATGCAAGAAGACATTATTTGGAAAAAAAGAAACAAAATAGAAATAAGGATATATCAATGAAAATAATGGTAAAAGAAGCAAATGAAAGCAACAAGAGATGACTTTTCACTATTTTATTTTCTCAGGATTTCCTTAGAGAACCGACAACAGAATGACATCAATAGGGACATGTAGTAATGAGATCGTGTCAGTCTGTTATGTTACTTGGCGGTGATGATGACTTATACACCTTCACAAATAAGGACAAAAATAATACTTGTCTCCTATGAGGACAATATTGTAAGCCACTGGAGAGGACCTTTCTACAACAACCCTTGGGATGATGATTCTCGTCTTCTCACAGGTGTAGATAGCTGCGTAGATGGCTGGCTCCTGGAAATGATCACACAACAAGAAATCAACACTAAATAAGTGCAGTTACCGTAAGTGGAACAGCAGCATTATACATCATTCTCTTCATTGTTTTGTGTTTGCACCATCGAAGAATCAACATTGCTTGTATCGGGTTGTCTTCTTCATCTTCTCCTTCTACCTTTCAGCTCCCTGTGGAGCATAGGTCTTCAACAAACACTTTCAGCTCCCTGTGGAGCATAGGTCTTCAACAAACACTTTCCAAGTCGTTCTATTTCTTGCCATTCTTTTAAGATCATTCCATGTCTTCCCCATCATCTTCATCTCTGCTTCTATCTGTCTTCTCCAAGAATCCCTTGGTCTTCCTCTTTGTCTTTTACCCTGGGGATTCCAAAAAAGGGCCTGTTGTGTAATACTCCCAGATGGCTTCCGTAGTGTGTGTCCTATCCAGCGTCATCGTCTTCGCTGTATCTCTTTATCCACTGGTGTTTGACTGGTACATTTCCATAATTCTATGTTAGCGAATTTGTCCTGTCATTTCCATCCTTTTATTCTGCGTAAGCATCCATTAATGAAAGTCTGTATCTTCATGATTGTCATTTTAGTTGTTCTCCATGTTTCACAGCCATATAATAGGACTGACATAACATTGGAGTTGTAAATTTTTATTTTTGTATTCAACCTAATTTCTTTGGACTTCCATATGTTTCCCAGTGCAATGAAAGCTCCTCTTGCTTTTGATATCCTTATTTTGGTATCATTTTCTGTTCCTCCCTCTTTATCTATACTAGTACCCATATCTATGTAAGATTGTACGTCTAGTAGAGGTATTTATCCTATTATTTGGTTATTGCCAACTGCATTAATTCTCATAATGTTGGTCTTATCACTCTTAATCTTCAGTCCTATCTGTTGTGATCTCTCATCAAGTATGCTCATTTTATCCTGCATCTGTTGATGGTTGTGTGATAGGAGAGCTATGTTATCAGCAAAGTTTAAATCATCAAGTTGCTTTGTCAGTGACCACTGGATTCCATTTCTGTTGCTTTGAGTTATTTTCATAATCCAATCTATGGTCAGTAGAAAGAGAATTGGAGACAGACGGCATCCCTGCCTTACTCCAGTTCTTATTTCAAATGCTTCTGTAAGCTGTCCTTCATGCACCACACTACATTTCATTCCTTCATACATTATTTTTATCAGGTTAATAAACTCTATGGGGATTTCGTAATGACTCAGCAACTTCCAAAGCATTCCTCTGTCTAAACTATCAAATGCCTTTTCGTAATCTATGAATCCAATATAAAGTGGGGACTGTAGTTCTAAACTTTGTTCAACTATTATACGTAGAGTAGTTATTTGATCAGCACATGATCTGTTCTTCCTAAAACCTGCTTGTTCATCTCTCAATTGTTTCTCTATAGCCTCTTTTAGTCTCTCCAGAATGATTCTGCTTAATATTTTTTCCGGGCACTGATAGCAGCATCGCCCGTGCGCTGCCGGGGTCCAAAAGGGGAGTAAAGAATAGCGGCGCTGTACCCTACCAGGCATGTTCGTAAGAGGCGAGAAAGGAGGGTTGGGCATGGGACTGGCTATCCTATACTGTAAAAAAAAAAAAATAAGCCGAAAAAACTTCACAAACATGGACAAGTCAAAGAAAAGAGAAAAAGTATATCTTCCATCCAGGAAAGATAAGAGCTCTCTATCTAAGAGACGTATGACGCAAACCGTAGAAAGCCGTAAGGAGTCCGGGTTGCCGAATCACCCTTTGTCTACCAGGAAATCCTCCAGATTTGGTACCTGGAATGTAGGTACCCTAAACGAACAAGGAAAAGCTGCTCAGGTAGCAGCAGAAATGTGAAATTACAAAATAGATATTCTGGGAATGTGTGAAACAAGATGGCTAGGAACGGAAAGAATAAAACTAAATACAGGAGAGATGATTTTATCATCAGGACACCAGGAACCTGGAGCACAGCATAGTGAAGGGGTAGCTATAATGTTATCAAGGAATGCACAGAAGACACTAATATTATGGGAAGCAGTAGGGTCAAAACTAATGAGAGCAAAATTTAAAACAACCAAAATAAAATTACACATTATCCAATACTATACACCAACCAACAATAAGGATTATTTAGTTGAAGATGATTTCTATAAAAAGCTACAATGTCAGATGGATGCAAGACGAGCCAAAGATATTATAATCTTGATGCAATCTCGAGAATCAAGAGATATTTGTGAGTTTATGCGCCCTTAATCAAATGAGCCTAGGAGGAACAATATTCCAACATAAAAGAATGCACAAATATACATGGGTGTCACCAGATCATAGAACGGAAAATCAAATTGATCACATATGTATTAATACTAAGTTTAAGTCATCATTACAGGATGTACGAGTATATAAAGGGCAGATGTAGCTTCAGATCATCATCTTCTGATAGCAAAACTTAAACTTAAACTGAAAAGATATCATCATCATCAAGTACCAGGCCTGCTGGCGTAGGTGATCATGTCTCTCCATAACTTTCGATCTCGGCAGCTATTTATCATTTCTGTTGACCTTCTGCCAAGCCATTCTCTTAAGCTGTCTGTTATCTTTTCTCTTTGCTTCCCTCTATCTCTTCGTCCCTCAATTTTCCCAGTTGTTACAATATATTCTAGTTGTTCCCTTCTCATTACATGGCCAAAAATGATAATTGTTTCTTCCTAATATTGGAAATTAGCTCTCTTTTTGTTTTGACCTCTCTCAGAACATCTTCATTTCTCTTCATTACTCTTCTTTGCTGTCCATGGTACTCTCAACATTCTTCTGTAAAAACACATTTCTACAGACTCAAGTGATTTTCTTGTCTGGTGTTCCACTTGCGTTTATTTTGCACTGAGGTGATGTCTTATATCTGTATATATAGACACTGTATATTATAGGTGTATATCTGAAAAGATATACAACAACAAATAAGGGTAGAAAGTATTTCAATGTAGGGTTTCTTAAATAACAAGGAATTAAAGATAAATTCGCAGTCGCAATATGAAACAAATGCCAAGTCCTCCAACAACTAGAAAATACAATAAATATAGATGATCATTGGAAACAGGTAAACGATATATGGAAAGAGACATGCGAAGAAACACTGGGGAAAAGAGAACGCCAGAATAAGACATGGATGACAGCAGAGACCCTTGATAAAATTAAAGAAAGAAAGAAAGAAAAAAAAAAGCAGACATAAATAAAAGCAAAACGAGAAGTAATAAAGCCAAGACAAAGGAAGCTTACACAGAGGTGAACAAAGAAGTAAGAAGATGCTTTAAAAGGGATAAGAGGAAATGTATAGATGAACTAGCTAAAGACTCAGAATAAGCATCAAATAAAGGGAATATGAAAGAACTGTACAACAGCACAAAGAAATTAAGTGGAAAATACAAACAGATCAATGCCTTTATTAAAGATAAGAAAGGAAATCTGCTTAGTAATATAAGGGAACAAATGGAGAGATGGAAAGAGCACTTTGAAGAACTTTTGAACAGACCCGGTTCAAATAATCCTCCAGATATACTACCAGCAGAAGAAGTTACACGTTGACTGTGGAAAACCAAGCATAGAAGAAATAATGAAATCCATGAAGCTTTTAAAAGATGGTAAAGCCACAGGACCAGATGAAATTCCTTCGGAAGCCATCAAAGCAGATATTAACACCTCTACCAAGATGTTACATAATCTATTAGATAAAATTTGGGAGAGAGAAGAAATACCTAAAGACTGGAAAGAAGGTTATATGATCAAACTACCAAAGAAAGGAAGTTTACAGGAGTGCACACATTATAGGGGAATTATGCTACTATCAGTGCTAGGAAAAATATTAAGCAGAATCATTTTGGAGAGACTAAAAGAGGCCATAGAGACACATCTGAGAGATGAACAAGCAGGTTTTAGGAAAAACAGATCATGTGCTGATCAAATAAATACTCTACGTATAATAGTTGAACAAAGTTTAGAACTACAGTCCCCACTTTATATTGGATTCATAGATTGCGAAAAGGCATTTGATAGTTTAGACAGAAGAATGCTTTGGAAGTTGCTGAGTCATTACGGAATCCCCATAAAGTTTATTAACCTGATAAAAACAATGTATGAAGGAACGAAAGGTAGTGTGGTGCATGAAGGACAGCTTACAGAAGCATTTGAAATAAGAACAGGAATAAAGCAGGGATGTCTTCTGTCTCCATTTCTCTTTCTACTGGCCATAGATTGGATTATGAAAATAACTCAAAGCAACAGAAATGGAATCCAGTGGTCACTGACAAAGCAACTTGATAATTTAGACTTTGCTGATAACATAGCTCTCGTATAGCACAGCCATCAACACATGCAGGATAAAATGAGCATACTTGATGAGAGATCACATCAGCTAGGACTGAAAATTAATAGTGATAAGACCAACATTATGAGAATTAATGCAGTTGGCAATAACCAAATAAAATTAGGAGAAATACCTCTACTAGACGTACAATCTTACATAGATATAGGTACTAGTATAGATAAAGAGGGAGGAACAGAAAATGATACCAAAATAAGGATATCAAAAGCAAGAGGAGCTTTTGTTGCACTGGGAAACATGGAAATCCAAAGAAATTAAGTTGAATACAAAAATAAAAATTTAATTTTCAAATCCAATGATAAGTCGGTCCTATTACATGGCTGTGAAACATGGAGAAAAACAAAATTGACAATCATGAAGATACAGACTTTCATTAATGGATGCTTACGCAGAATAAAAGGATGAAATGGCAGGACAAAATCACTAACATATAATTATGGAAATGTACCAGTCAAATACCAGTGGATAAAGAGATACAGCGAAGACGATGGCGCTGGATCAGACACACACTGCGGAAGCCAACTGTTGCATCTTACGCAACATGCCCTTTTTTGGAATCCCCAGGGGAAAAGACAAAGAGTAAGACCAAGGAATTTTTGGAGAAGACAGATGGACGCAGAGATGAAGATGATGGGGAAGACATGGAATTGTTTTAAAAGAATGGCAAAAACAGAATGACTTGGATAGTGTTTGTTGAAGACCTACTCTCCACTGAGAGCTAAAAATGTAGAAGAAGATAGCAGTATCATTGCCCTATAATTTGTGCACTGATGTAAACTTCCTTTCTTAGGTAGTTTGATCATATAACCTTTTTTCCAGTCTTTTTGAATTTCTTCCCCTCTCCCAAATGTTATCTAATAGATTATGTAACATATTGGTAGTGGTGTGAATATCTGTTTTGATGGCTTCTGAAAGAATTTCATCTGGTCCTGTGGCTTTACCATTTTTTAAAAGCTTGATGGCTCTCATTATTTCTTCATTGCTTGGTTTTCCACAGTTAACGTGCAACTTTTCTTCTGCTGGCAGTATATCTGGAGGATTATTTGAGCCTGGTTTGTTCAAAAGTTTGTTCAAAATGCTCTCACCATCTCTCCATTTGTTCCCTTATATTACTAAGCAGATTTCCTTTCTTATCTTTAATAATGGCATTGATCTGTTTGCATTTTCCACTTAATTTCTTTGTGCTGTTGTACAGTTCTTTCATATTCCCTTTATTTGCTGCTTATTCTGCCTCTTTAACTAGTTCATCTATATATTTCCTCTTATCCCTTTTAATGCTTCTTCTCACTTCTTTGTTCACTTCTGTGTAAGCTTCTTGTGTTTTGGCTTTATTACTTCTCGTTTTGTTTTATTTATATCTGCTTTCTTGTTCTTTCTTTCTTTAATTTTATCAAGGGTCTCTGCTGTCATCCATGACACATTTTATTTCGGTGGTCGTTATCTTTCTTATTGTTCTAGAGTGGAGTCTCAACAATGTAACTAAAAGTAGCAACAACGAAACTAGGAGACACAATAATGTAACAAGGTGTTGCAATAACGCAACCAATAATGTATGATATTATATCTCTATCACCCGTTAGGTGACATTATATCTCTGTCACCCGTTACGTGACATTATATCTCTATCACCCGTTAAGTGACATTATTTCTGTCACCCGTTATGTGACATTATATCTCTATCACCCGTTACGTGACATTATATATCTGTCACTCGTTACGTGACATTATATCTCTATCACCCGTTAGGTGACATTATATCTCTATCACCCGTTAGGTGACATTATATCTCTGTCACCCGTTACGTGACATTATATCTCCGTCACCCGTTAGGTGACATTATATCTCTGTCACCCGTTATGTGACATTATTTCTGTCACCCGTTATGTGACATTATATCTCTATCACCCGTTGCGTGACATTATATATCTGTCACTCGTTATGTGACATTATATATCTATCATCCGTTATGTGACATTATATCTCTGTCACCCGTTATGTGACATCATATCTCTGTCACTCGTTATGTGACATTATATCTCTATCACCCGTTATGTGACTTTATATCTCTGTCACCCGTTATGTGACATTTTATCTGTCACCCGTTATGTGACATTATATCTGTCACCCGTTAGGTGACATTATATCTCTATCACCCGTTACGTGATATTATATCTCTGTCACCCGTTATGGGACATTATATCTCTGTCACCTGTTACGTGACATTATATCTCTATCACCCGTTAGGTGACATTATATCTCTGTCACCCGTTACATGATATTATATCTCTGTCACCCGTTATGTGACATTATATCTCTGTCACCCGTTATGTGACATTATATCTCTGTCACCCGTTATGTGACATTATATCTCTGTCACCCGTTATGTGACATTATATCTCTGTCACCCGTTATGTGACATTATATCTCTGTCACCCGTTATGTGACATTATATCTCTGTCACCCGTTATGTGATGCTTCGCATCTGTATGTATCGTGGTGCATCTTGATGACTTTACTCCGTTAAGTGACATATTCTGCCCTAGTCTAAATACCATTATAAATGCAAACATAAATCACGACTAAGTACCCATAAATCAAGACACTGCATCCATAATCGCATAAATCCATCCATAAATAACAACAATGCACCAAAGAGATGCAATAATGCAACCAAACGCACACAGTGCACCAATAAATCAAGATAATACACCCAGGAGACACAACAATGTACCCATAATTCATGAGTATTCACCTAGGAATTACGACAATGCACCAAAAATCATGACAATGCATCCATAATACACAAAAATGCGCCAATAAATCAGGACAATGCACCCATAAATAAAAAAAAAGCGCTCTCATGAGTCATGAAAGTGTACCCACAATTCAAAATAAAGCACTCAGGAGCGACGAAAAGTCACCCATAATTCAAAACACTTCATCAAGCAATCATGATAATGCACCCAAAAAGCATGGCTATACAGCCAGTAATAATGACATTACATCCATTAATCATAAGCAATGCACATAGTAATCATGATGACAATGCACTCAGTAATCATGACAATGCATCCAGTAATCATGACAATGCACCCAGTTATCATGACAATGCACACATCAATCATGACAATGCACCCATCAACCATGACAATGCACTCATCAATCATGACAATGCACTCATCAATTATGACAATGCACCCAGTAATCATGACAATGCACCAGTAATCATGACAAAGCACTCATCAATAATTACAATGCAACCATCAATCATGACAATGCACCCAGTAATCATGATAATGTTCCCATCAATCATGATAATGCACCCACTAATCATGACAATGCACCCACTAATCATGACAATGCACCCAGTAATGATGACAATGCACCCATCAATTATGACAATGCAGCCAGTAATCATGACAGTGCACCCATCAATTAGACAATGCACCCAGTAATGATGACAATGCACGCATCAATTAGACAATGCACCCAGTAATCATGACAGTGCACCCATCAATTAGACAATGCACCCAGTAATGATGACAATGCACCAATCAATTATGACAATGCACCCAGTAATCATGACAGTACACCCATCAATTAGACAATGCACCCAGTAATGATGACAATGCACCCATCAATTAGACAATGCACCCAGTAATGATGACAATGCACCCACCAATTAGACAATGCACCCAGTAATGATGACAGTGCATCCATCATTAGACAATGCACCCAGTAATGATGACAATGCACCCAGTAATGATGACAGTGCACCCATCAATTAGACAATGCACCCAGTAATGATGACAATGCACCCATCAATTAGACAATGCACCCAGTAATGATGACAATGCACCCATCAATTAGACAATGCACCGAGTAATGATGACAATGCAGGATGTCAAGTGGTCGCTGTCGTTTTCGAGATGTTATTAATTTCACCACCAAAATGTTAAATAAAATTAATCATTACCCCATTGACGTAATGCCTACATGCAGGCCAGGCCCCAAATATGTGTAAGGACCTATAAGCTCTAATTCTGCCTCACAGCCAGGCAGTGTTGTGATGTCTTCTGGTTTAACTTTGGAGAGGTACTCAACTTTGTAACTTCCTGGTTCTCTAAATGATAACAGTAAAAACATGGAAGGTCACGTGAATAGTTAATGAGGTAAAATCTGATGTTTCTATGGCAACACATTATTGCAAAATCGTTAATTTGAACAAAGTGTTAATCATCATGATCATGTACCAAGCCTGCTGGCGAAGGTGATCATGTCTCTCCACAGCTTTCGGTCTCGAATATCACTGATCTAACCTTTGTTGCTGTCTTGGTACGAATCGTGGACAATAAATATAGCGATACAACGGCGGACAGCATCAGCTGAGATTTAGTTTAGTTAGAAGGATGCTCAACGTAGAGAGCCAAACAGTCTAACGAGGAGGTACTAAATGTGGAAGATGGGGAGAGGAAGGTTATACAATAAATTAGGGAAAATGTGGTCAGATTTGTGTGGCAAAGAGATGGGTTGGTTTACTTAGTAACAACAGGAGAAATAGAAGGCAAGAGTGACAAAGGGAAAAAAATGCTGGATGATTTGATGATGTGGCATAGAAAAGATTCACGGTTGAACACAGCTCACAAGATTGTGGATAAAGGAGGGAATGTTGTAATAAACTCTCGGCACGGGCGATAACTGAATGAATATTAAAATTATCTGGTTCACCATGATTATTTCCCCTAACATATTGTCTGCCCCTGCTGCTGCTATAAGAACATCAATGATGTTCTATCCCGGGTATTTGACGAGTCACATTTTGTTTTTATTCTGCAGAGACCATAGCAGTATCTTGTCTAATTATTTCTGACGTCATCTGATCCTGTAAACAAATGTTGATCACGTGTCATTGACAGATCAGTAAGTGAGTGTTGAATGACTCTGCGTTATCTCCTAAGTTTATATCTGGAACGTCTTATCTTGATGGCTTTGCTCTCAATCAAGTCAGTTTATTTCAAGGACAAGAACATCAAAGCACAACAAGTATTAGTAAAGTGTTAGTTAGACCCACGGGTTGAAGTGCACAAAGCTTGTTACTTTTTCAGATTGCGAGCAGGGATGGTTGAGGGTAAATGACGTCAGCTGTCTATAGCTAGCATCGTTGAAGACGTCACAGAGTGTGGGTGGCTCCGGGATCTCTCTCTCAGCCCACACGCCTTTGTAAACTATAGATGGCTGTGCTCAAACCTTCTTGGACCTGCTTACGATTGTGACGTCACTTTCAGGTTTGGGAAAAAAATCTTTTTGTTTATGCAGATCAACAAGTTGAGGTTTTCATGACAAGGAAGGAATGGAATAACCAGAAGGATCAAATAATAAAAAATGATCTCCATAAGGAAATAATAACATATAGTCTACAATCTTCATGACGAAACACAAAATGGTATTAAACAGCGAGACTAACAGAAAGACAAGATAATTAAAACGTTTCAAAAAAACATTCATTAGGCATAACCAACAACTAAACACATTGAACACAAAATTCCTAATTAAACAAACATAAAAATTGCACTGAGGCAATGCACACATTAACGACCACGAAGATCCAAAACTCGCAGGCATGGTGGGCGTGGCTGACGTGCTGAAAGATCAGCCGGATAAGACCTTCCGAGAATGTCAATTTCATGCCCACTGAGTTTTGAGTCCGCATCAGATAGTACAGCCTGGCCACGTGGCTGGGTGCGTTCATGATGATGTAAGACAGAGACAAGACAAAGGGCACCCTATCCACACGAACCTGGGCGCTAGCTCGCACTGAGCTCCACCTAGGATCGTTGATAGGTCTCAGCTCGGAAACTTCCAGCATCGGCAGGCCACTGAGCTTCTTCCACCGGGACTTGTGTATGATGGACAGAACGATCGTGAAGAGCATGACAGTAATGGCGATCAGCGGTAGTAGCAACGTTACTACCGAGTCAATGTAGGTTATTATGTGCAAGAACATCAGCCTTGGACTTGGCAAACATTTCTCAAGACCTATCTCGTTTGGCGTTACCTCAGCAGCAACATCAGTGGCCATATACAGCAACAACAACAAGACCAGAATGCACATGACCACGATACTGGCGCGTCGCCCTGTGCACATAACCACAAAGCTTGTTGGATGACATATGGTGCTGTAATTCTCCACTGTTATGCAAACAACGTACTTCAAGCATTGTGCCAGTAAAAGCTAAACTATAACGGCCGCCGTTGAGAATGAACGAAATTCTGCAAATTCATATCTTGGCCGTTGGACTTTGTTCAAACGAAAACAAGCGTTCATCTTTGTGCGTCCATCTTGGTGCGTCCCGTACCGGGTTTTGAGACGGTTCTCCAAAGTGAAACGACTACGGGTATCAGATGAACATGAGATGACGCCCGTAATATCGAAGTTCTCTGAGGTATTGTGTCCTGGCGATCTGAAATGGGAGGAGACAGGAGTGCCAGAATCATGTTTGATCTTATGTAAGCGTTGACGGATTGTCTCGTAAGCGTCGAACATTTTGCCCAATATATATTTTGAGAAAACATTTGCAGATGATTGTGTACATCAGATTACGGGGGAAAGGGAGTACACCCTTCCTGGATATCAAAAGGGCTATTCGGGAACAAGACTCTATGAGTCTGTAGTACGAAAGGGCACGTACTGCATGATCTGTTGGAGCGGGTCGTAACCAGCAGGTTCTGGACAGTGTTACGTAGGCGGCTACTAACTAAAATGTCCAGAAGGTTGCTATCGCGTTAGAAGACATTAATTGAAGGGCTGGAGAATAGGGGACGAGTAGTAGGACACAGTTGGGATAGGGGGATACGTGTCGTTTCAGGATCTACACGAACAATGACATGAACAATGACAGGAACAATGACATGAACAATGACAGGAACAATGACAGGACCAATGACAGGAACAATTACACGAACAATTACACGAACAATTACACGAACAATTACACGAACAATTACACGAACAATTACACGAACAATTACACGAACAATTACACAAAAATAACGGTCCGCATTTAAATAGAGATAAGATGTAGTCATCAAAGAAACATGTACACAATAATTGACGACGTCATACTTGTACAGATTGGTGTCAGTGAAGTTGTGTACAATCATGTGAACTATTTGCTTGCTGTCTTCATACAATTCAGCAAGCTGCAGGTTGAGAACCAGTCCGTTGTAGCACCACTCAATAAACACCACAGGCAGCTACAGAGTAACAACATCAAAGAGAAAACATTATTTATGTTTATTTGTGTTGATCAGTACACAAGTGATCTATGTTTTGTTTTCTGGCA
>JAVIAB010000059.1:3724180-3981680 GCA_032433765.1 Megaustenia siamemsis | reverse complement strand
AGGTCACAGTGTCACTATTCTTTACTTTCCTTATAATGTTGCCCCGGAAACACACAGGAGCTTATACTTCACATTTCAAAGTTTATACTTTCACATACTCGATAATGTCAGTTTTTATACTATTACATTCTTGTTAATATCAGTTTTTATACTTTTACAAACGTGTTTAATATCAGTTTTTATGATTTTACATGCTTGATAATATCAGTTTTTATACTCTTACATACTTGATAAACTAATTTCAGCGTTTTAAGCTGCTGATAGGTTTAACGTATTAAACGAACAAACATTTACACCAGCCAGACTAACAGACAGACTATCAGACAGACTAACAGACAGACTAACAGATAGACTATGAGACATACGCTCGTTTCGACCTCAATAAAATATTCCTGATAGACAAGCAGAACCACTGGCTGCTTGTGAAAAAAAACAGAGACACTCACTGCTAGGGAATAAACAGAACCACACAGAGGCTGTGATAAACGTGGCCACTCACTGATTGTAAATAACAGAACCACACAGAGGTTGTGATAAAATGGGGCCACTCACTGAATGTAAACAAGCAGAACCACACATATGTTGCGATTCAACAGAACCACACAGAGGTTGTAAATAACAGGACCACACATAGGTTGTAAATAAACAGGACCACAAAGCGACTGTAAATAAACAGGACCACACAGAGAGTGTAAATAAACAGGACCACACATAAGTTGTAAATAAGCAGAACCACACAGAGATTGTAAATAAACAGAACCACACAGAAATTGTTAATAAACAGAACCACACAGAGGTTGTAAATAAACAGAACCGCACAGAGATTGTAAATAAAAAGAATCCCACAGAGGTTGTAAATAAACATAACTACACAGAGGTTGTGAAAAACAGGGCCATTCACTGATTGTAAATAAACAGAACCGCACAGACGTTGAGACCATAGAGGTGCGCGTGGCCGTGCGGCTAAAACCACTGTTCCGCTGGCTGAAAGGCTGACGTACGGTGTTCGAAGCCCGCGGTAGACAATGATTTTTTCTATCGGGGGGTGAAATAAAAATCCTGAGTCGCACACGTCGTGCGACAGCTTGACCAGGCGGCCTTAATCCCTCTGGTTCTATCGTTGCCCCCCGACATACACCAGAAATGGTACTATGTGTCGTCGTAAAGATGTTGTAAAAACCATTTTTTTTTTTTTAAATTTTTTTTACACAGACGTTGCGAATAAACAGAACCACACAGAGGTTGTGAATAAACAGAACCACACAGAGGTTGTGAATAAACAGAAACACTCGCTGCTTCTAAATAAGCAGAGTCATTCACTGATTGTGATAAATAGAGACATGCACCAGACAGATACCATTCCTGACTCGTTTACGCATTGTCCACTAAGATATCAACCAACTCTCTCAACATACCAGGACAAAAGTGGCTTGCAAATATAGTCATCAGCATTATCATCATGTGCCAAACCCGGTGGCGTTGGCGATCATATCCTTCCACAATCTTCTATCCGCAAAGTATCATATCAGTTATGTTGTTGATTGTTTTCCATGTCATGACACCAAGCTATAAAGTATTTTCTCTCTTTGTCGTCCGCCATTTCTCTTTTCGCTGTAACCAAGTATTCCAACTTTCCTCTTTCATGATGTGCCCGTAAAATGTTGATTGTTTCTTTCTGATGTTTTTTTTTAGGAGCTCCCTTTTTGTGTTGGCCTCTGTGAGAATTTCCACGCCGGTCTTTTAAACTGTCCAGGGAACTCTCAACATTCTTCTGAGAAATCCCATCTCTGTGGCTTCTGTTCGTATTTTCATTTGTTTGTATACTGTCCATGATTCGCCTCCATAGGCCAGAATTGGCCCTATATAGCCCCGATGAATTCACTTTCTCACTTCTATTCTACTCTATTCTATTCTATTCTATTCTATTCTAACATCAACAGACCCACACTAAAAAACTGACACTCACACCCAATAATTCAAAACTCACTCGACTAAAGCTGGCAATTTCACAGGAATGACCTTCAGGTGAACATGATCATGTGACTTGATGTCATCATCGTACTGGGCCTCGTTGTCGTAGTTGCCGTTAACGATACTAAGTACGTTTAGCACATTCGGTGTCATACCTGAAACGTTGAGCATTTTGGGTGTCATACCTGAAGTGTTGAGTAAATTGGTGTCATACCTGAAGTGTTGAGTAATCTGGTGTCGTACCTGAAGTGTTGAGTAAATTGGTGTCATACCTGAAGTGTTGACTAAATTGGTGCCAAACCTGACTTGTTGAGTAAATTAGGTGTCATACCTAAAGCGTTGAGTAAATTAGGTGTCATACCTGAAGTGTTGAGTAAATTAGGTGTCATACCTGAAGTGTTGAGTAAATTAGGTGCCATACTTGAAGCGTTGAGTAAATTAGGTGTCATACCTGAAATGTTGAGTAAATTAGGTGTCATACAGGAAGTGTAAAGTAAATTAGGTGTAACATCTTAAACGTTACGCACATGGGTGTCCTACCTGAACTTTGAGGACATTTGGTTTATTATATAAAACGAATGCACGTTGGTATCATACATGAAATGTTTATCACACTGGGTATCATACATGAAATGTTGATCACACTGGGTATCATACATGAAATGTTGATTACACTGGGTATCATACATGATATGTTGATTACACTGGGTGTCATACATGAAATGTTGATTACACTGGGTATCATACATGATATGTTGATTACACTGGGTATTATACATGAAATGTTGATTACACTGGGTGTCATACATGAAATGTTGATTACACTGGGTATCATACATGATATGTTGATCACACTGGGTGTCATACATGAACATATTGATCACACTGGGTATCATACATGAAATGTTGATTACACTGGGTATCATACATGATATGTTGATTACACTGGGTATCAAACATGATATGTTGATCACACTGGGTATCATACATGAAATGTTGATTACACTGGGTATCATACATGATATGTTGATTACACTGGGTATCATACATGATATGTTGATTACACTGGGTATCATACATGAAATGTTGATCACACTGGGTGTCATACATGAACATATTGATCACACTGGGTATCATACATGAAATGTTGATCACACTGGGTATCATACATGAAATGTTGATCACACTGGGTGTCATACATGAAAATGTTGATTACACTGGGTATCATACATGATATGTTGATTACACTGGGTATCATACATGATATGTTGATCACACTGGGTATCACACATGAAATGTTGATTACACTGGGTATCATACATGATATGTTGATTACACTGGGTATCATACATGATATGTTGATTACACTGGGTATCATACATGAAATGTTGATTACACTGGATATCATACATGAAAATGTTGATCACACTGGGTATCATACATGAAATGTTGATCACACTGGGTATCATACATGAAATGTTGATCACACTGGGTGTCATACATGAAAATGTTGATCACACTGGGTATCATACATGAAATGTTGATCACACTGGGTATCATACATGATATAGTTGATCACACTGGGTGTCATACATGAAAATGTTGATCACACTGGGTATCATACATGAAATGTTGATCACACTGGGTATCATACATGAAATGTTGATTACACTGGGTATCATACATGATATGTTGATCACACTGGGTGTCATACATGAAAATGTTGATCACACTGGGTATCATACATGAAATGTTGATCACACTGGGTATCATACATGAAATGTTGATTACACTGGGTATCATACATGATATGTTGATCACACTGGGTGTCATACATGAAAATGTTGATCACACTGGGTATCATACATGAAATGTTGATCACACTGGGTATCATACATGATATGTTGATCACACTGGGTATCATACATGAAATGTTGATCACACTGGGTATCATACATGAAATGTTGATCACACTGGTATCATACATGAAAATGTTGATCACACTGGGTATCATACATGAAATGTTGATCACACTGGGTATCATACATGAAATGTTGATCACACTGGGTATCATACATGAAATGTTGATCACACTGGGTGTCATACATGAAAATGTTGATCACACTGGGTATCATACATGAAATGTTGATCACACTGGGTATCATACATGATATAGTTGATCACACTGGGTGTCATACATGAAAATGTTGATCACACTGGGTATCATACATGAAATGTTGATCACACTGGGTATCATACATGAAATGTTGATTACACTGGGTATCATACATGATATGTTGATCACACTGGTGTCATACATGAAAATGTTGATCACACTGGGTATCATACATGAAATGTTGATCACACTGGGTATCATACATGAAATGTTGATTACACTGGGTATCATACATGATATGTTGATCACACTGGGTGTCATACATGAAATGTTGATCACACTGGGTAACATACATGAAATGTTGATCACACTGGGTATCATACATGATATGTTGATCACACTGGGTATCATACATGAAATGTTGATCACACTGGGTATCATACATGAAATGTTGATCACACTGGGTATCATACATGAAATGTTGATCATACTGGGTGTCATACCAGGTTACCTTAGTAAATGATACCTAAAAAAATGAGAGCATCAAAAATCGATTCACTGTTCTACTGAACTCTTTGAGCTCTGAACTTACAAACTGTCTGCGAACTGTCAATACCAAAGCTGTAAACAAGAAATCGGCTCCAACTTAAAACGACGAACTTAAAGGCCATTTTAAAGAGCGACTTGCAACTGTTTTTTTTTAATTCTTTAGTTTCCTGGTCCCGCCCACACATAAGACTTGTGGATGGTGATCAGTTTTAACTCATTGGTCACCTTCATGTAAGGTCTCCCCAGCAAGGTAATAACTGTGTCCCAGCCTCTGTCAGAAATCGTCAATCGGCCTTTTCTCGTTGTCTTTGAAGTCGATAACTTTAGATGGTTAATGTTGTCGGTAGGAGAAATTACCTCACATAAACCAGTGGTGAAACTTGTTAATGTGATTGAGGTGGTTAATGTCATGATTAATGTGATAATTAATGAGATGGCTAATGTCATGATTAATATGATGATTAATGAGATGGCTAATGTCATGATTAATGTGATGATTAATGAGATGGCTAATGTCATGATTAATGTGATGATTAATGAGATGGCTAATGTCATGATTAATGTGATGATTAATGAGATGGCTAATGTCATGATTAATGTGATGATTAATGAGATGGATAATGTCATGATTAATGTGATGATTAATGAGATGGCTAATGTCATGATTAATGTGATGATTAATGAGATGGCTAATGTCATGATTAATGTGATAATTAATGTGATGGCTAATGTCATGATTAATATGATAATTAATGTGATGGCTAATGTTGTGTCATGCTTAATGTGATAATTAATGTGATGGCTAAGGTCATGATTAATGTGATAATTAATGTGATGGCTAATGTCATGATTAATGTGATAATTAATGTGATGGCTAATGTCATGATTAATGTGATGGTTAATGTGATGGCTAATGTCATGATTAATGTGATGATTAATGTGATGGCTAATGTCATGATTAATGTGATGATTAATGTGATGGTTTAAGCGGCAGTGAATTGGGTGGTGAATGAAGGTTTGAATTGAAGGAAGCAAAGAGATAGAGGGAAGCAAAGAGATAGAGGGAAGCAAAGAGATAAGATACCAGACAGCTTAAGAGAATGGTTTGGTAGAAGGTCAACAACAGAAATGATAAGTAGTTGTCGAGATCGAAAGTTGTGGAGAGACATGGACACATGCGCCAGCTGGCATGGTACTTGAAGATAATGAGATGCTGGGATGCTGGGATGCTGGGATGCTGGGATGCTTGCAGGACTTCCATGAGTGAATTCTCTATCAAGGAAATAAATAGTTTCACATCAGATTGTAGCACACGGAGAACAAACATGAAAAACAGCACATCTACTTTCACAGAAATATTTACGTCAAACTCAGACGTAAATAGGAGCAAGAGAAGGGATTCGAGGCCACACACTACAGATGCATCTCTATTATGTCACGTTGGGATGGCAAAAACCTGGTAATTAGGATGACCAAACAAATGAAACTTTTGGATGTCAAAAGATGGACATTGGGATGTCAAAAGCTGCAACACTGAAATGGCAAAAATAAAAATAAAAAAGAATAGGCGAGTTTTATGTTAAATTCTTTATACATGAAAAGGCAAGATGATTGTTTTAAAAGGTAATTGACATAAACACATTGAGCTGACTTTGACTTTTTCTTCAGAATTTGGCCAAATTTATATTTTATTTAAACGACTTGTAAATAGGAAAATCAGGTGTTTAGTGTAAAACACATGGGGAACTTGTGTCAGCCAACAGAAGTCAATATGGGTTTCAATCACTATCAATCAATATTATTTTCTGTCAGCAGAAGTCAATATGGGTTTCAGTCAAAGCAGTCAATATGGATTTCAGACATCATCATCATCATCATCATCATCATCATCATCGAGTGCCTTCTCCGCAACGAAGGTTGGCTACCATGGATCGCCATTTACTCTGTTTCTTGCTTTGATGGTGCAGGCTGTCATAGATTGACTTGTCCATCTTTTGATGTTACACGTCCATGTTAGTCTTGGTCTGCCTCTGCCCCTTTTACCTTGTATTTTTCCTTCCAATATTACTTTTAGTAGGCTGTTGTGTCTTTTAACATGGCCCAAAAATTTCATTCGTCTTGTCTTAATTGTATTTAGTAGTTCTATTTTTATTTTCAGTTGTTTTAAAACTTCATCGTTTGTTATCTTTTGTTTCCATCCAATTCTACCTATCCTTCTATAAATCCACATTTCAAAGGCTTCAATTTTCTGTTCTGTTTTCTTGTCTAATGTCCATGTTTCTGCACCATACAGGAATATTGAGAAGATGTAACATTTTGCCATACCTATTCTTTTGTTTATTTCAATTTTCCATTTTCCATCATTGGTTATAGTATGTCCCATGTAGTTGTAACTCTGGACTGTCTGCAGATGTGTTCCCTCAACTGTGATATTTAATTGTAGGTCTTGAGAATTTTCTTTGTTTATGATCATAGTTTTAGTCTTTTTGATATTCATTTCTAGTCCATATTTTTTGCTTGTCATGTTTATCACATTAAGCAATTGTTGTAGGTCTTTAGGATTTTCTACTAGTAGAACAGTATCATCAGCATATCCGGTTATTGATTATCTTTCCATTAATGTTTAGGCCTGGTTATCTCTGAGATGTTTTTAAGATTTGCTCAGTGTATAGATTGAACAAGCTTGGTGATAGGATGCATCCTTGTCTTACTCCTCTTTTTATGTCCATGTGTGTAGAATTCTCCTTGTTATATCTTATTATTGCTGTTTGCTCCCAGTACAAATTACAAATTAGTCGTATGTCTATGTCGTCTAGATTTATATCTTTTAGGCAGTCTATGAGTTGGTTATGGTGTATTCTATCGAAAGCTTTGGTGTAGTCTATAAAGCAGGCATATATTGGTTTGTTTACTTCTGTGTACTTTTCAATCAATGTTCTCATGCTAAATATGGCTTCTTTTGTCCCACTGTTTCTCCTGAATTCAAATTGTTGCCATCTAATTCAGTATTGATTTTATTCTGAATCCTTCCTTGTATAACTTTTAGTAAAATTTTTGTTACCTGGCTCATTAGGCTTATTGTTCTGAAGTCACTGCATTCAACTGCACCATTCTTTTAAGGCAATGCAATGAAAGTTGATGTTTTAGATCGTTTGGTATGTGTCCTGTATGGTATATGTCATTGCATATGTCTGTGATCACTTCGACGCCAAACTCTTCTAGAGCCTGTATCATCTATATCTGTATATTGTCAGGCCCTGCTGCCTTTCCTTTTTCATTGTTTTTATAGCTTTTTCTACTTCAGATTTCAGGATTTTATAGTTGTATGTACATTTTATGTCTGGCTTTTTGTTCCTTTCGTCATGAAATAATTATATTATATATTCCTGCCATCTATCTATTATATCTTTGTTATCTGTTAGCACTCTTCCCTCTTTGTTTGCAATACATCCGTTTCGTGCAGCTTTTTTGTCTTTATTCGTCATTCTCTTTATTTATGTGTGCATCTCTCTTAAGTTTTGTTTACTTTTTCGACTTCTAGACATCTTTGGTTGAGCCAGTCTTCTTTTGCCTTTTTGCACATTCTTCGTATTTCATTGTCTATATCTTTGTATCTGGCAGTGTTTTTCGCTTATCTTCTTTCTTCCATTTTTTCTAAGATTTTGTCAGTTATCCATTTTTGTTTTTTGTTACTTTCCTTTTTGGGTAAGGTGTTGTAGGATTCTTGCATGCTGTTTTTTATGCATTGCCATTTTGTTGTGACTTTTTCCTCAGGATTTTCTCTTCTGTACTGCTCAATCCCCTCTTCTAGTAGCTTCTGTTATGTGTTTTTTACTTGTACAGTATACGTTTCTTGTACATCTTTCTGGTTTAACACTGTTATATTGGTGTTGCTAAATTAGTTTTTTGTTTGCTTCTCTTTAATTTGATTTTCATTTTTATCATTACAGGATTGTGATCTGTATTAATATCTGTTCCTGGGTAGGTTTTGGCTTTCTTGACGCTGTTCCGGAATCTGTCTATAACAAGACAACAAGAGATCAATTTTGCTAATTTATTTGTCTATCATTCGGTCAGCTTGTTCTTCCAAATTTCTATCAGTCGATTAATCAGTCAACTGGTTCGTCCATCACTAAGTTAATTAACCAGTCAACTGGTTCGTCCATCACTAAGTTAATTAACCAGTCAACTGGTTCGTCCATCACTAAGTTAATTAACCAGTCAACTGGTTCGCCCATCAAAAAGTTAATTAACCAGTCAACTGGTTCGTCCATCACTAAGTTAATTACCAGTCAACTGGTACGTCCATAAAAAAGTTAATTAACCAGTCAACTGGATCGTCCATCAATAAGTTAATTAACCAGTCAACTGGTTCGTCCATCAAAAAGTTAATTAACCAGTCAACTGGTTCGTCCATCAAAAAGTTAATTAATCAGTCAACTGGATCGTCCATCAAAAAGTTAATTAACCAGTCAACTGGTTCGTCCATCAAAAAGTTAATTAATCAGTCAACTGGTTCAACCATCAATGAGTCAATTAATAAGTCAATTCTTGTTCAAAAGCTATCAAACGTGCAAGGGTTCATTCATGTGTGTGTGTTGCGACAGATAAGTCAGTCAATCAATATATGCATCCATTCTATGGCTAGTCGATCAGTTTCTTTATTAACCTTATTTTTTAGTTAGACAATCAGTCAACTTGTTCGCCCATCTGATTGCCAGTCATTTTATTAATAAACTTGTTCGTCCATCTGTCAGTCAGTCAATCTGTCTTTCATTTCTCCTTCAGATACTCAGTGTGATCTTCCATCTCTCTATCAGTCAGCTAATTTGTTCATTCATCTCTCTATCAGTCAGCTAAATTGTTCATTCATCTCTCTATCAGTCAGCTAATTTGTTTATTCATCTCTCTATCAGTCAGCTAAATTGTTCATTCATCTCTCTATCAGTCAGCTAATTTGTTCATTCATCTCTCTATCACTCAGCTGTTTTGTTCGTCCATCTCTCTTCCTGTCATCTAATTTATTCGTCGTTCTGCCAGTCACTCAGCTAGTCATTATTTCTCCTTCAGCTACTCAGTGTGATCTTCCATCTCTCTGTCAGTTTATCAGTGAAGGTTTCATCAACTTAAGGACACATATTTCTAGTAGACATTCTCACCTGGTTGTTCACCTTGCACAGGTAACGTCCAGAGAGCCAAGAGAAGACAAACCATCACGGACATCATGGCTGACGTTACAGAACAAGTAACGAAGACGCTCACTGTGGTTGATATAAATCCGCTCTGACAACCTACATCTAAGCTTATATATATATATATATATATATATATATATATATATAGGTATTATCTCTCTTTTCTCATTATGTATTCCTTAATGTAAGCAGATAATAACCATTGTTTATATGTTTTTTTTTTTGTTTTAGAACATCAGCTTTCCAGTACTTTATCATTACAACATAAAATTGAATTTTGCGTGTTTGTCAGGTTTTCCTCTTTATTTTTTTCAAGCAAAATTTCTCCGACAGTTACTCACACTTTTGTTTATTGTCCAGAGTTTACGATGTTTGGGGTGATTTATTTGCCATCAAATTTCCAAGTTGCTGTTTACTGTTTGATATTGCCGTGTGCTAAGATTGTTTAGCACGCACAAAGTGCAAATGTGACCTCCTATTGAGAAAGCGTTGTAGGATTCCACTAGCCAGATATCCGGGGGGGCAAAGTCCGGACTTTGAGAGAAAATAACCAAACTCTGTGACTTGATTTGAACCTGAACTTCCATGAACTGAGGTAAAGTTCTTACCTCTAACCACCAGCCCCCCCCCCCCCACTTCCCCCTCCCCCTTATAACTATTGGGATGTTGGCATTTAAATGTACAGCAGCTGGCTTCGTCTGTCAGTTTATATATATATATAGAGAGAGAGGGGAGAGAGAGAGAAGGAGAGAGAGAGGAGAGGGTTGTAGTAGTAGTATGAGTAATTAATGACTAAGGTTTAATAATTGAAGAAAATGATTAGTATTTCCAAATAGTGATTCTACCTCTTCTTCTTTCCTTTCTGATCTACCTTTCAGCGTCGAGGTGAGATATAATTTGTGGTGTTTAGCTCTTCTGTTGGCTTCTGTTACGTCTATGCTGAGCGGTGCTTCTAATATTCTGTCAATACATAATTTATGTGATTGCTTCTGGAGTTTCATGTTCTCGCAACCTTTATTGAAGGCTTATCGTTTTGTGTTGTGGTCATTCTGTCTTTTCACGTGGTTAAGACATTGTATCTCTTGTTTCATGTATTCTATGGCGTGAATTAATCCTATCTTTTTTCTCATTTCTTCATTTCTGATTTTATCTCTTTGGTTGTTTCCAATCGTTTGTCTAACACATATCATCCCAGTAGAGTTTGTTTTTCTTATTGTTCTTATATCTAGGGCCCAGGACTGGCTTTGGTAGCACAACGTTGGGATGAAGATTTAGTTGTAGAGTGCCCGTTTTGTCTCTAGTATTATTTCCGTGTTGGCAAGCAGGGATGATAGTTATCCAGAGATTTGAAAAAAAAAGATTAATTATTTAATTCGATATAATGACAATGATGAGTTTTTGCCAGTTGTACCGAAGTATTTCGCTTATACCGACCACATTACCCCAAAAATACGTGCTGATGGTCTGTAAAAATTATGACCACTAACAGCCTATTCCCTATACAACCACGTGGCATGACTGGGCAGTTTCCTTTTTATTCCGAAGTATTTCAATTTTCCTCTTCTCATGATGTGTCCGAGAAATGTAGATTGGTACTTTTTATGATGTTGCTTATGGTCTCTTTTGTGTTTTAGCCTCTTTGAGAATTTCCTTGTTGTTTTTCTAGCTGTTAGAATACGCTGTTCACAGAAATCCCATGTCTGTGGCCCCTAAACTTCTTTTCATTTGTTTGTCTATTGTCCATGATTTACTTTCGTATTTCAAAATTGGCTCTATATATCACCAATGAACTCTCATACATTTATTGAACAAGATGTTTCTATTTTTTAAATTGTTATTTTGGGCTGAGCTATATTGTTTTTTTTTTATTTCTGTAGAACATCTTTCGTTTGATGTTATTATTGTTGCCTCGATTGTTAGTCTCTGCGCCAATTTCTGGTTTGTGCCACTAATTTATATGGTGGTGTTATAGTGCCAACAATTATAACAACAAATAAACAACCATTAGGAATAATAAACAAACACACTTTGACAAAAAAAAACGTCAGCAGGAATTTAAGTTGCTTGAACTTTGACAAAGGGGAGGCCATCAGCCCGACTTTAAGTTGGCTAAACTTTGACAAAGGGAGACCATCAGCCCGACTTTAAGTTGGCTAAAATTTGACAAAGGGAGACTATCAGCCCGACTTTAAGTTGCTTGAACTTTGACAAAGGTAGACCATCAGCCCGACTTTAAGTTGCTTGAACTTTGACAAATGGAGACCATCAGCCCGACTTTAAGTTGCTTGAACTTTGACAAAGGGGAGGCCATCAGCCCGACTTTAAGCTGCTTGAACTTTGACAAAGGGAGGCCATCAGCACGACTTTAAGTTGCTTGAACTTTGACAAAGGGAGGCCATCAACACGACTTTAAGTTGCTTAAACTTTGACAAAGGGAGACCATCAGCCCGACTTTAAGTTGGCTAAACTTTGACAAAGGGAGACCATCAGCCCGACTTTAAGTTGCTTGAACTTTGACAAAGGGAGACCATCAGCCGGACTTTAAGTTGCTTGAACTTTGACAAAGGGAGGCCATCAGTCGGACTTTAAGTTGCTTAAACTTTGACAAAGTGGAGGCCATCAGCCCGACTTTAAGTTGCTTGAACTTTGACAAAGGGAGACCATCAGCCCGACTTTAAGTTGCTTGAACTTTGACAAAGGGAGACCATCAGCCCGACTTTAAGTTGCTTGAACTTTGACAAAGGGAGACCATCAGCCCGACTTTAAGTTGCTTGAACTTTGACAAAGGGAGACCATCAGCCGGACTTTAAGTTGCTTGAACTTTGACAAAGGGAGGCCATCAGCCCGACTTTAAGTTGCTTGAACTTTGACAAAGGGAGGCCATCAGCCCGACTTTAAGTTGCTTGAACTTTGACAAAGGGAGGCCATCAGTCGGACTTTAAGTTTCTTGAACTTTGACAAAGGGAGGCCATCAGTCCGACTTTAAGTTGCTTAAACTTTGACAAAGGGAGGCCATCAGCCCGACTTTAAGTTGCTTGAACTTTGACAAAGGGAGGCCATCAGCCCGACTTTAAGTTGCTTGAACTTTGACAAAGGGAGGCCATCAGCCCGACTTTAAGTTGCTTGAACTTTGACAAAGGGAGGCCATCAGCCCGACGTTAAGTTGCTTGAACTTTGACAAAGGGAGGCTATCAGCCCGACTTTAAGTTGCTTGAACTTTGACAAAGGGAGGCCATCAGCCCGACTTTAAGTTGCTTGAACTTTGACAAAGGGAGGCCATCAGCCCGACTTTAAGTTGCTTGAACTTTGACAAAGGGAGGCCATCAGCCCGACTTTAAGTTGCTTGAACTTTGACAAAGGGAGACCATCAGCCCGACTTTAAGTTGCTTAAACTTTGACAAAGGGAGGCCATCAGCCCGACTTTAAGTTGCTTGAACTTTGACAAAGGGAGACCATCAGCCGGACTTTAAGTTGCTTGAACTTTGACAAAGGGAGGCCATCAGTCGGACTTTAAGTTGCTTAAACTTTGACAAAGTGGAGGCCATCAGCCGGACTTTAAGTTGCTTAAACTTTGACAAAGGGAGACCATCAGCCGGACTTTAAGTTGCTTAAACTTTGACAAAGGGAGGCCATCAGCCGGACTTTAAGTTGCTTAAACTTTGACAAAGGGAGGCCATCAGCCCGACTTTAAGTTGCTTAAACTTTGACAAAGGGAGACCATCAGCCGGCCTTTAAGTTGCTTAAACTTTGACAAAGGGAGGCCATCAGCCCGACTTTAAGTTGCTTAAACTTTGACAAAGGGAGGCCATCAGCCCGACTTTAAGTTGCTTAAACTTTGACAAAGGGAGGCCATCAGCCGGACTTTAAGTTGCTTAAACTTTGACAAAGGGAGACCATCAGCCCGACTTTAAGCTGCTTAAACTTTGACAAAGGGAGACCATCAGCCGGACTTTAAGTTGCTTAAACTTTGACAAAGGGAGGCCATCAGCCGGACTTTAAGCTGCTTAAACTTTGACAAAGGGAGACCATCAGCCGGACTTTAAGTTGCCCGAACTTTGACAAAGAGAAATACCGACATAGTAAAGTAATGATTCATCGGAAAGATGATTAAACTAATTCATTGATTTCTTAATATATGCGATTCAGGACACTGAAATAGAAATGTGAAAAATGATTCATTATTTCAATCGCATGAAGTCTAATTATAATATACTCTTAGTTCTCTTGTGCTTTATAATCTCAGATTCCTTCTGTGACCCTTTATCATAGTTTGTTTTCTGTGACTCAAAATTGTAGTTGTCTGAGACTCATAATTCGGTTCTCTTGTGTGTTATAATCTCAATTTTCTTCAGTCACTTTTAGTCTTCCGTAAGCCAAATCGTTTTTGTTTGTCAATCATCATCATAGTTTTTTGTGTGGCTCATAATCTTAATTGCTATGGCTCATAATCTTAGTTGTTGTGGCTTATAATCTTAGTTGTAGTGGCTCATAATCTTAGTTGTTGTGGCTTATAATTTTAATAGATGTGGCTCATAATCTTAGTTGTTGTGGCTTATAATCTTAGTTGTTGTGGCTCATAATCTTAGTTGTAGTGGCTCATAATCTTAGTTGTAGTGGCTCATAATCTTAGTTGTTTTGGCTCATAATCTTAGTTGTAGTGGCTCATAATCTTAATAGATGTGGCTCATAATCTTAGTTGTAGTGGCTCATAATCTTAATAGATGTGGCTCATAATCTTAGTTGTAGTGGCTCATAATCTTAATAGATGTGGCTCATAATCTTAGTTGTAGTGGCTCATAATCTTAATAGATATGGCTCATAATCTTAGTTGTTTTGGCTTATAATCTTAGTTGTTGTGGCTTATAATCTTAGTTGTTTTGGCTTATAATCTTAGTTGTTGTGGCTTATAATCTTAGTTGTTTTGGCTTATAATCTTAGTTGTTGTGGCTTATAATCTTAGTTGTAGTGGCTCATAATCTTAGTTGTTGTGGCTTATAATCTTAGTTGTAGTGGCTCATAATCTTAATAGATGTGGCTCATAATCTTAGTTGTTGGGGCTTATAATCTTAATAGATGTGGCTCATAATCTTAGTAGTTGTGGCTTATAATCTTAGTTGTTTTGGCTTATAATCTTAGTTGTTGTGGCTCATAATCTTAGTTGTAGTGGCTCATAATCTTAGTTGTTTTGGCTCATAATCTTAGTTGTAGTGGCTCATAATCTTAGTTGTTTTGGCTCATAATCTTAGTTGTAGTGGCTCATAATCTTAATAGATGTGGCTCATAATCTTAGTTGTAGTGGCTCATAATCTTAATAGATGTGGCTCATAATCTTAGTTGCTGTGGCTTATAATCTTAGTTGTTGTGGCTTATAATCTTAGTTGTTGTGGCTTATAATCTTAGTTGTAGTGGCTCATAATCTTAGTTGTTGTGGCTTATAATCTTAGTTGTTGTGGCTTATAATCTTAGTTGTTGTGGCTTATAATCTTAGTTGTTGTGGCTTATAATCTTAGTTGTAGTGGCTCATAATCTTAGTTGTTGTGGCTTATAATCTTAGTTGTAGTGGCTCATAATCTTAGTTGTTGTGGCTTATAATCTTAGTTGTTGTGGCTTATAATCTTAGTTGTTGTGGCTTATAATCTTAGTTGTAGTGGCTCATAATCTTAATAGGTGTGGCTCATAATCTTAGTTGTTTTTGCTTATAATCTTAGTTGTTGTGGCTCATAATCTTAGTTGTTGTGGCTTATAATCTTAGTTGTTGTGGCTCATAATCTTAGTTGTTGTGGCTCATAATCTTAGTTGCTTTGGCTTATAATCTTAGTTGTTGTGGCACACAATCGTTATAGCTGTGGCTTAAAATCTTAGTTGTTGTGGCTCACAATCTTAATAGCTGTGGCTTATAATCTTAATTGTTGTGGCTCACAATCTTAATAGTTGTGGCTTATAATCTTAGTTGTTGTGGCTAATAATCTTAGTTGTTGTTGCTAATAATCTTAGTTGTTGTTGCTAATAATCTTAGTTGTTGTGGCTTATAATCTTAGTTGTTGTGGCTTATAATCTTAGTTGTTGTGGCTTATAATCTTAGTTGTTGTGGCTTATAATCTTAGTTGTAGTGGCTCATAATCTTAGTTGTTGTTGCTCATAATCTTAGTTGTTGTTGCTCATAATCTTAGTTGTTGTTGCTCATAATCTTAGTTGTTGTTGCTAATAATCTTAGTTGTTGTGGCTTATAATCTTAGTTGTTGTGGCTCATAATCTTAGTTGTTGTTGCTCATAATCTTAGTTGTTGTTGCTCATAATCTTAGTTGGTGTTGCTCATAATCTTAGTTTTCTTGTGCGACTCAATCATTTTTAGTCTTTTGTAACTCAAAATATTAGCTTCTTTGTCAATGGTGATCATAGTTCGTCTTGTGTGACTTGTGCTCGTAACATTGTGTGACTCATAATATTTTTTCTGTGCGACTCATAATCTTATTTCTATGTGAATCATAATCGTATTTCTGAGTGACTCATAATCTTATTTCTGTGTGACTCATAATCTTATTTATGTGTGAATCATAATCTTATTCTGAGTGACTCATAATATTATTTCTGAGTGACTCATAATCTTATTTCTGTGTGACTCATAATCTTATTTCTGTGTGACTCATAATCTTATTTCTGTGTGACTCATAATCTTATTTCTGTGTGACTCATAATCTTATTTCTGTGTGACTCATAATCTTATTTATTTGTGACTCATAATATTATTTATTTGTGACTCATAGTAAAGGTTTCCTCCGCGCTTTGCTAAGGGAATATGATTTTGTAGACATATTTGTTAATGACCACGGCACATGTTTGATAATTTGGTCGGTATCACACCAAGCCGTCTTTTCTTGTCTGAGGAAATCTGAACGATCTCAATGTTTTTAAGCCTGGAGAATCTAGGTGTCCCATCATTGATAACAAACTCAAATTTCCGGAAAATAAACCCGGACATATTGGATCCGATTTGAGCAACACTCACTCAGCCACTGTGGCATCCATCAGGCAGGAAAGAAAACTGTATATGGCATCAACTGTGTATGATATCAACTGTGTGTGATATCAATTGTGTGTAACATCAACTTGTCATTTGTACTGTTCATTCATTCATATCTTTTGGTCATACACGTCGTCTAATGATTCACATCTTCCAAATATTAGCATCGACTAGTCACACATATTCTCCAATCATTTATGCTGTCTAGTCATTCATTGACCAATTATTCACACTGTTAATAAATTCACATTATCCAATAGCTGATAATGACCAATCATTTATATTGACAAATAATTCAAAATGTCCAACCACTCACATTGACCAATTATTTATGTTTTGAAATAATTCACATCGTCCTTTATTTTGTTATATGACTCACATTTCAATTATTCAAGCCATCCAGTCAATCATATTTGTTATGGTTATGGAAGGCCCCAGGTATCACTGCAAACGAGTTAAAATCCATAATTTCTCAACCGCCCGTGCCAGTGGAATCATACAAATTAATATCTCATCTCCCAAACAAAGAATGGTAGCTGCAGTCCCCATCATTGCAGTCTCAACACCTGCCAAAATACATAAGGCGAAACTGCACAGAAAGTGAAGACAGCCATCTGTCCCCCGTCATACGATATCATCATTCATCGTTAGAAATCGGAATATCGAAACACGATCAAAACGGATGAAACGCACAGCTCACAGTGGGCACATAGCACTTAACTCAGTAGCTCCTTCAGCAAGCCAGACTTAGAATATGTGGAAACTGCAACAAGGAACACTTTTCAGACACAGCCTACAACGGTGCCTGTCGCCTATCCGCCATATTCGATCAGTGATCAACATCAATCGTTATCTTTAAACACAAACGATAGAGAATATATCCATATATATACGTTTATATTATTATAATTGGTATATAAGTCAAAACAAACCTGGCCACTTGCAACAATACTCCGTTGACCACGTGCTCAACACAACGAGATTAATTCAAAACACAGGAACAGTAACTTTAGATATTATGAGCAGTACTTGTGCTGATACTTGATATGATAACTCAAGACTGCGTCTAGATCTCGTACACAAGTTTATTCATACAGCTCTTTAATTACACTTCACAAATTATCTAAATGTATATCTTGATTGCATAAAATCACTCATTACATATGCTGTCAGCTACGGCCACTTAAACACCTGACAACCTATATCATCAATTGAAATTATGTATACGTGTCTAGGATACCGCGAGCGTTAAATTCACCCAAGGCTCTTAATTGCACCCAGAAAACTTTCTCCAGCTTAACATCAAATTATAGCAACAAAGATTTGACTTCTGAACTTAACTGCACATCCCTAACCGTAATTTCCGTAATAAGCACCGATCCCATTGAGATACCCTAAATATTGTCTGTGTACATCTCTAGACGTCAATATTATTGGAAAGTTGCAAGGAAGCATTCATCAGCTCAAGGCTAGATACGTCATCATACAGCTTGTCAAGATATGGTTCCGGTGATGGCCACACGACCTTTCTCTATTCATCAGACATTTTGTCACATCCGTTACAGTTTCTATCCTTGACTGTTCAAACCATGGTTCTTCAATCTGTTGTGGCCTGCCCGGAGTTTAAAAGTTGTTACTTGTTCTTTTCTCTTGAGATGGTGGTAGGCATCTTTTTTCTGGCGACATAGGTTTTCTGGTGGTATTTTGTATTCCATTTGCTCATGTATTTGTTTCCGACAACCATCTTCGATTCCGTTGCATTATTACATTAACATTTGAGGGGCCTCGGTAGCCTAGTTGGGAAAACCACCCGACTGGACTACCGACGTTCGGACAACCCGTGTTCGATTCCCGCTGGGAGCAGTGTCAGTTGTACTCGTGGTGGGAAAAAAAAAATACCCCCAATGTCGACCCAGCCGTTGGCAGAAATGGGTACCATGGTATTACCCTGGGAAGGTGAGGAATGTCGCTTCGCATCTGAGTTTCGATGCTTGAGGCGACACTATACAGAAATATCCGAACATTTCTGGATAGGCGGCCGAGCACATATGGGTGGAAACTCGCGTGCTAAGACGCCGGTTCATGTCTCGTACTTTACCTTTACCTTTTACCCTACTTGTATCTGGCCTACTAAAAGTAATCTTGGAGGAGAAAATACAAGGTAAAAGAGGTAGAGGCAGACGCAGACTAACATGGACGAGTAACATAAAAAAATGGACAAGTTAGCTTATGACAACCCGCTCCACACCATCAAAGCAAGAGACAGAGCAGAATGACGCTCCATGGTAGCCAACCTTCGTTGCGGAGATGACACTCGATGATGATAACTTGTATCTGACTGATATAATTTACCACTATCCATCGTCATCCTGTCTGCCTCCTATCTATTCCAGGAATATCGCAGTGAGATGGGATCCACGGGTTAACAATTCTGCATCTCTGACAGAGCTTGGAGAGTATTTCTCTTAGATCGATACAATTCTGCGTTTCGAGGACACGTCAGCGCTGTAACTACTGACAGATCAACTGTGATCTCTCTCTCTCTCTCTCTCTCTCTCTCTCTCTCTCTCTCTGCGATAATGACTCAATCAGAGTAGGACTCCAGACTCTCACAGAAGACAGCTGTCTGTTTATGCCTGTTAGATCTACTCTGTTTGAATACCTGTTACAATGTTGCACTGTGTTCTGCGCCAGTGGCCCAGTGCATCCGATTTCGGCCAGCATTTTGTTCAGGTTTGCTTTCCCTAGCCTTTGATTGTCCCCAATCTTCCTGCAAGGCAGCAGATGATCTTTTCTGTAGGGGGATTCTGCCTTAGATGGTCGGCCTTCCCAGGTTTACAAGCACCATCTGCCCGAATCACTAGAGGTGACTAACACAGACATGCGACTTGTAATATGAGGAAACTGCAACAAGGAACACCTTTCATGCATAGCCTTCAATTGTTCCCGCCGCCTATCCCCATATACCGGTAATTCACGTCCTCTTGAAAATGATGATCGTCGTAGCACTTGATGATGTTAGGCCATCGTTGTTGACTCCAATTCCGAACATATAGACACACAGTCAGTCGCCAAATTATCCCCGTCGTACATCAAACAGCAGACCGTAAGATTAGCGCACGGCCGGTCTAGGGAACCATTACGATGTTAATACAATGTTGACTTCTTTAATCTTCTCCTTCAAGAAAGTGTCAACTGTTGTCTTCAGAGTTTCTGACTCTGCCATAAAGTTACTTCAATATTTTCTTGTTCCAGCATGGATTGTTTCCTGTGCTCCATTTTAGGGCATATGACAATTTCTGTTTCTCCATTTTCTGTCGCATTTGTTGCTGACCTATATGTGTATCTACATATAACTAAACATATTATGACACAAATCCTTCGGATTAATCCTTTTACTAAAACAAAACTGGATCAACCCTTTATGAAAGCTCTCGGAGCTACAAAACACAAGTCAACAAGTTTCTCTGTCCTTCATCGAGTCTCCCAATCTTCTTCAATCAAATCTCAAATGCTTTCCAATAAGTTAACTACTCTTCTGTAAACAGTCTAGCATCGAATATTGCTTTCCAATAAGTTAACTACTCTTCTGTAAATAGTCTAGCATCGAATGTTGCTTTCCAATAAGTTAACTACTCTTCTGTGAATAGTCTAGCATCGAATGTTGCTTTCCAATAAGTTAACTACTCTTCTGTAAATAGTCTAGCATCGAATGTTGCTTTCCAATAAGTTAACTACTCTTCTGTAAATAGTCTAGCATCGAATGTTGCTTTCCAATAAGTTAACTACTCTTCTGTAAATAGTCTAGCATCGAATGTTGCTTTCCAATAAGTTAACTACTCTTCTGTAAATAGTCTAGCATCGAATGTTGCTTTCCAATAAGTTAACTACTCTTCTGTAAATAGTCTAGCATCGAATGTTGCTTTCCAATAAGTTAACTACTCTTCTGTAAATAGTCTAGCATCGAATGTTGCTTTCCAATAAGTTAACTACTCTTCTGTAAATAGTCTAGCATCGAATGTTGCTTTCCAATAAGTTAACTACTCTTCTGTAAATACTCTAGTACCAATATTTCTTTCCAATAAGTTAACTACTCTTCTGTAAATATTCTAGTACCAAATATTTCTTTCCAATAAGTTAACTACTCTTCATGTGTGCTGTAATGATTCTAATTCTTCTTCTTCTATCCTTCCTCCATTGCCGTTGGCGTCGAGGGGAGATACATTCTGCAATTCTTTGCTCTTCTGTTGGCCTCTTCTGGTGTTATCCCTCCCAGTGACTCTAGTATTCCCTTTATCCATCTCTTTCTCGGTCTTCCTCTTAATCTGGCGTTTTCGTAGCGTTTGTTTATGGCTCTTTGAGTCATTGTTAGTTCTTTTTGTCTTGTTATGTGTCCGAACCAGTTTATCTGTTGTTTCTTTATGTATTCGATGGCTGGTTCAATTTCGAGTTTCTTCCTCAGGTCAGTGTTTCTTACTCTGTCCCTTAAGCTGTTTCCTGTCATTCTTCTGACACATTTCATTTCGGTGGTCGTTATCTTTCTTATTGTTCTAGAGTCCAGCGTCCAATTCTGGCACTGATAGCACAGAGTTGGTAGAAACATTGATTTGTATATTGCCCTTTTTGCTTCCGTAATTTAGAACCTATATTCCATATGTTAGAACTGGTATATTACAGCACATATAGTGTTCTATGTTAGAACTGACATATCACATCACATATAGTGTTCTATGTAAAAACTGACATATTACAGCACAGACAGTGTTCTATGTTAGAACTGACATATTGCAGCACAGATAGTGTTCTATGTTAGAACTTACATATTGCAGCACAGATAGTGTTCTATGTTAGAGTTCACTTCATCACAAGACAGTTGGTGTTGAATGTTCATCACCATCGTTTTCCAAACAGGTTAACCTAGTTTATCATGTCCTTCCACAATTTTCTATCCACAGAACATCGTATAGATTCTGTTGTTTACTGCTTTCCATGCCTGGACACTAAGATTGTGATAAAGTGAACTCTTATATAGAACACTATATGTGCTGTAATAAGCCAGTTCTAACATAGAACACTAACTGATCTACTGTATGTGAAATCCAAGATGCAAGAACATATTACTACGTAACTAAGGTCAACATAAAACACAAACATAAATTAATCAACCTAGACAAACACCATAAATATGTTTTATTTTGTTACAGGTACGACATCCTCGACACCCCTGAAGGTGTCGTCAATCCTTGCACTAAAACAGGATGAGAGAGCTGCTTCAGTACAGCACAGTTTCAACAGCCATCATTTATTAACTTTTGCCTTACAAAAAAAAAAAAAAAAAAAAAAAAAAAAATAAAAAAAAAACGGTATCTCGGTCATAATTACATCCATGTTGTTAAACGTCCCTCAAAATTACTTATATGCTGATAAACGTCACTTAAAATTACATCAATGCTGCTGACCGTCCCTCACAATTACATTCATCCTGCTAAACATATCTTACAGTTACATATATCCTGGTAAACATATCTTACATTACATCCATCCTGGTAAACATATCTTACAATTACATCTATTCTGCTAAATATATCTTACAATTACACCCATCGAGTTAATCATATCTTACAAATACATCCATCCTGCTAAACATATATTACAATTACATCCATCCTGCTAAACATATCTTACAATTACATTCATCCTGCTAAACATAATTTACAATTATATCCACCATGCTGAACATATCATAGAATTATATCCACCATGCTAAACATATCTTACAATTATATCCATCTTACTAAACACATCTTACAATTACATCCATGTCCGCTAAACACATCTTACAATTACATCCGTCCTGCTAATCATATATTACAATTACACATCCATACTGCTAAACATATCTTACAATTACATCCATCCTGCTAATCATATATTACAATCACACGTCCATACTGCTAAACATATCTAACAATTACACCCACCCTGCCAAATATATCGTACAATTACATCCACCATGCTAAACGTTCCTCGCATAAAAATGTCAGCACATGAATTATCTACCCTGCAGGCTATCATTATCTCATTTCGGTCAATAAATTGACTTAAAGTTAGTGAGAGATCTACCTATTTCCTGTGTTACTGAGTACGCGTGAATGTTGAGGCACAGAAGGTATCTATCACCTCATTTCTTCAATGCTTAATAATTCTGCCTATTTCTGATAACATTATTCTAACACCGACACATTCACATTCATTCAAGAGATTATTAATTCCTCTTTACCGGGCATGTTCCTCACATTTGATGTCCATTTTCTTTCTTTTTTGTTCGTTATTTTGTTAATTACATTTGATCCCCAGCGTTGCTGGTTAACTACATTTAATTTCCATCATTGTTTAATGATTACATATGGTGTCCGTCACAATTTCTTAATTACATTTGGTGTGCACCATATCTTTATAATATATTACATTTTCGTCACCATTTTTTTCATTACATTAGATGTCCTTCACCACTTCTTCATTACATTTTATGTCCGTCACATTTCTTCATTACATGTTACGTCCGTCACCATTTCCATCATTACATGATATGTCCGTCACCATTTCTTCATTACATGATATGTCCGTCACCATTTCCTTCATTACATGATACGTCCGTCACCATTTCCTTCATTACATGATATGTCCGTCACCATTTCCTTCATTACATGTTATGTCCGTCACCATTTCCTTCATTACATGATATGTCCGTCACCATTTCTTCATTACATGTTATGTCAAAACTGTAGTCATTTTGAGACAGGAACAAAGATGACATTTTGTGATGAAATAATGAAACTTCACAACAATGACTTCACACATAATCTTGACATCACAATATTGTTTGGTAAACTTATCAACCACCATAAACAGATGCCTCTTTCACTTCACTTATCAACCACCATGAACAGATGCCTCTTTCACTTCACTTATCAACCACCATAAACAGATGTCTCTTTCACTTCACTTATCAACCACCATAAATAGATGCCTCTTTCACTTCACTTATCAACCACCATAAAAAGATGCCTCTTTCACTTCACTTATCAACAACCATAACCAGTTGCCTCTTTCACTTCACTTATCAACCACAATAAACAGATGCCTCTTTCACTTCACTTATCAACCACCATAACCAGTTGCCTCTTTGACTTCACTTATCAACCACCATAAACAGATGCCTCTTTCACTTCACTTATCAACCACCATAAACAGATGCCTCTTTCACTTCACTTATCAAACACCATAACCAGTTGCCTCTTTCACTTCACTTATCAAACACCATAACCAGTTGCCTCTTTCACTTCACTTATCCAATACCATAAACAGTTGCCTCTTTCACTTCACTTATTAAGTAAATTAAAAGTAAAGTAAATTACCCCGGTCACGACAAGTGGCGTATAGGGAAATATGGTGTTAGTGACCCTATATTTTACAGACCTTCAGCACATGATTTTTGGGGTAATGTGGTCGGTATTACGCCCGTGCTGCTTTACTTTCCCAGAAAAAAATCCGGTACCCATTTAAGGCTGGGTGAACCCGGAAGCCGTCGGTTGGGATCGAACCCTAACCCTTGTCCTTTGTAGTCCAGTTCACTAACCACTGAGCTATCGCTCCCTGTACTTCACTTATTAACCATCATAAACAGATGCCTCTTTCACTTCACGTATCATCATCATCATGTGTCATACCGGTTGGCGTAGGCGATCATGTCCGTCCACACTCTTCTATCTACAGTGCATCCTATCAGTTCTGTTGTTGACTGTTTTCCATGCCATGACACCAAGCTATCCAGTATTTTCTCTCTTTGTCGTCCGCGATCTCTCCTTCCTTTTATTTTGCCAGTTGTAGGCAAATATTCCAACTTTCCTCTTCTCATGATGTGCCCGAAAACCATTGTCTACTAACCCATTCCCCACCACCCACTGTCTACTAACCCATTCCCCATCACCCACTGTCTACTGACCAATTCCCCACCACCCACTGTCTACTAACCCATTCCCCACCACCCACTATCTACTAAACCATTCGCCACCACCCACTGTCTACTGATCTATTCCCCGCCACCCACTGTCTACTAACCCATTACCCGCCACCCACTTTCTACTAAGCCATTTCCGGCCACCCACTGTCTACCTTTACTAGCTCCGCTCTTTCAGGTCCCATATGTAGTTAGGCCAGTTGTATTGACAGTGGTCACCTCCTATAATAGTTGTGTCTGTGAGATATGCCACAGGCTTGTTGGAGATAGGGCATGACAGTCTTCTCATAGACAAGTTGTGTCTGTGAGATATGCCACATGCTTGTTGGAGATAGGACATGACAGTCTTCTCATAGACAAGTTGTGTCTGTGCAATATACAACAGGCTTGTTGGAGATAGGACATGACAGTCTTCTCATAGACAAGTTGTGTCTGTGCAATATACAACAGGCTTGTTGGAGATAGGACATGACAGTCTTCTCATAGACAAGTTGTGTCTGTGAGATATGCCACATGCTTGTTGGAGATATGGCATGACAATCTTCTCATAGACAAGTTGTGTCTGTGCAATATACAACAGGCTTGTTGGAGATAGGACATGACAGTCTTCTCATAGACAAGTTGTGTCTGTGCAATATACAACAGGCTTGTTGGAGATAGGACATGACAGTCTTCTCATAGACAAGTTGTGTCTGTGCTATATACAACAGGCTTGTTGGAGATAGGACATGACAGTCTTCTCATAGACAAGTTGTGTCTGTACGATATACCACAGGCTTGTTGGAGATAGGACATGACAGTCTTCTCATAGACAAGTTGTGTCTGTGCAATATACCACAGGCTTGTTGGAGATAGGACATGACAGTCTCCTCATAGACAAGTTGTGTCTGTGCGATATACCACAGGCTTGTTGGAGATATGGCATGACAATCTTCTCATTAAGCCGAATCTGTCCTTCTTCTGTATGTTCCGGCTAAGGTTCTGAACGCGATTTAGGAATTGCAAACTCCACCCCGTCCACTGGAGTTCCTGTAGAGGAAGTGTTAAAACAGAAGAAAAGGTCACTCACTCAGAAGAGAGTGGGAGAGAGAGAGAGAGAGAGAGAGAGAGAGAGAGAGAGTGACTTTGGTTTCAGGACCAAGTGTGTAGCGGTGGGCTCTGGTCCTGGATCTATAGCTCCGAAATGCTGTCTTGGGTGCAGTATTGTAGTGGTGCCGAATTGCTGTCTTGGGTGCAGTATTGTAGTGGTGCCGAATTGCTGTTTTGGGTGCAGTATTGTAGTGGTGCCGAATTGCTGTTTTGGGTGCAGTATTGTAGGGGTGCCGAATTGCTGTCTTGGGTGCAGTATTGTAGTGGTGCCGAATTGCTGTCTTGGGTGCAGTATTGTAGTGGTGCCGAATTGCTGTTTTGGGTGCAGTATTGTAGTGTGCCGAATTGCTGTCTTGGGAGCAGTATTGTAGTGGTGCCGAATTGCTGTCTTGGGTGCAGTATTGTAGTGGTGCCGAATTGCTGTTTTGGGTGCAGTATTGTAGTGGTGCCGAATTGCTGTCTTGTGAGCAGTATTGTAGTGGTGCCGAATTGCTGTCTTGGGAGCAGTATTGTAGTGATGCCGAATTGCTGTCTTGGGAGCAGTATTGTAGTGGTGCCGAATTGCTGTCTTGGGTGCAGTATTGTAGTGGTGCCGAATTGCTGTCTTGGGTGCAGTATTGTAGTGGTGCCGAATTGCGGTTTACAAAAACAAATCACAGGGACGATCCCATCATTCAGTAACCATAACGATGCCATCATTCAGTAACCATAACGATGCCATCATTCAGTAACCATAACGATCCCATCATTCAGTAACCATAACGATCCCATCATTCAGTAAACATAACGATCCATCATTCAGTAAACATAACGATCCCATCATTCAGTAAACATAACGATCCCATCATTCAGTAACCATAACGATCCCATCATTCAGTAAACATAACGATCCCATCATTCAGTAACCATAACGATCCCATCATTCAGTAAACATAACGATCCCATCATTCAGTAACCATAACGATCCCATCATTCAGTAACCATAACGATGCCATCATTCAGTAACCATAACGATGCCATCATTCAGTAACCATAACGATGCCATCATTCAGTAACCATAACGATCCCATCATTCAGTAAACATAACGATCCCATCATTCAGTAAACATAACGATCCCATCATTCAGTAACCATAACGATGCCATCATTCAGTAACCATAACGATGCCATCATTCAGTAACCATAACGATCCCATCATTCAGTAACCATAACGATCCCATCATTCAGTAAACATAACGATCCCATCATTCAGTAAACATAACGATCCCATCATTCAGTAACCATAACGATCCCATCATTCAGTAAACATAACGATCCCATCATTCAGTAAACATAACGATCCCATCATTCAGTAACCATAACGATGCCATCATTCAGTAACCATAACGATGCCATCATTCAGTAAACATAACGATGCCATCATTCAGTAACCATAACGATCCCATCATTCAGTAAACATAACGATGCCATCATTCAGTAACCATAACGATCCCATCATTCAGTAACCATAACGATCCCATCATTCAGTAACCATAACGATCCCATCATTCAGTAAACATAACGATGCCATCATTCAGTAACCATAACGATCCCATCATTCAGTAAACATAACGATCCCATCATTCAGTAAACATAACGATCCCATCATTCAGTAACCATAACGATGCCATCATTCAGTAACCATAACGATGCCATCATTCAGTAACCATAACGATCCCATCATTCAGTAACCATAACGATCCCATCATTCAGTAACCATAACGATCCCATCATTCAGTAACCATAACGATCCCATCATTCAGTAACCATAACGATCCCATCATTCAGTAACCATAACGATCCCATCATTCAGTAAACATAACCCCCGGTGGGTGAGCAGCTATGAACGCTTCGTCCACTTTTTGATGGTGTGGAAGAGCAAACACCACCCCCACCATATGACGTCACCCTACTTGGAGGCTTTTCGACTATATTTTCAGCCCTCGGGCCTTTGTGAAATAATTTCTTGTCATTCTCTCTAGTTCTATTATTATCACTCTCCGAGCCATGTTCCGACAGTACAACATTCTCTCTAGTTCTATTATTATCACTCTCCGAGGCATGTTCCGACAGCATAACATTCTCTCTAGTTCTATTATTATCACTCTCCGAGCCATGTTCCGACAGGACAACATTCTCACTGCTCATGAACACCTGGCTACGTTGGTCTACAAGTCTTGTTACAACTGTTCCAAGTTGACCTATTAAGAATGTCCTAAGTTCATGTCCCTTGGTTCATATCCCTTGGTTATTATTATCTTAACGTCAAGAAAGTCAATTCCTGTTAGGGCTGTTTAAGCTGTCACATAGGACAATAGATGAAAGTTTCAGAGAGTTTCTGTGTGAAATATATGAAATGTTGGAGTTAGTTTCAGGAAGCTGTTTGCTTGGTGATTTGATATAAATGTGAGCGTCCATTCCTCAAGTATTCACTTTCAGCAATCAGTTCATAGCGGGCGATGTGTCTGTTTCTAGAAACTATTGACCTGGTAAGTGCCTAATTGTGGAGTCACTGACCACTGGTACAGCCCACCGGTAGACACATGACAACTGATGGATTGTTACAGATGGCTACAACAGTTATTGTTGATTCTGTGTCTTCCTGTCAATGACTGCTACTATTGACATGTTCAGAACTCTGTGTTCTATGATTAAAGGGATCTCGAGTCTCGTACTAGGGTCACATGGCTCGACCCAAATTCCAAATTTAACTATTCTATCTATCTATCTATCTATCTATCTATCTATAGTCTTTCGAGCCGAAGACGGCACATCGGGCAGAACCACAATCTCAAAAACAGAAACCTTGCGTGCAAAAGTGGCACATATTGTAGAGATCACTGCTCTAAAATATATGGCGCTTTTTCCATAACAATACTTTTTACAATGACAGCTTGTCAAGCCATCGATCAACCTCCTTAGTCGCCTCATACGACATGCCTGGAAGGTCACAGTGTCACTATTCTTTACTTCCCTCATAATGAGGCCCCGGTAACACACAGGAATTTAACTATTAACACTTTGGAAATGGTGAAGAAGTATCTCTACGATACAGAATAGTTATGAGTTAGTACATCAAAGAGGTGGCACATCAAGAGGTGGAACATCAAAGCGTTGTGTGACATTTAGTCGCGAGCAGGGTTAATACCTACGATATTTGATTAATATTGAGATCACCTGCTGCCTTTATCAATCAGTCATGTATTAATTGAAAGCTGACAAATTAATAAACTAGCCATTCTTTGATGTTCTCTCCTACTGAGTCTGCGTGGTACAGCACTTGTCATCTACTGAATATCGGCTGTGCAACTGTTTCTAATTATTGCCTTCTAATTATTACTAACAGTCAACATAGTTGCTGCCTGCAGGGAACTGTAGTAGCCTGATCCAGGTATTGTTGGCTATAGTAGCCTGATCCAGATATTGTTGACTGTAGTAGCCTGATCCAGGCATTGTTGGCTATAGTAGCCTGATCCTGATATTGTTGACTGTAGTAGCCTGATCCAGATATTGTTGATTGCAGTAGCCTGATCCAGATATTGTTGACTGTAGTAGCCTGATCCAGATATTGTTGACTGTAGTAGCCTGCTCCAGACATTGTTGACTGTAGTAGCCTGCTCCAGGCATTGTTGACTGTAGTAGCCTGCTCCAGACATTGTTGACTGCAGTAGCCTGCTCCAGGCATTGTTGACTGTAGTAGCCTGCTCCAGGCATTGTTGACTGTAGTAGGCTGCTCCAGGCATTGTTGACTGTAGTAGCCTGCTCCAGGCATTGTTGACTGTAGTAGCCTGCTCCAGGCATTGTTGACTGTAGTAGCCTGCTCCAGGCATTGTTGACTGTAGTAGGCTGCTCCAGGCATTGTTGGCTGTAGTAGCCTGCTCCAGGCATTGTTGACTGTAGTAGCCTGCTCCAGGCATTGTTGACTGTAGTAGCCTGCTCCAGGCATTGTTGATTGTACTATCCTCCTATAGCCTTTGTTGACTGTAGGAGCCTGCTCAAGCCATTGTTGACTGTAGTAGCCCGCTCCAAGCATTGTTGACTGTACTATCCTCCTTCAGCCATTGTTGACTGTAGGAGCCAGCTCCAGTCATTTTTGGTTATAGTAGCCTCAGTTAGACATTGTTGACTGTTGTAGCCTCCATCTTTCATTGTTGAATGTATTAGCCTCCATCTGTCATTGTTGACTGTAGTAGCCTCAATCTTTCATTGTTGACTGTAGTAGCCTCCATCTGTCATTGTTGAATGTAGTAGCCTTCATCTGTCATTGTTGACTGTAGTAGCCTCCATCTGTCATTGTTGACTGTTGTAGTCTCCATCTGTCATTGTTGACTGTAGTAGCCTTCCTTCTGTCATTGCTGACTGTTGTAGCCTTCCTTCTGTCATTGTTGACTGTAGTACCCTTCCTTCTGTCATTGTTGACTGTTGTAGCCTCCATCTGTCATTGTTGACTGTAGTAGCCTCCATCTGTCATTGTTGACTGTAGTAGCCTCCATCTGTGATTGTTGACTGTAGTAGTCTCCATCTGTCATTGTTGACTGTAGTACCCTTCCTTCTGTCATTGTTGACTGTAGTAGCCTCCATCTGTCATTGTTGACTGTAGTACCCTTCCTTCTGTCATTGTTGACTGTAGTAGCCTCCATCTGTCATTGTTGACTGTAGTAGCCTCCATCTGTCATTGTTGACTGTAGTAGCCTCCATCTGTGATTGTTGACTGTAGTAGTCTCCATCTGTCATTGTTGACTGTAGTAGCCTCCATCTGTCATTGTTGACTGCAGTAGCCTCCATCTGTCATTGTTGACTGTAGTAGCCTCCATCTGTCATTGTTGACTGTTGTAGCCTCCATCTGTCATTGTTGACTGTAGTAGTCTCCATCTGTGATTGTTGACTGTAGTACCCTTCCTTCTGTCATTGTTGACTGTAGTAGCCTCCATCTGTCATTGTTGACTGTAGTAGTCTCCATCTGTCATTGTTGACTGTAGTACCCTTCCTTCTGTCATTGTTGACTGTAGTAGCCTCCATCTGTCATTGTTGACTGTAGTACCCTTCCTTCTGTCATTGTTGACTGTAGTAGCCTCCATCTGTCATTGTTGACTGTAGTAGCCTCCATCTGTCATTGTTGACTGTAGTAGCCTCCATCTGTGATTGTTGACTGTAGTAGTCTCCATCTGTCATTGTTGACTGTAGTAGCCTCCATCTGTCATTGTTGACTGCAGTAGCCTCCATCTGTCATTGTTGACTGTAGTAGCCTCCATCTGTCATTGTTGACTGTTGTAGCCTCCATCTGTCATTGTTGACTGTAGTAGTCTCCATCTGTGATTGTTGACTGTAGTAGCCTCCATCTGTCATTGTTGACTGTAGTAGTCTCCATCTGTGATTGTTGAATGTAGTAGCCTCCATCTGTCATTGTTGACTGTAGTAGCCTCCATCTGTCATTGTTGAACGTAGTTGCCTCCATCTGTCACTGTTGGCTGTAATAGCCTCCATCTGTCATTGTTGACTGTAGTAGCTTTCATCTGTCATTGTTGACTGTTGTAGCCTCCATCAGTCATTGTTGACTGTAGTATTCTCCATCTGTCATTGTTGACTGTAGTAGCCTCCATCTGTCATTGTTGACTGTAGTAGTCTCCATCTGTCATTGTTGACTGTAGTAGTCTCCATCTGTCATTGTTGACTGTAGTAGCCTCCATCTGTCATTGTTGACTGTAGTAGTCTCCATCTGTCATTGTTCACTGTTGTAGCCTCCATCTGTCATTATTGACTGTAGTAGTCTCCATCTGTAATTATTGACTGTAGTAGCCTCCATCTGTCATTGTTGACTGTAGTAGTCTCCATCTGTCATTGTTGACTGTAGTAGCCTCCATCTGTCATTGTTGACTGTAGTAGCCTCCATCTGTCATTGTTGACTGTAGTAGCCTCCATCTGTCATTGTTGACTGTAGTAGTCTCCATCTGTCATTGCTCACTGTATTAGCCTCCATCTGTCATTGTTGACTGTAGTAGTCTCCATCTGTCATTGTTGACTGTAGTAGCCTCCATCTGTCATTGTTGACTGCAGTAGCCTGCATCTGTCATTGTTGACTGTAGTAGTCTCCATCTGTAATTGTTGACTGTTGTAGCCTCCATCTGTCATTGTTGACTGTTGTAGCCTCCATCTGTCATTTTCGACTGTAGTAGTCTCCATCTGTCATTGTTGACTGTAGTAGCCTCCATCTGTCATTGTTGACTGTAGTAGCCTCCATCTGTCATTGTTGACTTTAGTAGCCTCCACCTGTCATTGTTGACTGTAGTAGCCTCCATCTGTCATTGTTGACTGTAGTAGCCTCCATCTGTCATTGTTGACTGTTGTAGCCTCCATCTGTAATTGTTGACTGTTGTAGCCTCCATCTGTCATTGTTGACTGTTGTAGCCTCCATCTGTCATTGTTGACTGTTGTAGCCTCCATCTGTCATTGTTGACTGTTGTAGCCTCCATCTGTCATTGTTGACTGTAGTAGTCTCCATCTGTGATTGTTGACTGTAGTAGCCTCCATCTGTCATTGTTGACTGTAGTAGTCTCCATCTGTCATTGTTGACTGTAGTAGTCTCCATCTGTGATTGTTGAATGTAGTAGCCTCCATCTGTCATTGTTGACTGTAGTAGCCTCCATCTGTCATTGTTGACTGTAGTAGCCTCCATCTGTCATTGTTGACTGTAGTAGCCTCCATCTGTCATTGTTGACTGTAGTAGCCTCCATCTGTGATTGTTGACTGTAGTAGTCTCCATCTGTCATTGTTGACTGTAGTAGCCTCCATCTGTCATTGTTGACTGTAGTAGCCTCCATCTGTGATTGTTGACTGCAGTAGCCTCCATCTGTCATTGTTGACTGTAGTAGTCTCCATCTGTCATTGTTGACTGCAGTAGTCTCCATCTGTGATTGTTGACTGCAGTAGCCTCCATCTGTCATTGTTGACTGTAGTAGTCTCCATCTGTCATTGATGACTGTAGTAGCCTCCATCTGTCATTGTTGACTGTAGTAGTCTCCATCTGTCATTGTTGACTGTAGTAGCCTCCATCTGTCATTGTTGACTGCAGTAGCCTGCATCTGTCATTGTTGACTGTAGTAGTCTCCATCTGTAATTGTTGACTGTTGTAGCCTCCATCTGTCATTGTTGACTGTTGTAGCCTCCATCTGTCATTTTCGACTGTAGTAGTCTCCATCTGTGATTGTTGACTGTAGTAGCCTCCATCTGTCATTGTTGACTGTAGTAGCCTCCACCTGTCATTGTTGACTGTAGTAGCCTCCATCTGTCATTGTTGACTGTAGTAGCCTCCATCTGTGATTGTTGACTGTAGTAGCCTCCATCTGTGATTGTTGACTGTAGTAGTCTCCATCTGTCATTGTTGACTGTAGTAGCCTCCATCTGTCATTGTTGACTGTAGTAGTCTCCATCTGTCATTGTTGACTGTAGTAGCCTCCATCTGTCATTGTTGACTGTAGTAGCCTCCATCTGTCATTGTTGACTGTAGTAGTCTCCATCTGTCATTGTTGAATGTAGTAGCCTCCATCTGTCATTGTTGACTGTAGTAGCCTCCATCTGTCATTGTTGACTGCAGTAGCCTCCATCTGTCATTGTTGACTGTTGTAGCCTCCATCTGTCATTGTTGACTGTAGTAGCCTCCATCTGTCATTGATGACTGTAGTAGCCTCCATCTGTCATTGTTGACTGTAGTAGTCTCCATCTGTCATTGTTGACTGTAGTAGCCTCCATCTGTCATTGTTGACTGCAGTAGCCTCCATCTGTCATTGTTGACTGCAGTAGCCTGCATCTGTAATTGTTGACTGTTGTAGCCTCCATCTGTCATTCTTGACTGTTGTAGCCTCCATCTGTCATTTTCGACTGTAGTAGTCTCCATCTGTGATTGTTGACTGTAGTAGCCTCCATCTGTCATTGTTGACTGTAGTAGCCTCCATCTGTAATTGTTGACTGTTGTAGCCTCCATCTGTCATTCTTGACTGTTGTAGCCTCCATCTGTCATTCTTGACTGTTGTAGCCTCCATCTGTCATTCTTGACTGTTGTAGCCTCCATCTGTCATTGTTGACTGTAGTAGTCTCCATCTGTGATTGTTGACTGTAGTAGCCTCCATCTGTCATTGTTGACTGTAGTAGCCTCCATCTGTAATTGTTGACTGTTGTAGCCTCCATCTGTCATTGTTGACTGTAGTAGCCTCCATCTGTAATTGTTGACTGTTGTAGCCTCCATCTGTCATTGTTGACTGTTGTAGCCTCCATCTGTCATTTTCGACTGTAGTAGCCTCCATCTGTGATTGTTGACTGTAGTAGCCTCCATCTGTCATTGTTGACTGTAGTAGCCTCCATCTGTCATTGTTGACTGTAGTAGCCTCCATCTGTCATTGTTGACTGTAGTAGTCTCTATCTGTGATTGTTGACTGTAGTAGTCTCCATCTGTCATTGTTGACTGTAGTAGCCTCCATCTGTCATTGTTGACTGTAGTAGTCTCCATCTGTGATTGTTGACTGTAGTAGTCTCCATCTGTGATTGTTGACTGTAGTAGCCTCCATCTGTCATTGTTGACTGTAGTAGTCTCCATCTGTGATTGTTGACTGTAGTAGTCTCCATCTGTCATTGTTGACTGTAGTAGCCTCCATCTGTCATTGTTGACTGTAGTAGTCTCCATCTGTCATTGTTGACTGTAGTAGCCTCCATCTGTCATTGTTGACTGTAGTAGCCTCCATCTGTCATTGTTGACTGTAGTAGTCTCCATCTGTCATTGTTGACTGTAGTAGCCTCCATCTGTCATTGTTGACTGCAGTAGCCTCCATCTGTCATTGTTGACTGTTGTAGCCTCCATCTGTCATTGTTGACTGTAGTAGCCTCCATTTGTCATTGTTGACTGTTGTAGCCTCCATCTGTCATTGTTGACTGTAGTAGTCTCCATCTGTGATTGTTGACTGTAGTAGCCTCCATCTGTCATTGTTGACTGTAGTAGTCTCCATCTGTCATTGTTGACTGTAGTAGTCTCCATCTGTGATTGTTGAATGTAGTAGCCTCCATCTGTCATTGTTGACTGTAGTAGCCTCCATCTGTCATTGTTGACTGTAGTAGCCTCCATCTGTCATTGTTGGCTGTAGTAGCCTCCATCTGTCATTGTTGACTGTAGTAGCCTCCATCTGTGATTGTTGACTGTAGTATTCTCCATCTGTCATTGTTGACTGTAGTAGCCTCCATCTGTCATTGTTGACTGTAGTAGTCTCCATCTGTCATTGTTGACTGTAGTAGTCTCCATCTGTCATTGTTGACTGTAGTAGTCTCCATCTGTCATTGTTGACGGTAGTAGTCTCCATCTGTCATTGTTGACTGTAGTAGTCTCCATCTGTCATTGTTGACTGTAGTAGTCTCCATCTGTCATTGTTGACGGTAGTAGTCTCCATCTGTCATTGTTGACTGTAGTAGTCTCCATCTGTCATTGTTGACTGTAGTAGCCTCCATCTGTCATTGTTGACTGTAGTAGCCTCCATCTGTGATTGTTGACTGTAGTAGTCTCCATCTGTCATTGTTGACTGTAGTAGTCTCCATCTGTCATTGTTGACTGTAGTAGTCTCCATCTGTCATTGTTGACTGTAGTAGTCTCCATCTGTCATTGTTGACGGTAGTAGTCTCCATCTGTCATTGTTGACTGTAGTAGCCTCCATCTGTCATTGTTGACTGTAGTAGCCTCCATCTGTCATTGTTGACTGTTGTAGCCTCCATCTGTCATTGTTGACTGTTGTAGCCTCCATCTGTCATCGTTGACTGTTGTAGCCTCCATCTGTCATCGTTGACTGTTGTAGCCTCCTCCCTCTAGACATTTGAGATAGGAATGGAACTTTATCGAAATAAAAATATTGATTAAAAAGTTAAAAGCCAATGACAATGCAGAAAAGAAAGCATACAAAAAGCCAACCTTACCTTACTTAATAATGACAAGATGAAGAAACAAAAATGGATAAAGATAGAATCAACATTCACAGGAATACATAGCAGAACTGTCTGAAGATGACTGAGTTAAGAAACCAACCTTAAGGTGTATATCATCATCATTATCATGTGCCATACCGGTTGGCGTAGGCGATAATGTCCTTCCACAATCTGCTATCTACAGTGCATCGTATCAGTTCTGTTGTTGACTGTTTTCCATGTCATGACAACAAGCTATCCAGTATTTTCTCTCTTTGTCGTCCGCGATATCTCTTTCCTTTTATTTTGGCAGTTTTAACCAAATATTCCAACTTTCCTCTTCTCATGAAGTACCCGAAAAATGTTGATTGTTTCTTTTTGATTTTTTTTATTGAGCTCCCTTTTTGTGTTGGCCTCTTTCAGAATTTCCTGATTTCTCTTTTTAGCTGTCCAGGAAACTTTAAACATTCTTCTGAGAAATCCCATCTTTGTGGCTTCTGAACATATTTTCATTTGTTTGTCTACTGTCCATGATTTGTTTCCCATAGGTCATAATTGGTTCTATAGGTGCGTATAAGGTTACAAAATGTGACAACCGGAAGTAGTTTTCCTACCACCCTCCACTCATAATAGTTTTTCTATCACCCACTACTCCTCATGGTTTTTATATCCACCCACCACTCCTCATAGTTTTTCTACACACCCACCACTCATCATAGTTTTTCTACCCACCCACCACTACTCATCGTTTTTCTACCCACCCACCACTACTCATCGTTTTTCTACCCACCCACCACTACTCAGAGTTTTTCTACCACTTCCCACTCCTTATCTACCTTCTCCTATTCAACACTCTCTATTTACCTAACATTTTCACTCTCTTGTTTCTACTCCCTACACATCTACTATTTGTTGTTATGATAAAGAAGAACATCAGAAGTGATAGAGAAGAAGAGGTTGACTAAGTAAAAGAAGATAACATCAACTAATGGGTGGGCCTCGACTTCGCTAGCACTAAAAGAGTGTGTATATGAATGTAGAGTTGGACAAAGTCTGTCAGTAGAACCACAACGAACTTTAGCATGACTGGGTTATCTCACAGGACGATCTGAGCAGTTACGGCCAACTGTTTCATGTTGAACATATATTAAACATTACACAAGTGACTCTTTCCCTGCATAGAAATGTTTAGTGATAGATACGGCACATGAAACGTGAAGAAATGTTTAGTGACGACAGCTGTGATATATAACAGAAATGATAGATGTCGAATGTTCAAAGAAAGTGCCAGTTTATCGTGCACGGTTAATGTCAACACGGTCTCTTTGTCGAATTCATGAGTAAACAGACTGCTGATGGCGTTGTTGGAAAGTAAACACGAACCGTAATTATCATCTCATATCGTCATCATCAATTGTCATGCCTGCTGGCGTAGGTGATAATGGCTCTCCACAACTTTCGATCTCGACAGTTTTCCTGGTAATCTCGTTTTTCTTCTTTTAATTTCACTCTAAGCTTTCCCACAACTGGTACATGATCACTATTGCAATCTGCCCCTGTCTAGTCTTCAACATACCAGCCAGTTTCTAAATCTATCGTTTATTATTATATCATCATCATCATCATCATCAAGTACCAGGCCTGCTGGCGTAGGTGATCATGTCTCTTCACAACTTTCGATCTCGGCAGCTATTTATCATTTCTGTTGTTGACCTTCCACCAAGCCATTCTCTTAAGCTGTCTGTTATTTTTTCTCTTTGCTTCCCTCTATCTCTTCGTCCCTCAATTTTTCCAGTTGTTACAATATAATCCAGTTGTTCTCTTCTCATTACATGGCCAAAAAATGATGATTGTTTCTTCCTATTAGAAATAAACACTCTTTTTGCTTTGACCTCTCTCAGAACATCTTCATTACTCTTCTTAGCTGTCCATGGTACTCTCAACATTCTTCTGTAAAACCACATTTCTACAGACTCCTTTGATTTTTGTATCTGTTGTCCTATTGTCCATGATTCGCACCCATATGTTAAGACTGGCTCAACGTAACATTTAAGAACTGTTTTTCTTGTTTCTATTGTCAAAAATGGATTGCATAGTATTTTCCTCATTTTTTGGAAAACTGTTTTTGCCTGAGCCATTCTGCATCTCACCTCTATGTACATCTTCCGTCTGAAGTTAACAAAGTTCCCAAATATTTAAATTCATTTACCTGTTTTAATATTGTTCCACTTGTCTTTATTTTGCACCGAGGTGATGTCTTTTTCTTTCTGTTTACCATTACCTGTCTTTTTTCTATTAAGGCTGAGTCCTTTATTTTTGCTTTCTTTCACTATAATGTCCAACATTTCTTGTAACTCATTTTCACTCTTAGCGATTAAGACTGTATCATCAGCATACCTTAGATTATTTGTATTATGACCTCCAATTGTTATTCCAGGCATGCCCCTTATGGATCTTAAAATAATCTCACTATAAATATAAAACAAATCTGGTGACAGCACACAACCTTGTCTAACACCCTGTTTTATTTGTTATCATTATATAGTTCGATTTGATTACGCGCGTTATCTCCTGGGCTTTTTCATGTCCACAGACGTCTTGGATGTTGCTTAAACCAGGTGTTTTATATCATCATGTTGTGTGTTCTTGCCCAGTCAATAAGTGTATCATCTAGTTGTCAGTAATAAGCTTTATAAAAGGCGCTATAAGCTTGTGTCACATTCATGTGGTATGTATTTAAGGGTGGCCGGTTGATTCGCAGTGTCAGTTAGAGTCTGTCAGAAGGAGATCAAAAGGGAGATTAGCAATCGCAACACAAACACTAAATATCATGAAGGTCATGTGACACAATTCCATCAAGGCAGGACAATTAAAATTACAAAGTGCATGAATCTTTCCAATATGAACATATGGTTTTGAATTATGGACAACATCACAAACCAAAATGGATGAAATATGTTCATTCTAAACAAAATGCTGTCGACAAATTATGATTACTTGGATAATGAAAGCAAGCAATGAAGACATTAAAAAAATCTAAACATTTAGAACTGGCTGATAAACATCCTACAGGGGAAATTAAAATGCTACTGCCATGTCAAAACACGAGCTTTAACGGAGGGCATGCTTTCCGGAAGACGGGACAGGGTTAGGCAAAGAAGATGGTGGTTCCGAGACATCGTAAGAGGACTTGAAACAAACGACTTCAGAGGTGAGAGATCTGGCTTGAGACAGTACAAACCAATAATGTGGTATAACCATCATCGCCAATCTATCGTGCTGGTCCAAACATTCTCGTGAACAACAATGACAGCATCATTTAAGCCAACATTAAGGAAATAATTAACACCATCATCATGTGTTCTCTCATTAACATCACCGTTCACCCTTTACCCTCTCTCTCTCTCTCTCTCTCTCTCTCTTTCTCTCTCTCTCTTTCATTCTGTCTGAGCTTATCACTAAAACGTTGTTTTTGCTGGTATTGAAGACCACATATTTCATTTCCCTGTTGAAGTAATTCCACAAGCAGGGGAGACAGACGCAGCCCCTCAGTCGCTGTATCGCTCACGTGATAAACATTATTTTGTGGTTACAAAATAATAAATAAACGATAATAAGTGCACGTCATGAATACATAATGAGGCAGAAAGAGGCTATATCAACACTGTGTACTTTCATCAAGAACCAGATACAGCGGCAGTTCCTGGACATCGACACTCGCACTTCAACATCAGCCATGACGCCCGTCATGATTTCTATTCTCCTGTCACTTTGGGCTTTGCCAACCCAAGGTGTCTCTGAAGGTAACTACATGTTAGCATTCTTCTCTCTATCTTCTCTCTGTTATGTTGATTCTTCTCTATATCTTCTCTCTGTTGTGTTGTGTCGATTCTTCTCTCTCTTGTGTTGATTCTTCTCTATATCTTCTCTCTGTTGTGTTGATTCTTCTCTCTGTTGTGTTGTGTTGATTCTTCTCTATATCTTCTCTTTGTTGTGTTGTGTCGATTCTTCTCTCTCTTGTGTTGATTCTTCTCTATATCTTCTCTCTGTTGTGTTGATTCTTCTCTCTGTTGTGTTGTGTTGATTCTTCTCTATATCTTCTCTCTGTTGTGTTGATTCTTCTCTCTGTTGTGTTGTGTTGATTCTTCTCTATATCTTCTCTCTGTTGTGTTGATTCTTCTCTCTGTTGTGTTGTGTTGATTCTTCTCTCTGTTGTGTTGTGTTGATTCTTCTCTCTGTTGTGTTGTGTTGATTCTTCTCTCTGTTGTGTTGTGTTGATTCTTCTCTCTGTTGTGTTGTGTTGATTCTTCTCTCTGTTGTGTTGTGTTGATTCTTCTCTATATCTTCTCTCTGTTGTGTTGATTCTTCTCTCTGTTGTGTCGATTCTTCTCTCTGTTGTGTTGATTCTTCTCTCTGTTGTGTTGATTCTTCTCTCTGTTGTGTTGATTCTTCTCTCTGTTGTGTTGATTCTTCTCTCTGTTGTGTTGATTCTTCTCTCTGTTGTGTCGATTCTTCTCTCTGTTGTGTTGTGTTGATTCTTCTCTCTGTTGTGTCGATTCTTCTCTCTGGTGTGTTGTGTTGATTCTTCTCTCTGTTGTGTTGTGTTGATTCTTCTCTCTGTTGTGTTGTGTTGATTCTTCTCTCTGTTGTGTTGATTCTTCTCTCTGTTGTGTTGATTCTTCTCTCTGTTGTGTTGATTCTTCTCTCTGTTGTGTTGATTCTTCTCTCTGTTGTGTTGATTCTTCTCTCTGTTGTGTTGATTCTTCTCTCTGTTGTGTTGATTCTTCTCTCTGTTGTGTTGATTCTTCTCTCTGTTGTGTCGATTCTTCTCTCTGTTGTGTTGATTCTTCTCTCTGTTGTGTTGATTCTTCTCTCTGTTGTGTTGCGCTGATTCTTCTCTCTGTTGTGTTGTGTTGATTATTCTCTCTATCTTTTCTCTGTTGTGTCGATTCTTCTCTCTGTTGTGTGTTGATTATTCTCTCTATCTTTTCTCTGTTGTGTCGATTCTTCTCTCTGTTGTGTTGCGCTGATTCTTCTCTCTGTTGTGTTGTGTTGATTATTCTCTCTATCTTTTCTCTGTTGTGTTGATTCTTCTCTCTGTGTGTTGATTCTTCTCTCTGTTGTGTTGATTCTTCTCTCTGTTGTGTTGATTCTTCTCTCTATTGTGTTGCGCTGATTCTTCTCTCTGTTGTGTTGTGTTGATTATTCTCTCTATCTTTTCTCTGTTGTGTCGATTCTTCTCTCTGTTGTGTTGTGTCGATTCTTCTCTCTGTTGTGTCGATTCTTCTCTCTGTTGTGTTGCGCTGATTCTTCTCTCTGTTGTGTTGTGTTGATTATTCTCTCTATCTTTTCTCTGTTGTGTCGATTCTTCTCTCTGTTGTGTCGATTCTTCTCTCTGTTGTGTTGCGCTGATTCTTCTCTCTGTTGTGTTGTGTTGATTATTCTCTCTATCTTTTCTCTGTTGTGTCGATTCTTCTCTCTGTTGTTTTGTGTTGATTATTCTCTCTATCTTTTCTCTGTTGTGTCGATTCTTCTCTCTGTTGTGTCGATTCTTCTCTCTGTTGTGTTGATTCTTCTCTCTGTTGTGTTGATTCTTCTCTCTGTTGTGTTGATTCTTCTCTCTATTGTGTTGCGCTGATTCTTCTCTCTGTTGTGTTGTGTTGATTATTCTCTCTATCTTTTCTCTGTTGTGTCGATTCTTCTCTCTGTTGTGTTGTGTTGATTATTCTCTCTATCTTTTCTCTGTTGTGTCGATTCTTCTCTCTATTGTGTTGATTCTTCTCTCTATTGTGTTGCGCTGATTCTTCTCTCTATCTTCTCTCTGTTGTGTTGATTCTTCTCTCTATTGTATTGTGTTGATTATTCTCTCTATCTTTTGTCTGTTGTGTTGATTCTTCTCTCTATCTTCTCTCTATTGTATTGTGTTGATTATTCTCTCTATCTTCTCTCTGTTGTGGTGTGTTGATTCTTCTCTCTATCTTCTCTCTGTTGTGTTGTTGCTCCGATCCTGGTCACTGTGGCGCCAATTAATCTACTGTATAACCGTGTTCTGTCTGTTCTTGGTATAAGACACGACACCGCACATTCAAGAATCAACAAACCTTGTGTGTTACAAATCAGTCCTCATTTATTATGTTACATACAGGTATATATAGATGCTATCAGGCTGTCCTTCCTAGCGTCTCTGTTCTGTAGATACTTGTTCGATCTAATAAGTCTTGGCCGCTGAAGTATTTCGACTACCGTCGGTGTTGTACCTCAGCTATTCCTATAGTGGATATTCTAGCTGTCTCTCTATCTATTGTTTCTCTTTCGTCTGTGGCTTCTGTTTCTAACGTTCTCCAATGGCTATCTCGGTGCCTATCTTTAGTTCTCCGTCTCTCGTTCTAGTTCTCGTCTCTAAGTTGAAGTTCTTCTGTGACTATCTTAGTTCCTAGTTCGAAGTCTAAAAGTGGAAGCTCTTCTGTGACTATTTCAGTTCCTATCGGTCCCTTGTGCCTGGCTGTGTTCCTAAGTCGAAATGTAAAAGTGGAAGTCCCCTTCTCAAGTCTGCCCTCTAACGTTTATACCCCTGTCTTTTGACCGACAGTTAACTTTTTTTCTCCTGCCAACTATTCTTTCTCCAGATAAAAATGACATCTGACCTGCTCCACTCCTCTCTACACTCAAGTGACCTTCTCCAATCATCTGATATCGCGCGACTAGCCCCTAGTTTATGAATTTTACCTTCCTACTGACAGCTAAGGTTATTCTAAGTGACCCTCCCTAACCATCTTCCACTTCTAGTTTATAAGTTGTACATTCCTTACCGTAGGCTGCGGTCATTCCCCAGCCATCTGGCACCTTTAGTTTATGAGTTCTACATTCCTTACCGAAGGCTACGGTAATTCCTCAGCCATCTGGCACCTTTAGTTTATGAGTTCTCCATTCCTTACCGAAGGCTAAGATAAGTTTACAACCAGTGGTCAGTCAGTGCGGTTTACCATGTTCTCTATGCTAGTTTTGTCTAATCCTGTTTTGTCCTCACTTAATTATGATTTCTCTCTCTCTCTCTCTCTCTCTCTCTCTCTCTCTCTCTGCGATCAGGACTCAATCAGAGTAGGATTCCAGACTCTCACATGAAGTCAGCTGTCAGGTTAAGTGTGTTGATCGCCCCCACAGACAGAACATCACAATTAGAGTCCGCCAGGTCCACTCTGATTGAACACCCGTTAAAACGTTGCACTGTGTTCTGCGCCAGTGGTCCAGTGCATCCGATTTCAGCCAGCATTTTATTCAGGTTTGCATTCCTTAGCCTTTGATTGTCCCCAATCGTCCTGCAAGGCAGCAGATGATCTTTTCTGTAGGGGGATTCTGCCCTTAGATGGTCGGCCCTCCCAGGTTTACGAGCACCATCTGCCCGAGTCACTAGAGGTGACTAACACAGACATGCACACACAAAGATATGAGATGTGACTAACACAGACATGCACACAGCGATACGAGGCATGACTAACACTGACACACATCAAGATATATGACACATGACTAACATAGACATGCACATAAAGATATGAGATATGACTGACATAGGCATGCACACACAAAGATATGACACGTGCCTAACATAGACATGCACACAAATTTATGAGATATGACCAACATAGACATGCACACAAAGGTGTGAGATATGATCAACATAGACATGCACACACAAGGATATGAGATGTGACATACACAGATATGCACACACAAAGATATGAGATATGACTAACATAAACATGCACACAAAGATATGAGATATCTAACCCAAACATGCACACACAAAGACACATGATTAACACAGATACACACTAAGATATGAGATATGACTAAACATATACACACATAAAGATATGAGACATGATTAACAAGGACACACCAAGATATGAGATATGACTAACATGACACACACCAAGATATGAGCCATGGTCAGCACACACACACACACACACGCCAAGATATGAGTCATAGCCAGCACAGAAACACATCAAGATATGAGCCATGGCTAGCACAGAAACACATCAAGATATGAGCCATGGCCAGCACACACACACACACACACACCAAGATATGAGCCATGGCCAGCACACACACACACCAAGATATGAGCCATGGCCAGCACACACACACACACACACGCCAAGATATGAGCCATGGCCAGCACACACACACACACACACGCCAAGATATGAGCCATGGAAACCACAGAAACACATCAAGATATGAGCCATGGAAACCACAGAAACACATCAAGATATGAGCCATGGAAACAACAGAAACACATCAAGATATGAGCCATGGAAATCACAGAAACACATCAAGATATGAGCCATGGCTAGCACAGAAACACATCAAGATATGAGCCATAGCTTCACGGAAAAACACCAAGAAATGAACCATGTCCAGCACAGAAACACATTAAGGTATCCATATGCTTGGGTTTGTTGTAGTACTCTTCTTAACGTGGGAATCATCGACATACGAGACGCAGGCCCCGATTAACTGTTCACAGGTTTCGTTCAAACAGTTGTCCGGAGATTTGAGAGTGCAGTCTGACCCGTAGAACGTTCCCTTGCATGTGCAGTTCCCGGCTGACTGTTCACAGGCGTCGTTGAAACAGCTGTCCGGACATTTGAGAGCGCAGCCTGACCCGCAGTACAATTCCCTGCACGTACAGTCTGTACCCTCCGGGTCACACATGACATCACAGCCATCAGAACACGTCTGTTTGCACTGTAGCCAAAAATTACCATCAGGACAAGTGTCACTACAGATGTAGCCAGGACGTTTACACTGTAGGAATTTTCCGGATTTTTCTTTACACAAAGGACAGACACTAAGACCCGACCCGGAGCAGTCGTGTCCATAGATCCCATGTGAACAGTTGCCGTGACACGTATCGATGATGACGTTGTATCCTTTGCAGCACCCACTACACACTGCACAAAACGACCAAGAATGCCCGTCCAGACTATAGGTGTCTGTAAATGTTTGCACCTCACTCACCGTCAGTGCACTGTCGGCCTGCGAAATGGTCGATGAGAACTCAATCTTAATGTGTGCCATTGTCGCTTGTGTGGTGACTACAATAGTGTTCACAGAAATGTTTGGGTATGATATATCATTATACTGGAACACCACACTGCCACTGTCAGAGAAAGCCTGTAGAGTGGCACTCTCCACCCGAACCACAGTGCTAGCTCGATGATAAATTCTAATGGTGTGAATCTTCCGGGACGTGGCATAGTTCAGATACCAGTACACATAATTGGTTCCACTTCTTAATTGTGTGTGTGTGCAGTCATTGTCATAGAGATCGGTCTTTGTCTTGCCATTAACTGCGGCCTCTGGTCCACATCCGTCTCCTGTATAGCTAGCATTAAATGTGTCGGTCTGGTTTGTGTTCTGTTTGAGAGCCACATTCCAAGAAATATTACTTTTAAAAATAAGAGGAGTGTACTAGGGACTGAACATCTTCGTTGATTATTTGAGTGCCGTCTCCGCATCGAAGGTTTACAACCATGGATCGCCATTCCGCTCTGTCTCTCGCTTTGATGGTGCAGGTTGTTATATCCTGGAGACAAATAATAAATGCATATTTTTATAGCGGGAAACTTCCTAGGCGATAATTCAGCGAATCATAGAAGGAAGAGGTAAGCTTTACAGCACAAAGAAAAAATGACAAATAAACAACAACAACAGAAAAAAACAAAGAACAATATATGGTCCGAAGCAGGATCGAACCCGTACTCCTTGGCACTGCGTCTTGCCACGAGAAATTATAAGCTGACGTATCCATCGTTTGATGTTACTCGTTCACGTTAGTCTTGTTAATCTTGATCTGCCTCTGCCTCTTTAACCTTAAATTTTCCCTTCCAAGATTACTTTTAGCAACTTGTTTTAGTCTTTTACCATTCACTACAAATCTCATTTCTGTTTGTTTAATTGTATTTAGTAGTTGCAGCTCTGAACTACTTCGTTCATTACTGATCCACAATTACAAGACTAGAACTAAAGCGCCACTTTGATATGAAAACAAACAGCCGCAACTGACAAAAACACATGAGAAAAGAAATCAGTGCAAGTCTCAACAAAATGCTAACTTTGTAAAGGGGTAGCCGTGATGTTTGAGCCAGTCTGTGACTTCCCTCAGGTATGACGAACAATGTGCTCAACTTCATGAACGCCCTGAACGGTGTCTACAACAATGAGCGTCAATATAGGGAGGACAACCTGACACATGGCTTCGTTCAAATGAAGTCGGTCCCTGTCATCCTGCCTTCTATACCAAACGTGAGTACCTGTCCTATTGTCTATCTGGGCTTACTTTTGTATTGATTTATGTCATATCTCTTTCTCACTGTATATATATTTGTGTTGTTGTTCCAGCCGAAGGCCTGCTTGGCCGAAACGTCGCGTCTTTTGTTTTGTTAATTACCAAGTACAGTTGTTAACTTACCACTTTTTTCTTCTTTTTTTAAAACAATCATTATCATCAGCCTTACAGAAGCTTGGCAGCTCTTTGCATCTTGGTGCGTGTTGATGCCTATACTCATTTTTGTTGTTGTCTTTGTGTGTCTCTGGTGATTCTTTCTCAGAATTTTCGTGTATTCTGCTTTCGTTCCATAACTCACATGTTCTGCTTTCGTTCCATAATTCACATGTTCTGATTTCTTTTAATAATTCACATGTTCTCCTTTCCTTCCATATTTAATATATTCTGATTTTGTTCCATAATTCACATATTCTGATTTCGTTGCATAATTCCAATATTCTTATTTCGTTCCATAATTCCAATATTCTGATTTCGTTCCATAATTCACATGTTCTGCTTAGCTTCCATATTTTGTGCTACTTATGTGTTCTATCATTCTCTCAATTTTCACATAATCTGCTTTCTGGTCCATTTTTATGTTTTCTGACTTTCTCTCTTTATTTTTGCTCTGTGTCTTCTCGTAATTGTATATGTCTTATTTTCTTGGAATGGTTATGTTGTGTCTTTCTCTCATTTTCATTGCTCTGAACTTTCCTGTTTTATTTTTATGGTGTGCTATTTTGTTTACGTATTTTTGTAGTGTGTCTGGCCAACTGTAATTCCAGTGTGTGTTTTGTTTTTTATATTGCTGTGGTTTTTTCTTACTACAAACATAATTCCAGAACTCAGATACTTTGACGACACAGTCCTCATCTCAAACAATGCTGGAGGATTAAATGAGACAATTGAGTGTGTTAAAAAATACAGTGTAGATCAAAACCTCTATCTAAACACACAGAAAACTGAGATAATGTCCACTGACAAAACAAAAAGCCAACCCAAAATCATCAGTTGTAGTGAAGAACTAGGAATTGTAACAAACTATGAATATCTGGGACCTGTAGTAACTAACCATGGAGACTGACAGAAATCAAATGAAGATTAGCAATAGCAACACAAAGATTAAAGACATGGAGAACATGTGGTATAATAACAACAGGAAAAAATATTAAAATTAATGTGGGCATGGTTTTTCCGGGTAGCAGCATATGGTTATAAATCATGGATAATCCCGCAAACAACAAAGAAAATAATTGGTAGAGCCCAAAAAAAAAATACACAGCACACTTTCGACAATGAAAAGAGGAATGAAAATATATTAAAAGACCTAAGCATAAGAATAACTTGCTTATAAACACCATTCTTGAGAGAAAATTTCAATATTCTGGCAAGGTTAAGAAAAAAAAACAGTTGGAAAGAATAATAATGGAGGCATAATTCGAAGACGACTCAACTGGGACAGACCAAAGAGGGCGGTTTCGATGACGTCACAGATACGTTGAATTTGACAACATATGAAGTGGGAAACCTGACTAGAGAAGGGGATTCTTTCAGGCGAGCTGTGATGGTTGCGACGCTCTGTGGGAGATCTGACTAGAGAAGGTGATTCTTTCAGGCGAGCTGTGATGGTTGCGACGCTCTGTGGGAAACCTGACTAGAGAAAGTGATTCTTTCAGGCGGGCTGTGATGGTTGCGACGCTCTGTGGGAAACCTGACTAGAGAAAGTGATTCTTTCAGGCGGGCTGTGATGAATGTAACGTCCTGTGGGAGATCTGACTAGAGAAAGTGATTCTTTCAGGCGGGCTGTGATGAATGTAACGTCCTGTGGGAGATCTGACTAGAGAAAGTGATTCTTTCAGGCGGGCTGTGATGAATGTAACGTCCTGTGGGAGATCTGACTAGAGAAAGTGATTCTTTCAGGCGGGCTGTGATGGTTGCGACGCTCTGTGGGAGATCTGACTAGAGAAAGTGATTCTTTCAGGCGGGCTGTGATGGTTGCGACGCTCTGTGGGAGATCTGACTAGAGAAAGTGATTCTTTCAGGCGAGCTGTGATGAATGCGACGCTCTGTGGGAGATCTGACTAGAGAAGGTGATTCTTTCAGGCGAGCTGTCATGAATGCGACGCTCTGTGGGAGATCTGACTAGAGAAAGTGATTCTTTCAGGCGAGCTGTGATGAATGCGACGCTCTGTGGGAGATCTGACTAGAGAAAGTGATTCTTTAAGGCGAGCTGTGATGAATGCGACGCTCTGTGGGAGATCTGACTAGAGAAGGTGATTCTTTCAGACGGGCTGTGATGAATGCAACGCTCTGTGGGAGATCTGACTAGAGAAGGTGATTCTTTCAGAAGGGCTGTGATGAATGCGACGCTCTGTGGGAGATCTGACTAGAGAAAGTGATTCTTTCAGGCGAGCTGTGATGGTTGCGACGATCTGTGGGAGATCTGACTAGAGAAAGTGATTCTTTCAGGCGAGCTGTGATGGTTGCAACGCTCTGTGGGAGATCTGACTAGAGAAAGTGATTCTTTCAGGCGAGCTGTGATGGTTGCGACGCTCTGTGGGAGATCTGACTAGAGAAAGTGATTCTTTCAGGCGAGCTGTGATGGTTGCGACGCTCTGTGGGAGATCTGACTAGAGAAGGTGATTCTTTCAGACGGGCTGTGATGAATGCGACGCTCTGTGGGAGATCTGATTATAGAAGGTGATTCTTTCAGACGGGCTGTGATGAATGCGACGCTCTGTGGGAGATCTGACTACAGAAAGTGATTCTTTCAGACGGGCTGTGATGGTTGCGACGCTCTGTGGGAGATCTGACTAGAGAAGGTGATTCTTTCAGACGGGCTGTGATGAATGTAACGCTCTGTGGGAGATCTGACTAGAGAAAGTGATTCTTTCAGGCGAGCTGTGATGAATGTAACGCTCTGTGGGAGATCTGACTAGAGAAAGTGATTCTTTCAGGCGAGCTGTGATGAATGTAACGCCCTGTGGGAGATCTGACTAGAGAAAGTGATTCTTTCAGGCGGGCTGTGATGAATGCGACGCTCTGTGGGAGATCTGACTAGAGAAAGTGATTCTTTCAGGTGGGCTGTGATGAATGCGACGCTCTGTGGGAGATCTGACTAGAAAAGGTGATTCTTTCAGACGGGCTGTGATGAATGTAACGCTCTGTGGGAGATCTGACTAGAGAAAGTGATTCTTTCAGACTGGCTGTGATGAATGTAACGATCTGTGGGAGATCTGACTAGAGAAAGTGATTCTTTCAGGCGGGCTGTGATGAATGCGACGCTCTGTGGGAGATCTGACTAGAGAAGGTGATTCTTTCAGGCGAGCTGTGATGAATGTAACGTCCTGTGGGAGATCTGACTAGAGAAAGTGATTCTTTCAGGCGAGCTGTGATGAATGCGACGCTCTGTGGGAGATCTGACTAGAGAAGGTGATTCTTTCAGGCGAGCTGTGATGAATGTAACGTCCTGTGGGAGATCTGACTAGAGAAAGTGATTCTTTCAGGCGGGCTGTGATGAATGTAACGTCCTTTGGGAGATCTGACTAGAGAAAGTGATTCTTTCAGGCGAGCTGTGATGAATGCGACGCTCTGTGGGAGATCTGACTAGAGAAGGTGATTCTTTCAGGCGAGCTGTGATGAATGTAACGTCCTGTGGGAGATCTGACTAGAGAAAGTGATTCTTTCAGGCGGGCTGTAATGAATGTAACGTCCTGTGGGAGATCTGACTAGAGAAAGTGATTCTTTCAGGCGGGCTGTGATGAATGTAACGTCCTGTGGGAGATCTGACTAGAGAAAGTGATTCTTTCAGGCGGGCTGTGATGAATGTAACGTCCTGTGGGAGATCTGACTAGAGAAAGTGATTCTTTCAGGCGGCTGTGATGGTTGCGACGCTCTGTGGGAGATCTGACTAGAGAAAGTGATTCTTTCAGGCGGGCTGTGATGGTTGCGACGTTCTGTGTGATATCTGACTAGAGAAAGTGATTCTTTCAGGCGAGCTGTGATGAATGCGACGCTCTGTGGGAGATCTGACTAGAGAAGGTGATTCTTTCAGGCGAGCTGTGATGAATGCGACGCTCTGTGGGAGATCTGACTAGAGAAAGTGATTCTTTCAGGCGAGCTGTGATGAATGCGACGCTCTGTGGGAGATCTGACTAGAGAAAGTGATTCTTTCAGGCGAGCTGTGATGGTTGCGACGCTCTGTGGGAGATCTGACTAGAGAAGGTGATTCTTTCAGACGGGCTGTGATGAATGCAACGCTCTGTGGGAGATCTGACTAGAGAAGGTGATTCTTTCAGACGGGCTGTGATGAATGCGACGCTCTGTGGGAGATCTGACTAGAGAAGGTGATTCTTTCAGGCGGGCTGTGATGAATGCAACGCTCTGTGGGAGATCTGACTAGAGAAAGTGATTCTTTCAGGCGGGCTGTGATGAATGCAACGCTCTGTGGGAGATCTGACTAGAGAAGGTGATTCTTTCAGGCGAGCTGTGATGAATGCGACGCTCTGTGGGAGATCTGACTAGAGAAAATGATTCTTTCAGAAGGGCTGTGATGAATGCGACGCTCTGTGGGAGATCTGACTAGAGAAAGTGATTCTTTCAGGTGGGCTGTGATGAATGCGACGCTCTGTGGGAGATCTGACTAGAGAAAGTGATTCTTTCAGGCGAGCTGTGATGATTGCGACGCTCTGTGGGAGATCTGACTAGAGAAAGTGATTCTTTCAGGCGAGCTGTGATGAATGCGACGCTCTGTAGGAGATCTGACTAGAGAAAGTGATTCTTTCAGAAGGGCTGTGATGAATGCGACGCTCTGTGGGAGATCTGACTAGAGAAAGTGATTCTTTCAGGTGGGCTGTGATGAATGCGACGCTCTGTGGGAGATCTGACTAGAGAAGGTGATTCTTTCAGGTGGGCTGTGATGAATGCGACGCTCTGTGGGAGATCTGACTAGAGAAGGTGATTCTTTCAGGCGGGCTGTGATGGTTGCGACGCTCTGTGGGAGATCTGACTAGAGAAAGTGATTCTTTCAGGCGAGCTGTGATGGTTGCGACGCTCTGTGGGAGATCTGACTAGAGAAAGTGATTCTTTCATGCGGGCTGTGATGAATGCGACGCTCTGTGGGAGATCTGACTAGAGAAGGTGATTCTTTCAGGCGGGCTGTGATGGTTGCGACGCTCTGTGGGAGATCTGACAAGAGAAAGTGATTCTTTCAGGCGAGCTGTGATGGTTGCGACGCTCTGTGGGAGATCTGACTAGAGAAGGTGATTCTTTCAGACGGGCTGTGATGAATGCAACGCTCTGTGGGAGATCTGATTAGAGAAGGTGATTCTTTCAGACGGGCTGTGATGAATGCGACGCTCTGTGGGAGATCTGACTAGAGAAAGTGATTCTTTCAGGCGAGCTCTGATGGTTGCGACGCTCTGTGGGAGATCTGACTAGAGAAAGTGATTCTTTCAGGCGAGCTGTGATGGTTGCAACGCTCTGTGGGAGATCTGACTAGAGAAAGTGATTCTTTCAGGCGAGCTGTGATGGTTGCGACGCTCTGTGGGAGATCTGACTAGAGAAAGTGATTCTTTCAGGCGAGCTGTGATGGTTGCGACGCTCTGTGGGAGATCTGACTAGAGAAGGTGATTCTTTCAGACGGGCTGTGATGAATGCGACGCTCTGTGGGAGATCCGACTAGAGAAGGTGATTCTTTCAGACGGGCTGTGATGAATGCGACGCTCTGTGGGAGATCTGACTAGAGAAAGTGATTCTTTCAGGCGAGCTGTGATGAATGTAACGCTCTGTGGGAGATCTGACTAGAGAAAGTGATTCTTTAAGGCGAGCTGTGATGAATGTAACGCTCTGTGGGAGATCTGACTAGAGAAAGTGATTCTTTCAGGCGGGCTGTGATGAATGCGACGCTCTGTGGGAGATCTGACTAGAGAAAGTGATTCTTTCAGGTGGGCTGTGATGAATGCGACGCTCTGTGGGAGATCTGACTAGAGAAGGTGATTCTTTCAGACGGGCTGTGATGAATGTAACGCTCTGTGGGAGATCTGACTAGAGAAAGTGATTCTTTCAGACGGGCTGTGATGAATGTAACGCTCTGTGGTAGATCTGACTAGAGAAAGTGATTCTTTCAGGCGGGCTGTGATGAATGCGACGCTCTGTGGGAGATCTGACTAGAGAAGGTGATTCTTTCAGGCGAGCTGTGATGAATGTAACGTCCTTTGGGAGATCTGACTAGAGAAAGTGATTCTTTCAGGCGAGCTGTGATGAATGCGACGCTCTGTGGGAGATCTGACTAGAGAAGGTGATTCTTTCAGGCGAGCTGTGATGAATGTAACGTCCTGTGGGAGATCTGACTAGAGAAAGTGATTCTTTCAGGCGGGCTGTGATGAATGTAACGTCCTGTGGGAGATCTGACTAGAGAAAGTGATTCTTTCAGGCGGGCTGTGATGAATGTAACGTCCTGTGGGAGATCTGACTAGAGAAAGTGATTCTTTCAGGCGGGCTGTGATGAATGTAACGTCCTGTGGAAGATCTGACTAGAGAAAGTGATTCTTTCAGGCGGGCTGTGATGGTTGCGACGCTCTGTGGGAGATCTGACTAGAGAAAGTGATTCTTTCAGGCGGGCTGTGATGGTTGCGACGTTCTGTGTGAGATCTGACTAGAGAAAGTGATTCTTTCAGGCGAGCTGTGATGAATGCGACGCTCTGTGGGAGATCTGACTAGAGAAGGTGATTCTTTCAGGCGAGCTGTGATGAATGCGACGCTCTGTGGGAGATCTGACTAGAGAAAGTGATTCTTTCAGGCGAGCTGTGATGAATGCGACGCTCTGTGGGAGATCTGACTAGAGAAAGTGATTCTTTCAGGCGAGCTGTGATGGTTGCGACGCTCTGTGGGAGATCTGACTAGAAAAGGTGATTCTTTCAGACGGGCTGTGATGAATGCAACGCTCTGTGGGAGATCTGACTAGAGAAGGTGATTCTTTCAGACGGGCTGTGATGAATGCGACGCTCTGTGGGAGATCTGACTAGAGAAGGTGATTCTTTCAGGCGGGCTGTGATGAATGCAACGCTCTGTGGGAGATCTGACTAGAGAAAGTGATTCTTTCAGGCGGGCTGTGATGAATGCAACGCTCTGTGGGAGATCTGACTAGAGAAGGTGATTCTTTCAGGCGAGCTGTGATGAATGCGACGCTCTGTGGGAGATCTGACTAGAGAAAATGATTCTTTCAGAAGGGCTGTGATGAATGCGACGCTCTGTGGGAGATCTGACTAGAGAAAGTGATTCTTTCAGGTGGGCTGTGATGAATGCGACGCTCTGTGGGAGATCTGACTAGAGAAAGTGATTCTTTCAGGCGAGCTGTGATGATTGCGACGCTCTGTGGGAGATCTGACTAGAGAAAGTGATTCTTTCAGGCGAGCTGTGATGAATGCGACGCTCTGTGGGAGATCTGACTAGAGAAAGTGATTCTTTCAGAAGGGCTGTGATGAATGCGACGCTCTGTGGGAGATCTGACTAGAGAAAGTGATTCTTTCAGGTGGGCTGTGATGAATGCGACGCTCTGTGGGAGATCTGACTAGAGAAGGTGATTCTTTCAGGTGGGCTGTGATGAATGCGACGCTCTGTGGGAGATCTGACTAGAGAAGGTGATTCTTTCAGGCGGGCTGTGATGGTTGCGACGCTCTGTGGGAGATCTGACTAGAGAAAGTGATTCTTTCAGGCGAGCTGTGATGGTTGCGACGCTCTGTGGGAGATCTGACTAGAGAAAGTGATTCTTTCAGGCGGGCTGTGATGAATGCGACGCTCTGTGGGAGATCTGACTAGAGAAGGTGATTCTTTCAGGCGGGCTGTGATGGTTGCGACGCTCTGTGGGAGATCTGACTAGAGAAAGTGATTCTTTCAGGCGAGCTGTGATGGTTGCGACGCTCTGTGGGAGATCTGACTAGAGAAGGTGATTCTTTCAGACGGGCTGTGATGAATGCAACGCTCTGTGGGAGATCTGATTAGAGAAGGTGATTCTTTCAGACGGGCTGTGATGAATGCGACGCTCTGTGGGAGATCTGACTAGAGAAAGTGATTCTTTCAGGCGAGCTCTGATGGTTGCGACGCTCTGTGGGAGATCTGACTAGAGAAAGTGATTCTTTCAGGCGAGCTGTGATGGTTGCAACGCTCTGTGGGAGATCTGACTAGAGAAAGTGATTCTTTCAGGCGAGCTGTGATGGTTGCGACGCTCTGTGGGAGATCTGACTAGAGAAAGTGATTCTTTCAGGCGAGCTGTGATGGTTGCGACGCTCTGTGGGAGATCTGACTAGAGAAGGTGATTCTTTCAGACGGGCTGTGATGAATGCGACGCTCTGTGGGAGATCCGACTAGAGAAGGTGATTCTTTCAGACGGGCTGTGATGAATGCGACGCTCTGTGGGAGATCTGACTAGAGAAAGTGATTCTTTCAGGCGAGCTGTGATGAATGTAACGCTCTGTGGGAGATCTGACTAGAGAAAGTGATTCTTTAAGGCGAGCTGTGATGAATGTAACGCTCTGTGGGAGATCTGACTAGAGAAAGTGATTCTTTCAGGCGGGCTGTGATGAATGCGACGCTCTGTGGGAGATCTGACTAGAGAAAGTGATTCTTTCAGGTGGGCTGTGATGAATGCGACGCTCTGTGGGAGATCTGACTAGAGAAGGTGATTCTTTCAGACGGGCTGTGATGAATGTAACGCTCTGTGGGAGATCTGACTAGAGAAAGTGATTCTTTCAGACGGGCTGTGATGAATGTAACGCTCTGTGGTAGATCTGACTAGAGAAAGTGATTCTTTCAGGCGGGCTGTGATGAATGCGACGCTCTGTGGGAGATCTGACTAGAGAAGGTGATTCTTTCAGGCGAGCTGTGATGAATGTAACGTCCTTTGGGAGATCTGACTAGAGAAAGTGATTCTTTCAGGCGAGCTGTGATGAATGCGACGCTCTGTGGGAGATCTGACTAGAGAAGGTGATTCTTTCAGGCGAGCTGTGATGAATGTAACGTCCTGTGGGAGATCTGACTAGAGAAAGTGATTCTTTCAGGCGGGCTGTGATGAATGTAACGTCCTGTGGGAGATCTGACTAGAGAAAGTGATTCTTTCAGGCGGGCTGTGATGAATGTAACGTCCTGTGGGAGATCTGACTAGAGAAAGTGATTCTTTCAGGCGGGCTGTGATGAATGTAACGTCCTGTGGAAGATCTGACTAGAGAAAGTGATTCTTTCAGGCGGGCTGTGATGGTTGCGACGCTCTGTGGGAGATCTGACTAGAGAAAGTGATTCTTTCAGGCGGGCTGTGATGGTTGCGACGTTCTGTGTGAGATCTGACTAGAGAAAGTGATTCTTTCAGGCGAGCTGTGATGAATGCGACGCTCTGTGGGAGATCTGACTAGAGAAGGTGATTCTTTCAGGCGAGCTGTGATGAATGCGACGCTCTGTGGGAGATCTGACTAGAGAAAGTGATTCTTTCAGGCGAGCTGTGATGAATGCGACGCTCTGTGGGAGATCTGACTAGAGAAAGTGATTCTTTCAGGCGAGCTGTGATGGTTGCGACGCTCTGTGGGAGATCTGACTAGAGAAGGTGATTCTTTCAGACGGGCTGTGATGAATGCAACGCTCTGTGGGAGATCTGACTAGAGAAGGTGATTCTTTCAGGCGAGCTGTGATGAATGCGACGCTCTGTGGGAGATCTGACTAGAGAAAATGATTCTTTCAGAAGGGCTGTGATAAATGCGACGCTCTGTGGGAGATCTGACTAGAGAAAGTGATTCTTTCAGGTGGGCTGTGATGAATGCGACGCTCTGTGGGAGATCTGACTAGAGAAAGTGATTCTTTCAGGCGAGCTGTGATGAATGCGACGCTCTGTGGGAGATCTGACTAGAGAAAGTGATTCTTTCAGGCGAGCTGTGATGAATGCGACGCTCTGTGGGAGATCTGACTAGAGAAAGTGATTCTTTCAGAAGGGCTGTGATGAATGCGACGCTCTGTGGGAGATCTGACTAGAGAAAGTGATTCTTTCAGGTGGGCTGTGATGAATGCGACGCTCTGTGGGAGATCTGACTAGAGAAGGTGATTCTTTCAGGTGGGCTGTGATGAATGCGACGCTCTGTGGGAGATCTGACTAGAGAAGGTGATTCTTTCAGGCGGGCTGTGATGGTTGCGACGCTCTGTGGGAGATCTGACTAGAGAAAGTGATTCTTTCAGGCGAGCTGTGATGGTTGCGACGCTCTGTGGGAGATCTGACTAGAGAAAGTGATTCTTTCAGGCGGGCTGTGATGAATGCGACGCTCTGTGGGAGATCTGACTAGAAAAGGTGATTCTTTCAGACGGGCTGTGATGAATGTAACGCTCTGTGGGAGATCTGACTAGAGAAAGTGATTCTTTCAGACGGGCTGTGATGAATGTAACGATCTGTGGGAGATCTGACTAGAGAAAGTGATTCTTTCAGGCGAGCTGTGATGGTTGCGACGCTCTGTGGGAGATCTGACTAGAGAAAGTGATTCTTTCAGGCGAGCTGTGATGAATGCGATGCTCTGTGGGAGATCTGACTAGAGAAAGTGATTCTTTCAGGCGAGCTGTGATGAATGCGACGCTCTGTGGGAGATCTGACTAGAGAAAGTGATTCTTTCAGACGGGCTGTGATGAATGTGACGTCCTGTGGGAGATCTGACTAGAGAAAGTGATTCTTTCAGGCGAGCTGTCATGAATGCGACGCTCTGTGGGAGATCTGACTAGAGAAGGTGATTCTTTCAGGCGAGCTGTGATGAATGCGACGCTCTGTGGGAGATCTGACTAGAGAAAGTGATTCTTTCAGACGGGCTGTGATGAATGTGACGTCCTGTGGGAGATCTGACTAGAGAAAGTGATTCTTTCAGACGGGCTGTGATGAATGCAATGCTCTGTGGGAGATCTGACTAGAGAAAGTGATCTTTCAGACGGGCTGTGATGAATGCAACGCTCTGTGGGAGATCTGACTAGAGAAAGTGATTCTTTCAGACGGGCTGTGATGAGTGTAACGTTCTGTGGAAGATCTGACTAGAGAAGGTGATTCTTTCAGACGGGCTGTGATGAATGCAACGCTCTGTGGGAGATCTGACTAGAGAAAGTGATTCTTTCAGACGGGCTGTGATTAGTGTAACGTTCTGTGGGAGATCTGACTAGAGAAAGTGATTCTTTCAGACGGGCTGTGATGAGTGTAACGTTCTGTGGGAGATCTGACTAGAGAAAGTGATTCTTTCAGACGGGCTGTGATGAATGCAACGCTCTGTGGGAGATCTGACTAGAGAAGGTGATTCTTTCAGACGGGCTGTGATGAATGCAACGCTCTGTGGGAGATCTGACTAGAGAAGGTGATTCTTTCAGACGGGCTGTGATGAATGCAACGCTCTGTGGGAGATCTGACTAGAGAAAGTGATTCTTTCAGACGGGCTGTGATGAGTGTAACGTCTTGTTGAAGATCTGACTAGAGAAGGTGATTCTTTCAGACGGGCTGTGATGAATGCAACGCTCTGTGGGAGATCTGACTAGAGAAAGTGATTCTTTCAGACGGGCTGTGATGAGTGTAACGTCCTGTGGAAGATCTGACTAGAGAAAGTGATTCTTTCAGACGGGCTGTGATGAATGAGACGCTCTGTGGGAGATCTGGCTAGAGAAAGTGATTCTTTCAGACGGGCTGTGATCAGTGTAACGTCCTTTGGAAGATCTGACTAGAGAAAGTGATTCTTTCAGACGGGCTGTGATGAATGAGACGCTCTGTTGAAGATCTGTCTAGAGAAAGTGATTCTTTCAGACTGTTCGTAAGGAGAGCAACCTGACGATGAACTCCTATCGATATTTCTGATTTGTGTCTCTCTGTATTTCTAAGTTGTGCATTTCTTTCGGCATTACTTTTAGTGCGTCTTTCCCTTGCTTCTTTGACTCTCTCTCTCTCTCTCTCTCTCTCTTTCACTCTGTCACTATTTGTCTCTGATACCTTATTCTAAATGTCGAGTTACATAATTTAATGTTCATTCGTGGTTGTGTTTATGTGTAGTAGTCTATGTCATCCGCTAAAATACTTCCCTGTACTTTTCGCTTATCGGTCTGACATTTGTCCTCTGTTCTGTGATATGTGTCAACTTTATCATCGAAATAAATGTGATGTTTATAAACAACGTCAACATGTAACATCCTGTTCTAAACAACAAAACATGTAACATCGTGTTTGTAAATAGCGTCAACATGTAACATCGTGTTTCTAAACAACATCAACATGTAACATCGTGTTTGTAAAAACGTCAACATGTAACATCGTGTTTCGTAACAACAACAACCTGTAACATCGTGTTTGTAAATAACAACAATGTAACATCGTGTTTCTAAACAACGTCAACATGTAACATCGTGTTTGTAAAAAGATGAACATGTAACATCATGTTTTTTAACAACAACGACCTGTAACATCGTGTTTGTAAATAACGTCAACATGTACCATCGAGTATCTAAACAACTTCAACGTGTAACATCGTGTTTGTAAAGGACGTCAACATGTAACATCCTGTTTCTAAACAACATCAACATGTAACATCGTGTTTCTAAACAACGTGAACATGTAACATCGTGTTTCAAAACAACGTCAACATGTAACATCGTGTTTCTAAACAACTTAAACATGTAACATCTTGTTTCTAAACAAGATCAACATGTAACATCGTGTTTCTAAACAACATCAACATGTAACATCGTGTTTCTTAACAACAACAACCTGTAACATTGTACTTGTAAAAAAGTCAACATGTAACATCATGTTTCTTAACAACAACAACCTGTAACATCGTGTTTGTAAATAACGTCAACATGTAACATCGTGTTTCTAAACAACGTCAACATGTAACATCGTGCTTGTAAACAACGTCTAAATGTAACATCGTGCTTGTAAACAACGTCAATATGTAACATCGTGTTTGTAAACAACGTCAACATGTAACATCGTGCTTGTAAACAACGTCAACATGTAACATCGTGTTCGTAAAAAACGTCAACAGGTAACATCGTGTTTCTAAACAACCAAACATGTAACATCGTGTTTCTAAACAACGTCATCATGTAACATCGTGTTTCTAAACAACGTCGACATGTAACATCATGTTTGTAAAGACCGTCAACATGTAAAATCCTGTTTGTAAAATACAAAACATGTAACATCGTGTTTGTAAACAATGTCAACATGTAACATCGTGCTTGTAAACAACGTCAACATGTAACATCGTGTTTGTAAACAACATTAACAAGTAACATCGTGTTTGCAAACAACATCAACATGTAACATCGTGCTTGTAAACAACGTCAACATGTAACATCCTGTTTGTAAACAACGTCAACATGTAACATCGTGTTTCTAAACAACATCAACATGTAACATCGTGCTTGTAAACAACATTAACTTGTAACATCGTTTTTCTAAACAACATCATCATGTAATATCGTGCTTGTAAACAGCATCAACATGTAACATCGTGTTTCTAAACAACGTCAACATGTAACATCGTGTTTCTAAACAACATCAACATGTAACATCGTGTTTCTAAACAACATCAACATGTAACATCGTGTTTCTAAACAACGTCAACATGTAACATCGTGTTTCTAAACAACGTCAACATGTAACATCGTGCTTCTAAACAACGTCAACATGTAACATCGTGTTTCTAAACAACATCATCATGTAATATCGTGTTTGTAAACAACATCAACATGTAACATCGTGTTTATAAACAACGTCAACATGTAACATCGTGTTTATAAACAACGTCAACATGTAACATGGTGTTTATAAACAACGTCAACATGTAACATCGTGTTTATAAACAACGTCAACATGTACCATCGAGTATCTAAACAACGTCAACATGTAACATCGTGTTTATAAACAACGTCAACATGTAACATCGTGTTTATAAACAACGTCAACATGTAACATCGTGTTTATAAACAACGTCAACATGTACCATCGAGTATCTAAACAACGTCAACATGTAACATCGTGTTTGTAAACAACGTCAACATGTAACATCGTGTTTCTAAACAAAATCAACATGTAACATCGTGCTTGTAAACAACATTAACTTGTAACATCGTTTTTCTAAACAACATCATCATGTAATATCGTGCTTGTAAACAACATCAACATGTAACATCGTGTTTCTAAACAACGTCAACATGTAACATCGTGTTTCTAAACAACATCAACATGTAACATCGTGTTTCTAAACAACATCAACATGTAACATCGTGTTTCTAAACAACGTCAACATGTAACATCGTGTTTCTAAACAACGTCAACATGTAACATCGTGCTTCTAAACAACGTCAACATGTAACATCGTGTTTCTAAACAACATCATCATGTAATATCGTGTTTGTAAACAACATCAACATGTAACATCGTGTTTATAAACAACGTCAACATGTAACATCGTGTTTATAAACAACGTCAACATGTAACATGGTGTTTATAAACAACGTCAACATGTAACATCGTGTTTATAAACAACGTCAACATGTACCATCAAGTATCTAAACAACGTCAACATGTAACATCGTGTTTATAAACAACGTCAACATGTAACATCGTGTTTATAAACAACGTCAACATGTAACATCGTGTTTATAAACAACGTCAACATGTACCATCGAGTATCTAAACAACGTCAACATGTAACATCGTGTTTGTAAACAACATCAAAATGTAACATCGTGTTTCTAAAGTGTGACAGCGCGCAACAGAAAGTTTCTAAATAAACACACTTGCTAAATCTGCGTTTCCAAAGACCAGCAACAGGCAACATTTAATTTCCAAAGTGGAAAACAATCAGTATGATAAAGTTTCTGGACCTCCACAACTGCTAATATTAGGTTTCTAAAGAGCAACAAATGTTCATTTGGACTTTCTTCAAAAACAGACAACTGATAATATGGACTTTCTGAAAAGAGATAACTCCTAACATGTGAACAGACAAAACCGGTAACTTGAGTTGTAAAATAAGCAACTGGTAACTTGAGTTGTAAAATAATCAAACGGTAACTTGAGTTTGTAAATAAGCAAGTGGTAAATTTAGGTTGTAAAGATAGCAACTGGTAACTTGAGTTTGTAAAGATAGCAACCGGCAACTTGAGTTTGTAAAGCTAGCGACTGGTAACTTGAGTTTATAAAGATAGCAACCGGTAACTTGAGTTTGTAAAGATAGCAACCGGTAACTTGAGTTTGTAAAGATAGCAACTGGAAACTTGAGTTTGTAAAGCTAGCAACTGGTAACTTGAGTTTGTAAAGCTAGCAACTGGTAACTTGAATTTGTAAAGCTAGCAACCGGTAACTTGAGTTTGTAAAGCTAGCAACTTGTAACTTGAGTTTGTAAAGATAACAACTGGTAACTTGAGTTTGTAAAGCTAGCAACTGGTAACTTGAGTTTGTAAAGATAGCAACCGGTAACTTGAGTTTGTAAAGATAACAACTGGTAACTTGAGTTTGTAAAGATAACAATTGGTAACTTGAGTTTGTAAAGATAACAACTGGTAACTTGAGTTTGTAAAGATAACAACTGGTAACTTGAGTTTGTAAAGATAACAACTGGTAACTTGAGTTTGTAAAGATAACAACTGGCAACTTGAGTTTGTAAAGATAGCAATTGGTAACTTAAGTTTGTAAAGATAACAACTGGTAACTTGAGTTTGTAAAGATAACAACTGGTAACTTGAGTTTGTAAAGATAACAACTGGTAACTTGAGTTTGTAAAGATAACAACTGGTAACTTGAGTTTGTAAAGATAACAACTGGTAACTTGAGTTTGTAAAGATAACAACTGGTAACTTGAGTTTGTAAAGATACCAACTGGTAACACAGAACGTCAAGGCACATCAAGTGATTCTTTGGATCTCTCAATCGCGTCAGCTGCTAACACTGAGAAAGACCGTGAACAATCAATATCGGCAGTGGAGAGACCCACAATTGGCAATTTCTCATTTATACAATTCGATAACCGCTAACATTGCATTTTTTTAAAGTAAGCCAACTGGTAACTAAGAGTTGCTAAAACAAGACAGTTGGTAACTTACATTTGTTAAAACAGTACACATTTATAGCATAGAGTTGTTATGGTTATTGAAGGCCCCGGTAACATTGCAAACAAATTAAAATCCACAATTGCTCAACCGCCCTTGTCAGTGGAATCATCCGAATTAACATCTCATCTCCTAAACAAAGAAAGTTAGCTGCAGTCACCATTATAGCAGTCTCAGCACACGCCAAAAGACAAAAGGCGAAACCGTAAAGGGAGTAAACACAGCCATCTGTTCCCCGACATACGGAATAATAATTTTCATCGTATGCAATCGGAATATCGAAAGAATATCCGGATGAAACACACAGCTCACGGTGTGCACAGAGCACTAAACGCAGTAGCTCCAGTAGCAGGCCGGAATTTAAATATGTGGAAACTGCAACAGGAAACACTTATTAGAGTGAGCCTCAATTGTTCTGGTCGCCCATATTGAAAGAATATTAAAGACATGTTAAACTGGTAAGATAGATTATATTCCAGCTGTTCTCATCTCATTACATGGCCAAAAAATGATGATTGTCTCTATTATTCTAATTGGTAACATAGATTTGTTAAAGTAAGACAACTGGTAACATAGATTTTTTAAAGTAAGACAACTGGTAACATAGATTTTTTAAAGTAAGACAACTGGTAACATAGATTTGTTAAAGCAAGACAACTGGTAACATAGATTTGTTAAAGTAAGACAACTGGTAACATATATTTTTAAAGTAAGACAAATGGTAACATAGATTTGTTAAAGTAAGACAACTGGTAACATAGATTTCTTAAAGCAAGACAACTGGTAACATAGATTTTTTAAAGTAAGACAACTGGTAACATATATTTGTTAAGCAAGACAACTTGTAATATGTCGTATTAAGCAAAGACATGTTGATCCAATTTAATTGAAAATATGAAATTTTATGTTCAATACATCGAGTTGTCATTTTAAATTGAAAGATGAAATTGAGTTCTTCCTGTACGGCGTTCTCCTCTTAGATTAGTGGCAATTCTTTTATTTTGATTATGTTCTCTTATTTCTACAGGTCACTTTCTTACTTCTTGAGTGGGCCTTCGACAGAGTGCTTCACATACTGGCACTTTGTAGACTGACTGAGGACAATCTTGGTATTGTTCACATCAGCATAAGCAACTTTACTGATATCACCAAATACAAGTGTGTAATCATATGTTTTTGTGTACCTAACTCCCTCTGATTCCGCTGATAATTATCAGCCTAGTGTGACGTGTTTCTGATATGTTCGATGATTATAGTAGAACTTCCTGTCTGGCAAATCTGTAGATATGCAGTCTAATTGATTACCTTTTCCTACCGACAAGAAATAAATAAACATTGCACAAATAGAGTTGCGTCCGGCCATGTCAAAGGTCAATAAATAACTGTTGGTCTGGCTTCATTTAAAGAATGTCTTTATTTTACCGACCGGCATGGGTTCCATCTTCACAGGCCGGCATGGATTCCACCTTCACAGGCCGGTGGATCGATTTGCCCACGATCAAGATAAATGAATGTTCCTGAAGGTGTATGTAACTTTAGAGACAGGATGGGGAGGATGGCAGGGGTGGGGAGTGGGGGAGCTAAGATAATTAGAATATTAATTCATGAACAATTAAATATAAACACGGACATTCAAAACACAGATCGGCAGTAATAGACAAGACAATACAACTGTTGAGTAATGGTACAAGAGACAATGAGCTGCACAGACTTACAACACAATGGAGATAACACACATAACTTGACGACACAGACCTAGCCGTACCCCACATGGAAGCAACAGTTTACAGAACATTTCTTATATAAAAGTTTCTATGTAGCATTAGTAAACCCTTGGTATCTTATTTCTGTTGACAAAGACAAGTTGCACAAAGTTGTTTCCCTTTGATGAAGATCTCCACGATTTGCGCGGGCAAGTCTCGTTTAATCTCTGCCACACAACACCCATCTTAGTTCTGTTATATGATTCAGGGCAAGTCTCGTTTAATCTCTGCCACACAACACCCATCTTAGTTCTGTTATATGATCCAGGGCAGGTCTCGTTTAATCTCTGCCACACAACACCCATCTTAGTTCTGTTATATGATTCAGGGCAAGTCTCGTTTAATCTCTGCCACACAGCACCCATCTTAGTTCTGTTATATGATTCAGGGCAAGTCTCGTTTAATCTCTGCCACACAACACCCATCTTAGTTCTGTTATATGATTCAGGGCAAGTCTCGTTTAATCTCTGCCACACAACGCCCATCTTAGTTATGTTATATGATTCAGGACAAGTCTCGTTTAATCTCTGCCACACAACACCCATCTTAGTTCTGTTATATGATTCAGGACAAGTCTCGTTTAATCTCTGCCACACAACACCCATCTTAGTTCTGTTATATGATTCAGGGCAAGTCTCGTTTAATCTCTGCCACACAGCACCCATCTTAGTTCTGTTATATGATCCAGGGCAAGTCTCGTGTAATCTCTGCCACACAACACCCGTCTTAGTTCTGTAATATGATCCTGGGCAAGTCTCGTGTAATCTCTGCCACACAACACCCGTCTTAGTTCTGTAATATGATCCTGGGCAAGTCTCGTGTAATCTCTGCCACACAACACCCGTCTTAGTTCTGTTATATGATACAGGGTAAGTATCTTTAATCTCTGCCACACAACACCCATCTTAGTTCTGTTATATGATCCTGGGCAAGTCTCGCGTAATCTCTGCCACACAACACCCATCTTAGTTCTGTTATATGATCCTGGGTAAGTATCTGTAATCTCTGCCACACAACACCCATCTTAGTTCTGTTATATGATCCTGGGTAAGTATCTTTAATCTCTGCCACACAACACCCATCTTAGTTCTGTTATATGATCCAGGGTAAGTATCTTTAATCTCTGCCACACAACACCCATCTTAGTTCTGTTATATGATCCTGGGCAAGTCTCGTGTAATCTCTGCCACACAACACCCGTCTTAGTTCTGTTATATGATCCAGGGTAAGTATCTTTAATCTCTGCCACACAACACCCATCTTAGTTCTGTTATATGATCCAGGGCAAGTCTCGTGTAATCTCTGCCACACAACACCCATCTTAGTTATGTTATATGATCCAGGGCAAGTCTCGTGTAATCTCTGCCACACAACACCCGTCTTAGTTCTGTAATATGATCCAGGGCAAGTCTCGTTTAATCTCTGCCACACAACACCCATCTTAGTTCTGTTATATGATCCAGGGCAAGTGTCGTTTAATCTTTGCCACACAACACCCATCTTAGTTCTGTTATATGATCCAGGGCAAGTCTCGTTTAATCTCTGCCACACAACACCCATCTTAGTTCTGTTATATGATCCAGATATCGGAATTGATTGACTCGTTCATAGCGATCTCATTCGTGTGAACAGTGCACACTTTCCGTGAGTATTTTCTTTAGAGACGACCAATGGTAATGTCTACTCACTGTTTGAGCTGAGCGTTTTGCTCTCATTTTCTTCTCTCGTCTCAATAATAGCTGACTGTAGCTGTTATTCGCTGTTTGACAATATCATCAGTTTATTTCAGACTATTAAGTCAACATTTGATATACCTGATGTACCTTCTGTGAGGAAAAACAAAGGTCAAGGTAAAGTACGAGACTTGAACCGGCGTCTTAGCACGCGAGTTTCCACCTATATGTGCTCGGCCGCCTAGCCAGAAATGTTCGGAGATTTCTGTATAGTGTCGCCTCAAGCATCGAAACTCAGATGCGAAGCGACATCCCTCACCTTCCCAGGGTAATACCCTGGTACCTATTTCTGCCAACGGCTGGGTCGACCGTGGGGGGTTTTTTTTTTTTTCCAGCCACGAGTACAACTCACACTGCTCCCAGCGGGAACACGGGTTGTCCGAACGTCGGTAGTCCAGTCGGGTGGTTTTCCCATCTAGGCTACCGAAGCCTCCCCCCCCCCTAAAAAAAAAAAGGTACGAGACTTGAATCGGCGTCTCAGCATGCGAGTTTTTAAACATATCTGCTCGTCTGCCTATCGAAGACTCCTGTCTAATGTGGCCTCAAGCATCGTAACTCACGGATAAGACGACATTCCTCACCTTCCCAGAGTATGAACCCTGGTACCCATTTCTGCCAGCGGCTGGGTTGACATCGGGGGGTATCTGGGTATCTTTTTTAAAAAAAAAAGATTGACCGGTCGATATTTAACCAAATTGTTACACACTTTAATTGCTGCTTTTCCTTGCCAATAACTGTTTTTTTTTTCTATTCTTTGATCGTTGTTATACTTGTTGGTATTTTTACAAAGTCATTTAGTCCCCCGCTGTCCAATATCTTGATGTAGTCTATACATCTCAAACATTAATTTGTCTTCTCAATCATCCTCTCCCACTGCCAACCGGATCCACCTTAGCTCTTGCTCCTCCTTAAACTCGTCAGCCTCTCAATGCATGTATCATTGTCTACACCCTTCTTCCTCTTTAAGAATCAACTTGATGATGTCTTCTTTGTCCAGAGTTATGCTTAACTCATTGAGCACTGCCAGCGAGTCTGTTCGCTCTACCGTGAGAGAGATCACTGGCGTTCCTGGTGAAATAGCATTGTGCTTATGTCAGAGAATGGAGACATAGCGAGAGAAAGAGAGAGAAAGAGTGAAAGAAGAAATGGATAAATAAAGGAAGAATAAATAAACGAAGCCCTGAACAAATATGAACTGCCCACTTTTCCCAACCAACCACAGAAACAAAGACTCCATTTGAAGATTACTCTGACACGTTAAAAACAATCATGAATGACGATGTGTTGTTCCTGAAACCAACATGTTTATTTTGCTGTAAACGTCACACCGGGAGAATTCATGTTTTGTATCATCATCATCATCATCATCAAGTACCGGCCTGCTGGCGTAGGTGATCATGACTCTCCACAACTTTCGACCGTAGCAGCTATTTATCATTTCTGTTGTTGACCTTCTGCCAAGCCATTCTCTTAAGCTGTCTGTTATTTATTCTCTTTGCTTCCCTCTATCTCTTCGTCCCTCAATTTTCCCAGTTGTTACAATATATTCCAGTTGTTATCTTCTCATTACATGGCCAAAAAATGATGATTGTTTCTTCCTAATATTGGAAATTAGCTCTCTTTTTGCTTTGGCCTCTTTCAGAACGTTTTCATTACTCTTCTTAGCTGTCCATGGCATTCTCAACATTCTTCTGTAAAACAACATTTCTAAAGACTCCACTAATTTTCTTGTCTGTTGTCCTATTGTCCATGATTCATATACGTATGTTAAGACAGGATATACATAACATTAAAGAACTCTTTTCTTGTTTCTATTGTCAAAAAATCAGATGGGAGATGCACCACAGAAATAAAAAGCAGAATAGCTCAGGCCAAAATAGCATTTCAGAAAATGAAAAATATCTTATGCAACACATCTATGTCAATAAAAATGAGAAAGAGAGTTCATCGGTGCTATATAGAACCAATTCTGACCTATGGAAGCGAATCATGGACAGTAGACAAACAAATGAAAAGACGATTAGAGGCCACAGAGATGGGATTTCTCAGAAGAATGTTGAAAGTTCCCTGGACAGATAAAAGATCAATGAGGAAGTTCTCAAAGAGGCCAACACTAAAAGGGAGCTCTTAAAAAACATCAGAAAGAAGCAATCAACATTTTTCGGGCACATCATGAGAAGAGGAAAGTTGGAATACTTGGTTACAACTGGCAAAATAAAAGGAAAGAGAGATCGCGGACGACAAAGAGAGAAAATACTGGATAGCTAGGTGTCATGGCATGGAAAACAGTCAACAACAGAACTGATACGATGCACTGTAGATAGAAGAGTGTGGGGGTACATGATCGCCTCCGCCAACCGGCATGGTACATGATGATGATGATGATTGTCAAAAATGGATTGCATAGTATCTTCCTCATGTTTTGGAAAGCTGCTTTTGCCTAAGCCATTCTGAATCTCACCTCTGTTGTACATCTTCCATCTGAGGTTAACAAAGTTCCCAAATATTTAAATTCATTTACCTGTTTTAATATTGTTCCACTTGTCTTTATTTTGCAATGAGGTGATGTCTTTTTCTTTGTTGTTACCATTACCTCTGTCGGTTTGCTATTAACAATGTGTCCTTTATTTTTGCTTTTTTCACTATAATGTCTAACATTTCTTGTAACTCATTTTCACTCTTAGCGATTAAGACTGTATCATCAGCTTACCTTAGATTATTTATATTATGACCTCCAATTGTTATTCCAGGCATGCCCCTTATGGATCTAATCTCACTATAAATATAAAACAAATCTGGTGACAGCACACAACCTTGTCTAACACCCTGTTTTATTTGTTGAAACATTCCCAATTGGTTTCCAGTTCTTATGGCCGCTGTTTGTTGCCAGTACATGTTCTTTATTATTCTTAGATCTTTGCTGTCTACGTTTATGCTTTGTAAAATTTTAATTAATTCTTGGTGCTTTACTTTGTCAAATGCTTTGGTTTAATCTATGAAATATAGTTGTAGATCTGTAAACGTTACAGATCAATCAGGTTAATGTACTCACTTGTAACCTGTCCCAGTAAATTCAGGTTAACATGCTAACTTGTAACTCATCCCAGGACACAGGTAAGGTACTCACTTACAACCCATCACAGTGCACTCAAGTTAACATGCTCACATATAACATATCCCAGTACACAGGTTAACATACTCACTTATAACTCATCCCAGTCACATAGGTTAACGTACTCACTTATAACTCATCCAGTACACTCATGTTAACGTACTCACTTATAACACATCACAGTACACACAGGTTAACGTACTCACTTATAACTCATCACATTACACTCATGTTAACGTACTCACTTATAACACATCACAGTACACTCAGGTTAACGCACTCACTTATAACACATCACAGTACACTCATGTTAACGTACTCACTTATAACACATCACAGTACACTCAGGTTAACGCACTCACTTGTACTTTGATGACAATGACATGTGTTAGCACAACATACAACTGTAACTTTATTTGTCTTTAAACGACTTTACGTTCGTGTTTGTCCAGATTTGGCCAGATTACCACTAAGGATCTCAAAGATGTACAGCCAGGAGACCTTCATACCTTTCCCGGCTGTGAGGCAGATTTTGAGGCTGTTGGTAAAGACCAGTTTATGGGAACCTGGCCTTCCTGCAGATTTTGCACCGAGGACGGGGTAATTATTACCAGATTGTAGTTTTGATTGTTCGGTGGTGATATCAACAACATAATAACGTCTCTGATATATTTAATTAAACGACCTGGACAAATGATCATGTTTGTTGGTGTTATCAACAACATAATAACGTCTCTGATATATTTAACTAAACGACCTGGACAAATGATCATGATTGTTGGTGATATCAACAACAAAATAACGTCTCTGATATATTTAACTAAACGACCTGGACAAATGATCATGTTTGTTGGTGATATCAACAACATAATAACGTCTCTGATATATTTAATTAAACGACCTGGACAAATGATCATGTTTGTTGGTGATATCAACAACATAATAACGTCTCTGATATATTTAACTAAACGACCTGGACAAATGATCATGTTTGTTGGTGATATCAACAACATAATAACGTCTCTGATATATTTAACTAAACGACCTGGACAAATGATCATGTTTGTTGGTGATATCAACAACATAATAACGTCTCTGATATATTTAACTAAACGACCTGGACAAATGATCATGTTTGTTGGTGATATCAACAACATAATAACGTCTCTGATATATTTAATTAAACGATCTGGACAAATGATCATGTTTGTTGGTGATATCAACAACATAATAACGTCTCTGATATATTTAACTAAACGACCTGGACAAATGATCATGTTTGTTGGTGATATCAACAACATAATAACGTCTCTGATATATTTAACTAAACGACCTGGACAAATGATCATGTTTGTTGGTGATATCAACAACATAATAACGTCTCTGATATATTTAACTAAACGACCTGGACAAATGATCATGTTTGTTGGTGATATCAACAACATAATAACGCCTCTGATATATTTAATTAAACGATCTGAACAAATGATCATGTTTGGTGGTGATATCAACAACATAATAACGCCTCTGATATATTTAACTAAACGACCTGGACAAATAATAATGTTTGTTGGTGTTATCGACATGATCATCACGACCTGTATTTATATTCTACTACCCGATCTTGACAAATAATCTGAAAACTTTCTAATAGTGAAATCCATGAAGAAATATCTGATGTTGCGAGTTAACGTTGTCAGTCCCTCATGTCTTGTGATCGTGTTGGAGCAGGAGTTTATAAATTTGTAAAACACATATTGTGACTACCATAAAAAGGTCAACCATTTTATTCTTAATGAGCTTTTTATAGATAAAGAACGGAGGGGTGACTTTTAACCAAATAGATAAGGACAGTCAAACAGAGTTAGGGTTGTCTCAGGCAGAGAGTGATATGTTCACATTATTAAAATCAGAGTTCAGCAAGTTCATATCATTAAAAGTAAATCGTGTCAACTGGAATTAGAGGACACATGGTAGAAACAGGAGAGTAAAGCAGGTGTTGGTTGTTAGATGTGGATATATAATTTGGAATTTATAATATGATATAAGACACGGTAGAAACGGGAGAGAAAAGCAGGTGTTGGTTATTAGAAGCAGATAGAGACAGTGGGATCTCAGACAAATAGAAAACATCGGGAACGGGAGAATTGAGAAAGTTTGAGTTGTTAACCAAAAAGAACAGAACAATGTGAGAGGAAAGTTTTTGGTGGCTGTGAGAACCTAGGAGACGTATTGCTCCCACAAATATCCGCCACTTCTGAGAACTGAACCTTACGATGAGTCGCTGTTGTTGACCTTCTGCCAAGTTATTCTCTTTAGGTGTCTGGTATCTTTTCTCTTTGCTTCCCTTTATCTCTTCGTTCTTCAATTTTCCCAGTTGTTACAATATATTCCAGCTGTTCTCTTCTCATTACATGGCCAAAAATGATGATTGTTTCTTCCTAATATTGGAAATTAGCTCTCTTTTTGCTTTGACCTCTTTCAGAGCATTTTCATTACTCTTCTTACCTGTCCATGGGATTCTCAATATTCTTTTGTAAAACCACAATTCAACTTACTCCAGTGACTTTCTTGTTTGTTGTCCTGTTGTCCATGATTCACATCCATATGTTAAGACTGGCTCTACATAACATATAAGAACTGTTTTTCGTGTTTCTATTATCAAAAATGGATTGCATAGTATCTTCCTCATTTTTGTTTAAAGCTGCTTTTTCCTGAGCCATTCTGCATCTCACCTCTGTTGTACATCTACCATCTAAGGTTAACAAAGTTGCCAAATATTTAAATTCATTTACCGATTATCACAATAAGAAATGTAAATAAACGTGTGTGTTTCAAGCTGTGATGTTATGTTCATATTATCACAAACTAGGATGCTGTTAACTGAGCTGATATCATTGATAAAGATAACAGCGATATTGTCAGAAATAAATATGTTATCACTGTTGCTATGAGAAGTAGTAGAGAGAGGTAAGTAATGCTATCGCTACAGGGTAACGTAGTCAACAATAATGACAGTACAGTCAACAATAATGACAGTACAGTCAACAATAATGACAGTACAGTCAACAATAATGACAGTACAGTCAACAATAATGACAGTACAGTCAACAATAATGACAGTACAGTCAACAATAATGACAGTACAGTCAACAATATGACAAACTTGTATTAATCCTCTTGTGCGTGTGACGTCATTGGTGCTGATTCCACAATTTGTACTCTCTTCCCAGGTACCAATACGATACACGTCATACTACAGATGTCACGTGGTAAGGATCCAGCCCCCGACGTTTAAAAACTTTGACGAGGATCCTTTGCCAATACCGTACCATTTGGACCTTATTGGAGAGAAGTAATACTTCACTTTCTCTTATCACATCACACCATTACTATGCACCACAACTTCTAATAAGATCGCCATTATCTCATGCCACGTGTAGTTAATTCTGGAAAATAATATTTACAAAACGAAATTATTTGTAAAATATGTCATCCTCTCCTATCTCTTATTTCTCCAAGATTACAAGCAACTGTAAATATGTCATCCTCTCCTATCTCTTATTTCTCCAAGATTACAAGCAACTGTAAAATATGTCATCCTCTCCTATCTCTTATTTCCCCAAGATTACAAGCAAATGTAAATATGTCATCCTCTCCTATCTCTTATTTCTTCTCCAAGATTACAAGCAACTGTAAATATGTCATCCTCTCCTATCTCTTATTTCTCCAAGATTACAAGCAACTGTAAATATGTCATCCTCTCCTATCTCTTATTTCTCCAAGATTACAAGCAACTGTAAATATGTCATCCTCTCCTATCTCTTATTTCTCCAAGATTACAAGCAACTGTAAATATGTCATCCTCTCCTATCTCTTATTTCTCCAAGATTACAAGCAACTGTAAATATGTCATCCTCTCCTATCTCTGATTTCTACAAGATTACAAGCAACTGTAAATATGTCATCCTCTCCTATCTCTTATTTCTCCAAGATTACAAGGAACTGTAAATATGTCATCCTCTCATATCTCTTATTTCTCCAAGATAACAAGCAACTGTAAATATGTCATCCTCTCCTATCTCTTATTTCTCCAAGATTACAAGCAACTGTAAAATATGTCATCCTCTCCTATCTCTTATTTCTCCAAAATTACAAGCAACTGTAAATATGTCATCCTCTCCTATCTCTTATTTCTCCAAGATTACAAGCAACTGTAAATATGTCATCCTCTCCTATCTCTTATTTCTCCAAGATTACAAGCAACTGTAAATATGTCATCCTCTCCTATCTCTTTTTTCTCCAAGATTACAAGCAACTGTAAATATGTCATCCTCTCCTATCTCTTATTTCTCCAAGATTACAAGCAACTGTAAAAATGTCATCCTCTCCTATCTCTTATTTCTCCAAGATTACAAGCAACTGTAAATATGTCATCCTCTCCTATCTCTTATTTCTCCAAGATTACAAGCAACTGTAAATATGTCATCCTCTCCTATCTCTTATTTCTCCAAGATTACAAGCAACTGTAAATATGTCATCCTCTCCTATCTCTAATTTCTACAAGATTACAAGCAACTGTAAATATGTCATCCTCTCCTATCTCTTATTTCTCCAAGATTACAAGGAACTGTAAATATGTCATCCTCTCATATCTCTTATTTCTCCAAGATTACAAGCAACTGTAAATATGTCATCCTCTCCTATCTCTTATTTCTCCAAGATTACAAGCAACTGTAAAATATGTCATCCTCTCCTATCTCTTATTTCTCCAAAATTACAAGCAACTGTAAATATGTCATCCTCTCCTATCTCTTATTTCTCCAAGATTACAAGCAACTGTAAATATGTCATCCTCTCCTATCTCTTATTTATCCAAGATTACAAGCAACTGTAAATATGTCATCCTCTCCTATCTCTTATTTCTCCAAGATTACAAGCAACTGTAAATATGTCATCCTCTCCTATCTCTTATTTCTCCAAGATTACAAGCAACTGTAAATACGTCATCCTCTCCTATCTCTTATTTCTCCAAGATTACAAGCAACTGTAAATACGTCATCCTCTCCTATCTCTTATTACTCCAAGATTACATGCAACTGTAAATATGTCATCCTCTCATATCTCTTATTTCTCCAAGATTACAAGCAACTGTAAATATGTCATCCTCTCCTATCTCTTATTTCTCCAAGATTACAAGCAACTGTAAATATGTCATCCTCTCCTATCTCTTATTTCTCCAAGATTACAAGCAACTGTAAATATGTCATCCTCTCCTATCTCTTATTTCTCCAAGATAACAAGCAACTGTAAATATGTCATCCTCTCCTATCTCTTATTTCTCCAAGATTACAAGCAACTGTAAATATGTCATCCTCTCCTATCTCTTATTTCTCCAAGATTACAAGCAACTGTAAATATGTCATCCTCTCCTATCTCTTATTTCTCCAAGATTACAAGCAACTGTAAATATGTCATCCTCTCCTATCTTTTATTTCTCCAAGATTACAAGCAACTGTAAATATGTCATCCTCTCCTATCTCTTATTTCTCCAAGATTACAAGCAACTGTAAATATGGACACATTTTATTATTTTTTTTTCGTGGAGTATTTTCATGTTAGATATCACAGAAAATAACATAAATCTTGACTATAAGAAGCGAGGAAAAGAAAACATAACTAAACAAATAGAGGACAAATGTGTAAAACAGGACGTGATATGAAACAGGTAACACATTTATTTATTTAGGAAATTATCCGAAAATATACAACAATTGATATTCTGTGCCGAAAGGCAAACCAAAGGTTTGGGCAAGCCACTCTTCTATCTGTCAAGAATGTCTATTTGGAGATTAAGAACATGTTCATGTCTATTTGGAGATCAAGAACATGTTCATGTCTATTTGGAGATCAAGAACATGTTCATGTCTATTTGGAGATCAAGAAGGTGTTCATGTCAATTTGGAGATAAAGAACGTGTTCATGTATATTTTGAGATAAAAATTAAGTTCACGCCAATTTGGAGATAAAGAACGTGTTCATGTCTATTTGGAGATCAAGAACGTGTTCATGTCTATTTGGAGATCAAGAAGGTGTTCATGTCAATTTGGAGATAAAGAACGTGTTCATGTCTGTTTGGAGATAAAGAACGTGTTCACGCCAATTTAGAGATAAAGAACGTGTTCATGTCTATTTGGAGATCAAGAACGTGGTCATGTATATTTGGAGATAAAGAACGTGTTCATGTATATTTTGAGATAAAGATTAAGTTCACGCAAATTTGGAGATAAAGAAGGTGTTCATGTCTATTTGGAGATCAAGAACGTGTTCATGTCTATTTGGAGATCAAGAGCGTGTTCATGTCTATTTGGAGATCAAGAACTTGTTCATGTCTATTTGGAGATCAAGAACGTGTTCATGTCAATTTGGAGATCAAGAACGTGTTCATTTCTATTTGGAGATCAAGAGCGTATTCATGTCTATTTGGAGATAAAGAACGTGTTTATGCATATTTTGAGATAAAGATTAAGTTCACGCCAATTTGGAGATCAAGAACGTGTTCATGTCTATTTGGAGATCAAGAACGTGTTCATGTCTATTTGGAGATCAAGAGCGTGTTCATGTCTATTTGACGAGATCAAGAACGTGGTCATGTCTATTTGGAGATCAAGAACGTGGTCATGTCTATTTGGAGATCAAGAACGTGTTCATGTCTATTTGGAGATCAAGAACGTGGTCATGTATTTTTGGAGATCATGAGCGTGTTCATGTCTATTTGGAGATCAAGAACGTGGTCATGTCTATTTGGAGATCAAGAACGTGTTCATGTATATTTTGAGATAAAGATTAAGTTCACGCCAATTTGGAGATAAAGAAGGTGTTCATATCTATTTGGAGATCAAGAGCGTTTTCATGTCTATTTGGAGATCAAGAACGTGTTCATGTCTATTTGGAGATCAAGAACGTGTTCATGTCTATTTGGAGATCAAGAACGTGTTCATGTCTATTTGGAGATCAAGAGCGTGTTCATGTCTATTTGGAGATAAAGAACGTGTTCATGTCTATTTTGATATAAAGATTAAGTCCACGCCAATTTGGAGATCAAGAACGTGTTCATGTCTATTTGGAGATCAAGAACGTGGTCATGTCTATTTGGAGATCAAGAACGTGGTCATGTCTATTTGGTGATCAAGAACGTGGTCACGTCTATTTGGTGATCAAGAACGTGGTCATGTCTATTTGGTGATCAAGAACGTGGTCATGTCTATTTGGAGATCAAGAACGTGGTCATGTCTATTTGGTGATCAAGAACGTGGTCATGTCTATTTGGAGATCAAGAACGTGGTCATGTCTATTTGGAGATCAAGAACGTGGTCATGTCTATTTTGAGATCAAGAACGTGTTCATGTCTATTTGGAGATCAAGAACGTGGTCATGTCTATTTGGAGATCAAGAACGTGGTCATGTCTATTTGGAGACCAAGAACGTGGTCATGTCCATTTGGAGAGACAAGAACGAGTTTACATAAATTTACAGAGTTAAGAAAACCATTAGTTCTTGTCACTGTGTGGAAGAAGCAGAAGAAGAAGAAGAAGAGGAAGGTGAAGAAGAAATATAACTAGAAAAACAGAAGAAGAACATTGAGAGAAAGAAGAATAAGTAGATGAATGTTTTATAAAGCTGTAATACGGAACACACAAAACTGTCTTGCTATAAATCAATCTTAACAATAAAACTGCTACTTCAAAAACAAGAAGACAGTACAGAAACATATTTACCAAACATTCAAACGAATCTTTCCCCTTTCTACCACAGGTTCGATATCCCCGGAGCTCCCGAAGGTTATGCCTACCCGTGCCCTTAGAGAAGCATCAGAGAAATGTACACACCTCTTCAGATTTCACTTCCATTTTACTTAGTTTTTTTTTCTCTTTTAAAAATTAATCACTTTTTATCCAGAAAATTGAAGCTGTTGTCCAATGTTTAAGTGGTAAACTCTGTTGTTAGAATATCAAAGTGATTGCTCTGGCAAATGTTGAAATGTTTAGCTCCGAGTAGTTCAACCCACTACATATTTGTTGAAATGTTTAGCTCCGAGTAGTTCAACCCTCTACATAGTTGTTCCTTGAGAAAATGTAGTCTCCTACAACATGAATACTTAGGAGATATATATATCGATACAGTATTGTGGTCTCGTCTCTGACGTCGGTCAGAAGTGAACCATTTATGGGCTCAGTTCTTGTAAATTATAATTATAGACATGATCCAGTTAATGGCTCAGTTGTAGTAAATTATAATTATAGACATGATCCAGTTAATGGCTCAGTTGTAGTAAATTATAATTATAGACATGATCCAGTTAATGGCTCAGTTGTAGTAAATTATAATTATGGACATGATCCAGTTAATGGCTCAGTTGTAGTAAATTATAATTATAGACATGATCCAGTTAATGGCTCAGTTGTAGTAAATTATAATTATAGACATGATCCAGTTAATGGCTCAGTTGTAGTAAATTATAATTAAAGACACGATCCAGTTAATGGCTCAGTTGTAGTATAATTATAATTATAGACACAATCAAGTTAATCGCTCAGTTGTAGTAAATTATAATTATAGATATGATCCAGTTATGGACTTAACCCTTGTAAATTATAATTATAGTACGAACATTTGACATTTTTTTTTAACAAAATCACATTTATCTAAACCTCTTTGTTATCAAATGATTTCTGTGAATAAAATAGCCAAGCTGCATCTCAGAAATGTATCTCAACCTTTTTGTGCAATGATTTGTCTTCCCCAACAAACATACATGTATCTTAGTTCAGTTATTATCTCTTCTTTACAAACAAACATTTATCCCTATTCAGTTATTGTCTCCCCTGTACAAACATACATTTATCCCTGTTCAGTTATTGTCTCCCCTTTACAAACATACATTTATCCCTGTTCAGTTATTGTCTCCCCTGTACAAACATACATTTATCCCTGTTCAGTTATTGTCTCCCCTTTACAAACATACATTTATCCCTGTTCAGTTATTGTCTCCCCTTTACAAACATACAATTATTCCAGTTCAGTGACTGTGTTGTTCTATAAACCTACAAGAGATAGACATGAACAACACAACTACGCAATTGAACACCTGTACATTTCAGGGAAGTCTCTAACTCAATGTTTCCTACTTGTATGTTTGGTGACCTCGAAAGGAGTTACAAATTATGCGATCCGTCATAAATGCATGTTCACTGTCAATATTTGTTGTTGTTGTTGTTGTTGTTGTTGTTGTTGTTGCGTTCGCCAACTTTCAACTCTGACGAAGTCCCTAGAGACTAGAACTGAATTTTGCGTGTTAATACATTTTTCCCTGGTAGCCGTGTGCACAGGGGTCCCTCGCCGCACGGGCAGATAACTCCGACTTCGGAGGTACTCATGTTTTTTTCCGTCGATGAGTAACTAACGTTTGAAGCGGAGCCTCGCTGCTGAGGCCAGGGGTGGTTGTCGCAGAGAGAAATCATAAATAACAATTTCAACCGGTGGAGCCGAGATTTGAACCCACAGCCCCTCTGTCCCGAGGCCGGCGTCCTGCCTCGATAACAACCAGTCCCCCATGGACTTGGAATATGAGGAAACTGCAACAATGAACACATTTCATGAATAGCCTGCAATGTTTCCTATCCACCATATACCGTCCTCCCGAAACTGATGATCGTCATATTTCCTTAAAAATGTATAGTACTTGTTGATGTTAGGCCATCGTTTTCTGTCAATAATTAATTTGTCTTTTCAAAATGTCGATTGTCATCACTTTATTTCTTTATGACCCCCCCCCCCTCCCCCCTAATAAGACACTGGTCGGTCAGATATTGTTCCCCAAACTCAACTTTTTTCTCGGAAACTGTTTGGGCAATAATATAACAATATGCGTAAAGTCTGTGATTTTATTCGACAATAATAAAATATTTTTTTTTAAAATTCTTGATAAAGTTGATATGGTGTAGGATTTGCTTATCATCATCATCATGATGTGCCATACCAGTTGGCGTAGACGATCATGTCCTTCCACAATCTTCTACCTGCACTGGATCGTATCAGTTCTGTTGTTGGCTATTATTGTCCATGCCATGACACCAAGCTATCCAGTATTTTCTCACTTTGACTGATTGCCTCTCCGTGTAAATTCCTAAGGCAGATGCGAGAGAGAGAGAGAGAGAGAGAGAGAGAGAAGCATTGAAGGCGATGACATCGCATATTTGGATGAATCGTCGGTTAACAGTCATCATAGCTTTAGGAAAAGTTGGCAATCACTTGTCAGGGAATCATTTATTAAAATACCTAGCAGCAAGGAACAACTTATTGTAATAGAACAATCTGGCAACAGAGAGAATCGACTTGTCAATCCAACCAGAGATTATTTTTCATGCAAAGTCTACAGACAGCAGAGACTACACTCCGATATGAATGAGTACATTGTCAGGGAGCGCATAGAGCGCACTCTCCTGTCATCAGGGATTGCGTAGAGAACACTCTCCTGTCATCAGGGATTGCGTAGAGAACACTCTCCTGTCATCAGGTATTTCATAGAGAGCACTCTCCTGTCATCAGGGATTGCGTAGAGAACACTCTCCTGTCGTCAGGGATTGCGTAGAGAGCACTCTCCTGTCATCAGGGATTGCGTAGAGAACACTCTCCTGTCATCAGGGATTGCGTAGAGAACACTCTCCTGTCATCAGGTATTTCATAGAGAGCACTCTCCTGTCATCAGGGATTGCGTAGAGAACACTCTCCTGTCATCAGGGATTGCGTAGAGAACACTCTCCTGTCATCAAAAACATCTCAGAGATACCAGGCCTAAACATTAATGGAAAGATAATTAATAACCTGAGATATGCTGATGATACTGTTCTACTAGCAGAAAATCCTGAAGACCTACAACAATTGCTTAATGTGATAAACATAACAAGCAAAAAATATGGACTAGATATGAATATCAAAAAGACTAAAACTATGATCATAAACAAAGAAAATTCTCAAGACCTACAATTAAATATCACAGTTGAGGGAATACATTTGGAGACAGTCCAGAGTTACAACTACCTAGGACATACTATAGCCAATGATGGAAAATGCAAAAAGGAAATAAATAAAAGAATATGTATGGCAAAAAGTAATTTCAATGCCATGAAAAATATACTAACATCAAAACAAATAACAACAGGGCTAAAACTAAGAATAGCAAAATGTGAGACAACAAGAGATGAAGTTGGTCATATGTTGGCCATGTGATGAGAAGAGACAACAAATGAAAGTGATCATATTTTGGCCATGTGATGAGAAGAGACAACAAGAGATGAAGTTGGTCATATGTTGGCCATGTGATGAGAAGAGACAACAAGAGATGAAGTTGGTCACTTGTTGGCCATGTGATGAGAAGAGACAGCAAGAGATGAAGTTGGTCATATATTGGCCATGTGATGAGAAGAGACAACAAGAGAAGAGGGTGGAATTATGTTTGCCATGTGGTGAGAAGAGACAACAAATGAAAGTGATCATATGTTGGCCGTGTGATGAGAAGAGACAACAAGAGAAGAAGGTGGTCATATGTTGGCCGTGTGATGAGAAGAGACAACAAGAGAAGAAGGTGGTCATATGTTGGCCATGTGATGAAAAGAGACAAACAAGAGATAAAGTTGGTCATATGTTGGCCATGTGATGAGAAGAGACAACAAGAGAAGAAGCTGGTCATATGTTGGCCATGTGATGAGAAGAGACAACAAGAGAAGAAGGTGGTCATATGTTGGCCATGTGATGAGAAGAGACAACAAGAGAAGAAGGTGGTCATATGTTGGCCATGTGATGAGAAGAGACAACAAGAGAAGAAGGTGGTCATATGTTGGCCATGTGATGAGAAGAGACAACAAGAGAAGAAGGTGGTCATATGTTGGCCATGTGATGAGAAGAGACAACAAGAGAAGAAGGTGGTCATATGTTGGCCATGTGATGAGAAGAGACAAGAGAAGAAGGTGGTCATATGTTGGCCATGTGATGAGAAGAGACAACAAGTGAAGAAGGTGGTCATATGTTGGCCATGTGATGAGAAGAGACAACAAGAGATGAAGTTGGTCATATGTTGGCCATGTGATGAGAAGAGACAACAAGAGATGAAGTTGGTTATTTGTTTGCCATGGGATGAGAAGAGACAACAAGAGATGAAGTTGGTTATTTGTTTGCCATGTGATGAGAAGAGACAACAAGAGATGAAGTTGGTCATATGTTGACCATGTGATGAGAAGAAACATGCCCGTAGGTTGGAATAAAAAGATGCCGACCTAGATAAATATTTAAAAAGAACACTTATTGACGATGCAACAACAGCAGGCATCATCTCCATTACGAAGATTGAGCGACATGTTCACAACATTGATTTATATGACGAAGTTCGATGCGAGTCCTGTGCAAGGTCTGACACCTGATATTACAAGTCGTCAGACACAGAAAGTTCACAATTCCTGTCAAGGATCCCTTTTCAGCTCGAAATGACAACATCAGACAGACAAACAGACAGACAGACAGACAGACAGACAGACAAACAGATTATAGAATAGCAGTCTCAGGACAATACATTGGAAGCCAAGTAATGGAGTTGAGACAAGTTCAGAAGTAAGAGAAATGTCAAAGCGCACTAGGAGAGCCTCTTGCTTTTATGGTGCAGGTTGTCATAAGTTGACTTGTCCATCTGTTGATGTTGCTCGTCCATGTTAGTCTTGGTCTGCCTCTTTTACCTTCTATTTTCTCTTCCATTATTACTTTTATTAGGCTGTTGAGTCTTTTAACGTGCCCCAAAAATGTCATTTATCTTGTTCTAATTGTGTTTAGTAGTTTTCTTTTCATTTGTATTTGTTTTAAAACTTCATCGTTTGTTTTTTCTCTCTCTCTCTCTCTCTCTCTCTCTCTCTCTCTCTCTCTCTCTCTCTGCGATCAAGCCTCATTCAGAGTAGGATTCCAGACTATCTCATGAAGTCAGCTGTCTGTTTAAATGAATCGACTGCCCCATATAGTTTCTCTTCCAGAAAGATTGGCTTGGACCACATTGCTCTTCTCAGGTCTGTGTACTGGGGGCAATTCTGTAGAACATGTTTTGTAGTCATATTGTCCAGTGTACAGTGGCATAGGCCTCTGGTAAGTTTAACGTCTTAAACGGACAAACATTTACACTAGACAGATTAACGGATAGACTAACAGACAGATTAATGGACAAACTAACGGACAGACTAACGGACAGACCAACAGACTCCTGCCGGTCAAGAAAAGGATACTTTATTGCAGACAGACTCACAGAGCACTAACTAGTTGTAAATAAACACATCCCCTCACTACTTGTGAATAAACAGGTGCACTCACTACTTGTGGATAAAGAGGTGCAAACACTGCTTGTGAATAAAGAGGTCCACTCACTGCTTGTGAATAAAGAGGTCCACTCACTGCTTGTGAATAAAGAGGTCCACTCACTGCTTGTGAATAAAGAGGTCCACTCACTGCTTGTGGATAAAGAGCTCCACTCACTGCTTGTAAATAAAAAGAGCTACCAATTTCTAGTGTATTAAAAGTGTCACTAACTGTTTGTAAGAAAACAGAGCCACTCATTACTTGTAAATAAACAGGTTCACTTACTGCATGTAAATAAACAGAGGCACTCACTGCTTGTAAATAAACAAAGGCACTCACTGCTTGTAAATAAACAGAGGCACTCACTGCTTGTAAATAAACAAAGGCACTCACTGCTTGTAAATAAACAGGTTCACTTACTGCATGTAAATAAACAGAGGCACTCACTGCTTGTAAATAAATAAAGGCACTCACTGCTTGTAAATAAACAAAGGCACTCACTGCTTGTAAATAAACAAAGGCACTCACTGCTTGTAAATAAACAGAGGCACTCACTGCTTGTAAATAAACAGAGGCACTCACTGCTTGTAAATAAACAAAGGCACTCACTGCTTGTAAATAAACAAAAGCACTCACTGCTTGTAAATAAACAAAGGCACTCACTGCTTGTAAATAAACAGAGGCACTCACTGCTTGTAAATAAACAGAGGCACTCACTGCTTGTAAATAAACAAAAGCACTCACTGCTTGTAAATAAACAAAGGCACTCACTGCTTGTAAATAAACAGAGGCACTCACTGCTTGTAAATAAACACAGGCACTCACTGCTTGTAAATAAACAGAGGTGCTCACTGCTTGTAAATAAACAGAGGCGCTTACAGCATGTAAATAAATAGGTCCACTCATTGCTGGTAAATAAACATATCTACTCACTCCTTATGTACAAAACGTTCCACTCATTGCTGGTAAATAAACAGAGTTATTCATGTCCTGTGAATAAACAGATAAATTTACAGTTTGTGAATAAACAGAGACATTTAGCACAGAGCAGATACCATACAAATCTTCTATATGTCGTCCACGAAACATAAAACAAAATTTCAAACATGTTCAACGTGACGGAGAGAATTGTCTAACAAATACAGACATTCATCATCATCAACAAGGGATCCGCGGTAGCTCAGTGGTTAGTGAACTGGACTACAAAGGACAAGAGGTAGGGTTCGATCCCAATGGACGGCTTCCGGTTCACCCAGCCTTTTATGGGTACCGGGTATTTTTTCTGGGAAAGTAAAGCGGCACGGGCGTAATACCGACCACAATGCCCCAAAATCATGTGCCGAAGGTCTGTAAAATTTATGGTCACTAACACCATATTCCCTATACGCCACCTGGCGTGATGGGGGTACTTTACATTTTTATCATCATCAACATCATGTGCCATACTGGTTGGCGCAGGTGATCAGGGTGTCCGCAGGTGACCTTCCAAAATCTTTTATCCACAGTGCATCGTATCAATTCTGTTATTGACTGTTTTCCATACCATGACACCAAGCTATCCAGTATCTTCTCTCTTTGTCGTCTACGATCACTCTTTTCTTGTAGTCTAAGCCATAATAACCAACTACTTCCCCAACTCTTTCATTCCTCTCGTCTAAGCCATAATAACCAACTACTTCCCCAACTCTTTCATTCCTCTCGTCTAAGCCATAATAACCAACTACTTCCTCAACTCTTTCATTCCTCTCGTCTAAGCCATAATAACCAACTACTTCCTCAACTCTTTCATTCCTCTCGTCCAAGCCATAATGACCAACTACTTCCTCAACTCTTTCTTTCCTCTCGCCTAAGCCATAATGACCAACTACTTACCCAACTCTTTCATTCCTCTCGTCTAAGCCATAATGACCAACTACTTCCCCAACTCTTTCATTCCTCTCGTCTAAGCCATAATGACCAACTACTTCCCCAACTCTTTCTTTCCTCTCGCCTAAGCCATAATGACCAACTACTTCCCCAACTCTTTCTTTCCTCTCGCCTAAGCCATAATGACCAACTACTTCCCCAACTCTTTCATTTCTCTCGCCTAAGCCATAATGACCAACTACTTCCCCAACTCTTTCTTTCCTCTCGCCTAAGCCATAATGACCAACTACTTCCCCAACTCTTTCTTTCCTCTCGCCTAAGCCATAATGACCAACTACTTCCCCAACTCTTTCATTTCTCTCGCCTAAGCCATAATGACCAACTACTTCCCCAACTCTTTCATTCCTCTCGCCTAAGCCATAATGACCAACAACTTCCCCAACTCTTTCTTTTCCCACGTTTGCGTTGAGATCCCCTAGAACTATTATTTTTCCGACTTTAGAATAAAACACAACAGCACCGTAGGCTTTGAACCAGAGTCCTCTCTCTCCTGAGGTGGACTCCATACCTTCAGTTTATCCAGCCCCCTAAAACACACAATGTTATGTAGCAAGTGGGAAGGTGAGTCTTGGTGTTAAGAGTCGACATTTCCACTGGCAGTCATTTTGTTGATGTTTACAAGAGCCTTACTTCTACAGGACAAACGAAAGGTTGTGGAAGTTACATTCTAAATGGAAGTCGACAAAAGAAAAACATCAACAACTCACAAATACATGAACTCTTCTTTGAAACTGAGTTTATCACATCTCACATGATCTTATCAGTTTATCACATCTCACATGATCTTATCACCTCTGCATGTATGTAAATGAGTATATCTCCTCTCAAAGTATAACAATAAGTTAATCCTTAATGGATTCCAAGAGTTTTTCTTCCCCCAATAGATCGCAATGAGTTGATCATATCACAAAAGTTTCACATGAATTGATTAGACATCAATAAATCTCAAAGAGTTTATCTCATGTCTGTAGACTATAATCGGTTTATCATCTTTCTACAGATCTCAATGTGTTTATACGTTTGAACAGATCTTAATGAGTTTATCAGTTGTCATCATATCCTAATGAGTTTATTCGATATAACAGTTACTTCTGTAAAGGGAGAAAGCAAAACGAATTCTGTAAATAGCTAAACAGACATTAGATATGAAACTGTTTGGTTGGTGATGATCGTCCATTTGTGTTCTCAAAAACCGAACAGTTTCAAAGTTGACTGAAACATATCACATATATTGTAACACAGAAAAGACAGTTAATATAAATATGAATGCTTAGTAAACACTTAATGACCAACAACTTAGAGTTGGAGAAGTTGTTGGTCATTATGGCTTAGGCGAGAGGAAAGAAAGAGTTGGGGAAGTTGTTGGTCATTAAGTGTTTACTAAGCATTCATATTTATATTAACTGTCTTTTCTGTGTTACAATATATGTGATACTTAGAAAACAAAAATGGATAACTAACACCATCTTAGAAAAAATGGAAGAAAGGAGACAAGCGAAGAACACTGCCCAATACAATAAAATAGATAATGAGATACGCAAAATGTGCAAAAAAGCAAAAGAAGACTGGCTCAGCCAAAAATGTAGAGAAATAGAAACTATGGAAAGCAAACAAGACCTAAGAGGAATGCACACAGAAATAAAGAGAATGACTAATAAAAATAAAAAAGCCACAGAAGGTGGATGCATTGCAGACAAAAAAGGAAAAATGCTAACAGACAATAAGGATATCATAGAGAGATGGCAGGAATATATAACATAACTATTTCATGATCAAAGGGACAAGAAACCAGTTATAAAATGTACATCAGGCTATAAAATCTTAAAATCTGAGGTGGAAAAAGCTATAAAAACAATGAAAAGGGGAAAAGCAGCAGGACCTGAAAGCATACAGATAGAGATGATACAGGCACTTGAAGATTTTGGCATTGAAGTGATTACAGACATATGCAACGACATATACCACACAGGATACATACCAAATGAACTAAAAACATCAACTTTCATTGCATTGCCTAAAAAGAATGGTGCAGTTGAATGCAGTGACTTTAGAACAATAAGCCTAATGAGCCATGTTACAAAAATCTTGCTAAAAGTTATACAAGGAAGGATTCAGAATAAAATCAATACTGAATTAGATGAGCAGCAATTTGGATTTAGGAAAAATAGCGGGACAAAAGAAGCCATATTCTGCATGAAAACATTAATCGAAAAATACACAGAAGTAAACAAACCAATATATGCCTGCTTCATAGACTACACCAAAGCTTTTGATAGAGTACACCACAAACAACTTATAGAATGCCTAAAAGAGATACATCTAGATGACATGGATATACGACTAATATGCAATCTATACTGGGAGCAAACAGCAATAATAAAATATAACAAAGAGTTCTCTACACCCATTGATATAAAAAGAGGAGTAAGACAAGGATGCATCCTATCACCAAGCTTGTTCAATCTATACACTGAGCAAATCTTTAAAAACATCATAGAGATGCCAGGCCTACAAATTAATGGAAAGATAATCAATAACCTAAGATATGCTGACGATACTGTACTACTAGCAGAAAATCCTAAAGACCTACAACAATTACTTAATGAAATAAACACGACAAGCAAAAAATATGGACTAGATATGAATATCAAAAAGACTAAAACTATGATCATAAACAAAGAAAATACCCAAAACCCACAAGTGGATATCAAAATTGAAGGAATAGACCTTGAGACAGTTCAGAACTATAACTACCTTGGACATACTATAACCAGTGATGGAAAATGTACAACTGAAATAAACAAAAGAATAGGAATGGCAAAAAGTAATGTTAATGTCATGAAGGACATACTAACATCAAAACAAATAACACCAGAGCTAAAACTAAGAATAGCAAAATGTTACATCTTCTCAATATTCCTATATGGTGCTGAAACATGGACATTAGACAAGAAAACAGAACAGAGAATTGAAGCCTTTGAAATGTGGATATATAGAAGAATAGGTAGAATTGGATGGAAGGAAAAGAAAACAAATGACAAAGTCTTAAAACAACTAAAAATGAAAAGAGAACTTCTGAACACAATTAGAACAAGACAAATGCGATTCTTAGGCCATGTTAAAAGACACAACAGCCTACTAAAAGTGATCCTGGAGGGGAAAATACAAGGTAAAAGAGGCAGAGGCAGACCAAGATTAACATGGACGAGTAACATCAAAAGATGGACAAATCAACCAATGACAACCTGCACCATCAAAGCAAGAGATAGAGCAAAATGGCGCTCCATGGTAGCCAACCTTCGTTGCGGAGACGGCACTCAATGATGATGATGAGTAAACACTTAGTAATCATTCTTCTTTTGATGTCAACCTTTGCTAGACTTGTTTTTTTCACCCAGCAGCCGTTACACTATTCTGATGTCACAGCTTGACGTAAGCAATTACAAGGCAGAACATAAGATGTGTTTAAGTTGATTCGCTACACGCAATTAACAAGCTCGCTCGCTCGCTCCATCTTCCCAAACAGAATTGACGTTAATGCGATATCTTTTATTGCCTGTGTTCATCATCTTAGTACTTTTAAGAATCATCAGAATACTTTGTTATGACAGAAATTCTCAACTTGTGGTGACTTCTAATGTGTGAATCGCTTTCCTTGATTTCTTGTGATTCCTACATAATCTTAGTTTCTTTGTGTTTATAATTTTAGTTTCTTTGTGATTTATAATCTTAGTTTCTTTGTGATTTATTTTTTTAGTTTTGTTATTTATAATTTTAGTTTCTTTGTGATTTATAATCTTAGTTAATTTGTGATTTATAATCTTATTTTCTTTGTGATTTATAATCTTAGTTTCTTTGTGATTTATAATCTTCGTTTATTTGTGGCTGTTAAGCTAAGTTCTTTGTGATTTATAAAATTAGTTTCTTTTTGTGACTCTTAATCTTTATCTTCTTCTTACACGGCTAAACTCTCTAACATGTTGTGACTAAAATCTGGTTTCTTGTGTGTGACTCATAGTTTTATTTTTATTTAGTTCTTTGTGAATTATTATCTTAGTTATTTGTGATTTATAATCTTAGTTTCTTTGTGATTCATAATTTTAGTTTCTTTGTGGCTCTTAATCTCAGTTTCTTTGTTGCTGTTAAGCTTAATTCTTTGTGATTTATAATCTTAGTTTCTTTGGGATTTATAAACTTAGTTTCTTCTAGACTTATAATCTTTGTTTCTTTGTGATTCATAATTTTAGTTTCTTTGTGACTATTAATCTCAGTTTCTTTGTGATTGTTAAGCTTAGTTCTTTGTGATTTATATTCTTAGTTTCTTTGTGACTCTTAATCTTTATTTTCTTCTTACACGGCTAAACTCTCTAACATGTTGTGACTAAAATCTGGTTTCTTGTGTGTGACTCATAGTTTTATTTTTATTTATTTTTTTTTTGCGAATTGCAAAATGAGATTTTAATTCTCACAATCCTTTGGGGGTTTCTTTGTGAATCATAATCTTATTTTAAGAAAAGATGTCTAGAAGTCGAAACTATGGTAAGTAAACCAAATTTAAGAGGAACGCACACAGAAATAAAAGAATGACTAATAAAGACAAAAAAGCTGCAGGATACGGATGTATAGCAAACAAACAGGGAAGAACGCTAACAGACAACAAAGATATAATCGATAGATGGCAGGGATACATAACAGAATTATTTCATGACGAAAGGGACAAAAAAACCATTTATAAAATGTACATCCAGCTATAAAATCCTGAAATCTGAAGTAGAAAAAGCTATAAAAACAATGAAAAAGGGAAAAGCAGCAGGACCTGACAATATACAGATAGAGATGATACAAGCACTAGAAGATTTTCGAATTGAAGTGATCATAGACATATGCAATGACATATACCATACAGGACACATACCAAATGAACTAAAAACATCAACTTTTATTTCATTGCCTAAAAAGAATGGTGCAGTTGAATGCAGCGATTTTAGAACAATACTAATGAGCCAGGTAAAAAAAATTTTACTAAAAGTTATTCAAGGAATGATTCAGAATAAAATTAATAATGACTTAGATGAACAGCAATTCGGATTCAAGAAAAACAGTGGCACAAAAGAAGCCATATTCAGCATGAGAACATTGATCGAAAAGTACACAGAAGTAAACAAAGCAATATATGCCTGCTTCATAGACTACATCAAAGCTTTTGATAGAATACACCATAATCAATTTAGAGACTGCCTAAAATATATAAATCTGAATGACACAGACATATGACTAATATGTAATTTGTACTGGGAGCAAACAGCAATAATAAAATATAACAAGGAGAACTCTACACCCATTGATATAAAAAGAGGAGTAAGACAAGGATGCATCCTATCACCAAGCTTGTTCAATTTATACACTAAGCAAATCTTTAAAAAACATCTCAGAGATGCCAGGTCTAAACATTAATGGAAAGATAATCAATAACCTAAGATATGCTGATGATACTGTTCTACTAGCAGAAAATCCTAAAGATCTACAACAATTGCTTAATGTAATAAACATGACAAGCAAAAAATATGGACTAGATATGAATATCAAAAAGACTAAAACTATGATCATAAACAAAGGAAATTCTCAAGACCTACAATTAAATATCAAAGTTGAAGGAATACACCTAGAGACAGTTCAGAACTACAACTACCTGGGACATACTATAACCAGTGATGGAAAATGTACAAATGAAATAAATAAAAGAATATGTATGGCAAAAAGTAATTTCAATGCCATGAAAAATATACTAACATCAAAACAAATAACAACAGGGCTAAAACTAAGAATAGCAAACTGTGACATCTTCTCAATATTCCTGTATGGTGGAAAAACATGGACATTAGACCAGAAAACAGAAAAGAAAATTGAGGCCTTTGAAATGTGGATTTACAGAAGAATAGGTAGAATTGGATGGAAAGAAAAGAAAACAAACGAGGAAGTTTTTGGACGACTAAGGGTGAAAAAGAACTACTAAACACAATTAGAACAAGACAAATGACTTTTTTGTGTCATGTTAAAAGACACAACAGTCTAATAAAAGTAATATTAGATGGAGAAATACAAGGTAAAAGAGGCAGAGGCAGACCAAGACTAACATGGACGTGTAACATCAAAAGATGACAATCTGCACCATCAAAGCAAGAGACAGAGTGGAATGGCGCTCCATGGTAGCCAACCTTCGATGCGGAGAAGGCACCAAATGATGATGATGAGTCTTGTTTATTTTGACGCAAAACTAAATTAACATTAACAATCATAGTTTGTGTGACACATAATCTTATTTCTCCTTAACCCATAGTAAAGGTGCCATGTCTTGCTTTGGTAATATGTTGTTTATTGATCATATGTTTGCATGTCTACCGCACATTTCTGGATAATGTGGTCCGATCATGTTAGATCGTCTCCTTCCTTCCTTCCTTCCTTCTTTCCTTCACATTTTCTTCGCTCATGTATTCCTTCCTTCCTTCCTATTAAAAAAACAAAACATAATGTTGTTGTGCTACAGATTACATAGAAACAGAATATGCAGAGTAAGTGAGAGAGAGAGTAAGAGAGAGAGAGAGAGAGAGAGAGAGAGGAGAGACTGTTTTCAGAACGCGTGCACGAAATGGACGAATGTAGTGTAGGGGTGATAACTCTATTAGCACGGGTTAAGTGGGGAGTGATGGCAAAAGTGACCGAAAAGTGACCGGGTGAAATAGAACCAGGAGACAAAGTTAGCGCGGGGAAAAATGGAGATTAGCAGGGCTAGGGGAATATAAGTTGTGTGGGCGTTAGTTGGTTTAGTTGAGTATCAGGTCCAAGCTCGCTAGAGGAAGGTTGTGCTGAGAACACATGACAAGCGATTAGTCTGTTTGTGTTGGTAGAGATGATGGGAAAGAGAAACACAATCTACATGGAGATGTTGACAACATGAAACTTGTTGTACGTTAACATGGATCTAGACAATGTGATATATTCTGGTGAAGATTGTGTGAGTGGGTCTAGACAATGTGATATATTCTGGTGAAGATTGTGTGAGGGGGTCTAGAGGTATGAGGATAATTCCAGATAAACAGAGTGTCAGAATAACATCGACATCCCGAGTGTGTGTGTGTAAAGTGAAATATTTGTTGATTGTGTGTCATTATTCTATCATTGCTGATTATTGAAGAAATTATAGACATAAAAGTAAATGAAAGCAAGAAAAAAGATCTCAGTCTGAATAGTAAGAAAACAGAAGTAATGGTCATATAAAAGAAACAATCATCACCATCATGCAACATAAAAATAAACGAGACAAATCTGAAAACAACAAAAGCAACGCGTCAATTACTTGGGCACAATAATAACATCAGATATAAGGTGCAGTACAGAAATAAAAAGCAGAATAGCACAGGCCAAGATAGCATTTCAGAAAATAAAAAAAACGCCATATGCAACAAATTTATGTCAATAGAAGTGCGAAAGCGAGTTAATCGGTGCTATATAGAACCAATTCTAACATATGGGAACGAATCATAGACATTAAACAAACAAATTAAAGACAATTAGAGGCCAAATAGATGGGATTGCTCAGAAGAATATTGAAAGTTTCCCGGACAGCTAAAAATGTAACCGTGAATGATAGCACATACATATTTAAATCATAATTAAGTGAGGACAAAACAGGATTAGATAAAATTAACATAGAGATGGCTAGAGACCGTGGGAAACCGCACTGATTGACCACTAGTGAAAAACTTATCTTAGCTGTCAGTACGAAGGTATAATTCATAAACTAAAATTGCCGGATGGCTGGGGAGTGACCCTAGCGTTGGGTATATATAAACTAAAATTGCCAGATGGCTGGGGAATGACCCTAGCGTTGGGTATATATAAACTAAAATTGCCAGATGGCTGGGGAGTGACCCTAGCGTTGGGTATATATAAACTAAAATTGCCAGATGGCTGGGGAATGACCCTAGCGTTGGGTATATATAAACTAAAATGGCAAGATGGCTGGGGAATGACCTTAGCTGTTGCTAGAACTCGTAAACAAAGAAAGGGCTCTCCACGCGGTGTCAGATGATTAGAGAGAGTTACTTGAGTGCAGAAAGGAGCGGAACCTGTCAATGCCATAGTTGGCAGGAGCAGAAATGTAAACTGTCGGTAACAAGACAGGTATAAAATGTTGGGACAGACATTTAGAGAGGGAGAGGGGGCCGCACAGTTAGCGAGAAGGCCGGTCAGACATTTAGAGAAGTCAGTCAGGAAATTATGTAGTAGTCAGTAGAATTCTAATTTAAGTCAAGATATTAGTAAGTTCCAAAGGAGATTCTAGAGGCTGAGATAGATCGTTAGTCACACAGAGAAAACGTAGATACGCAAGTGAACTCAGAACGTACCGAACTTTATAGAGTTAGAAACCACGGGACTGAAAGGAGTTGATGGATTTAATAACAAGTTACGATCACGCTTACTGACAAATTATCATCGCCTATCGGCTATGTCATGTTACACAATTATAGTAAGAGAATAGAATATGAACATGTTGAGAGAGTCAGAGGAATTGTCAATCTATTGTTATTAAAGCGGAGATCTTCAATAAAGACTTGTTTTATACTTGTTCAAAAGTGCTGATGAGTTGTATCCATATTTATATGTGTGCCTCTACATTATGAAACGAAGACAAGTCAGCTAGAAGATATGAAGGTCCACCCCCCCCCCCCAAAAAAAAAAAAATCAATAAAATAAGATTCCAGACAACAAAGATACGAAGAACGCCAACAAGTTAGAAAGTTGCTAGAAGCGGATTCCTCGACGAGAAGTAGAAACCTCAACGCGTCAAAAGATAGACTATAAGAAGAAAATACCAACGAAGCAGCCCTGCTATACATGTTCATTACAGCAAGCAACCTGCTATAAAAAGACCAGAATTAACACGATGTACGGTGGATAGAAGATTGTGTAAGGACATGATCGCCAACTCCAACCAGAATGGCACATAATGATGATGATGCAGATAATTGATCACAAGACAAGGAAATAAGATAATACATGAGAGGAATACTTTCAACACAACGTCACATTTAAGTGGCGCTACGAAAGCTTCTGTAACAGCTGTTATTCCTTCTTTGTTTTCCTGTTTCCATCTTGCTTCAATTGTTCCAAGTATTCTATCGGTCCATTTGCATAACGTCATATCCTGACCTTAATATATCAAACTTGTGTGTTTAGCACATTATTGTATGGATCTGAAACCTGGACAACATACTCAAATCAGGAAAAAATACAAAATGTCTTCCACATGCGATGTCTCCGCAGAATAATGCACATCAAACGGCATGATAAAATAACCAACTTAACTGTCCTGCAACGTGCTAAGACCCCAACAATCATGTCGATGTTCAGATGTCGAAGACTAAGATGGCTGGGTCACATCCAGCGAACGGAAGGAAAGCGCATCCACAGGCAAATACTATACGGTGAACTAATACACGGAAAAAGACAAATCGGCAGACCTAAACTACTATATAGAGATATCTGTTAATCACCTCTGAATGACTTCTCCATATGTGAATATGAATGGAAACATCAGGCAAGTCATCGCACATCATGAAGAGCACGTATAAGGAACAGTATAACAGCATTTGAGACTGTGCTAAGGCAAAACTTAGGAGAGAAAAGACTCATGAAAAAGGATGGAAAACCCTTTGGACCAGTGGGCCTGACTTGTTCATTATGTGACCGCGTGTGTTTGTAAAACATTGGTAGAATTAGCCACGACAGAAGCTGCTCGACAAAAACAAAACCTCAAAAAAATACACAAATGCCTCCACTAGACCGTCTGACAAGACGAAAAGGGCCATATACACAATAGCCTCCATTAGACCGTCTGACAAGACGAAAAGGGCCATATACACAATAGCCTCCACTAGACCGTCTGACAAGACGAAAAGGGCCATATACACAATAGCCTCCACTAGACCGTCTGACAAGACGAAAAGGGCCATATACACAATAGCCTCCACTAGACCGTCTGACAAGACGAAAAGGGCCATATACACAATAGCCTCCACTAGACCGTCTGACAAGACGAAAAGGGCCATATACACAATAGCCTCCACTAGACTATCTGACAAGACGAAAAGGGCCATATACACAATAGCCTCCACTAGACCGTCTGACAAGACGATAAGGGCGATATACACAATAGCCTCCACTAGACTGTCTGACAAGACGAAAAGGGCAATATACACAATAGCCTCCACTAGACCGTCTGACAAGACGAAAAGGGCCATATACACAATAGCCTCCACTAGACCGTCTGACAAGACGAAAAGGGCCGTATATACACAATAGCTTCCACTAGACCGTCTGACAAGACGAAAAGGGCCATATACACAATAGCCTCCACTAGACCGTCTGACAAAACAAAAACGGCCATATACACAAGCCTCCACTAGACCGTCTGACAAGACGAAAAGGGCCATATACACAATAGCCTCCACTAGACCGTCTGACAAGACGAAAAGGGCCATATACACAATAGCCTCCACTAGACCGTCTGACAAAACAAAAACGGCCATATACACAAGCCTCCACTAGACCGTCTGACAAGACGAAAAGGGCCATATACACAATAGCCTCTACTAGACTGTCTGACAAGACGAAAAGGGCGATATACACAATAGCCTCCACTAGACCGTCTGACAAGACGAAAAGGGCCATATACACAATAGCCTCCACTAGACCGTCTGACAAGACGAAAAGGGCCGTATATACACAATAGCTTCCACTAGACCGTCTGACAAGACGAAAAGGGCCATATACACAATAGCCTCCACTAGACCGTCTGACAAAACAAAAACGGCCATATACACAAGCCTCCACTAGACCGTCTGACAAGACGAAAAGGGCCATTTACACAATAGCCTAAAACAGACCGTCTGACAAGATGTAAAGGGCCATGTATACACAACAGCCTCCACTAGACCGTCTGACAAGACAAAAAGGGCCATGTATACACAAGCCTCCACTAGACCGTCTGACAAGATGAAAATGGCCATGTATACACAATAGCCTCCACTAGACCGTCTGACAAGACAAAAGGACCATGTATACACAACAGCCTCCACTAGACCGTCTGACAAGACGAAAAGGGCCATGTATACACAACAGCCTCTACTAGACCGTCTGACAAGACGAAAAGGGCCAGGTATACACAACAGCCTCCACTAGACCGTCTGACAAGACGAAAAGGGCCAGGTATACACAACAGCCTCTACTAGACCGTCTGACAAGACGAAAAGGGCCATGTATACACAACAGCCTCCACTAGACCGTCTGACAAGACGAAAAGGGCCAGGTATACACAACAGCCTTCACTAGACCGTCTGACAAGACGAAAAGGGCCATGTATACACAACAGCCTCTACTAGACCGTCTGACAAGACGAAAAAGGCCATGTATACACAACAGCCTCTACTAGACCGTCTGACAAGACGAAAAGGGCCATATACGCAATAGCCTCCAATGGACCGTCTGACAAGAAGAAAAGGGCCATGTATATCCTGATAAATCTGTACTGTTTTATTCTAACTGAATTCTAACTGAAACTGCAGTATTGTAGTGGTGCCGAATTGCTGTCTTGGGTGCAGTATTGTAGTGGTGCCGAATTGCTGTCTTGGGTGCAGTATTGTAGTGGTGCCGAATTGCTGTTTTGGGTGCAGTATTGTAGTGGGGCCGAATTGCTGTCTTGGGTGCAGTATTGTAGTGGTGCCGAATTGCTGTTTACAAAAACAAATCACAGGGACCATCCCATCATTCAGTAACCATAACGATCCCATCATTCAGTAACCATAACGATGCCATCATTCAGTAACCATAACGATCCCATCATTCAGTAACCATAACGATCCCATCATTCAGTAACCATAACGATCCCATCATTCAGTAACCATAACGATCCCATCATTCAGTAACCATAACGATCCCATCATTCAGTAACCATAACGATCACATCATTCAGTAACCATAACGATCCCATCATTCAGTAACCATAACGATGCCATCATTCAGTAACCATAACGATCCCATCATTCAGTAACCATAACGATCCCATCATTCAGTAACCATAACGATCCCATCATTCAGTAACCATAACGATCCCATCATTCAGTAACCATAACGATCCCATCATTCAGTAACCATAACGATCCCATCATTCAGTAACCATAACGATCCCATCATTCAGTAACCATAACGATCCCATCATTCAGTAACCATAACGATCCCATCATTCAGTAACCATAACGATCCCATCATTCAGTAACCATAACGATCCCATCATTCAGTAACCATAACGATCCCATCATTCAGTAACCATAACGATCCCATCATTCAGTAACCATAACGATCCCATCATTCAGTAACCATAACGATCCCATCATTCAGTAACCATAACGATCCCATCATTCAGTAACCATAACGATCCCATCATTCAGTAACCATAACCCCCGGTGGGTGAACAGCTATGAACGCTTCGTCCACTTTTTGATGGTGTGGAAGAGCAAACACCACCCCCACCTTATGACGTCACGCTACCTGGAGGCTTTTCGACTGTATTTTCAGCCCTCGGGCCTTTGTAAATAAATAGATTGTTTTGTTATTAACTCTAGTTATATTATTATCACTGTCCGAGCCATGTTCCGACAGCATAATATTCTCACTGCTCGTGAACACCTGGCTACGTTGGTCTACAAGTCTTGTTACAACTGTTCCAATTTGACCTTTTAAGAATGTCCCTTGGTTCATGTCCCTTGGTTATTATTTTCTTAACGTCAAGAAAGTCAATTCCTGTTAGGGCTGTTTAAGCCATCACATAGGACAATAGATGAACGTTTTAGAGAGTTTCTGTGTGAAATATTTGAAATGTTGGAGTTAGTTTCAGGCAGCTGTTTGCTTGATGATTTGAAATAAATGTGAGCGTCCATTCATCAAGTATTTCACTTTCAGCAATCAGTTCATAGCGGGCGATGTGTCTGTTTCTAGAAACTATTGACCTGGTAGGTGCCTAATTGTGGAGTCACTGACCACTGGTACAGCCCACCGGTAGACACATGACAACTGATTGATTGAAGGAGCGCTTGTTACAGATGGCTACAACAGTTATTGTTGATTCTGTGTCTTCCTGTCAATGACTGCTACTATTGACGACATGTTCAGAACTCTGTGTTCTATGATTAAAGGGATCTCGAGTTTCGTACTAGGGTCACATGGCTCGACCCAAAATCCGAATTTAACTATTCTATCTATCTATCTATTGTCTTTCGAGCCGAAGACGGCACATGGGGCAGAACCACAATCTCAAAAACAGAAACCTTGCGTGCCAAAGTGGCACATATCGCATCGATCACTGATCTAAAATATATGGCGCTTTTTCCATAACAATACTTTTTACAATGACAGCTAGTCAAGCCATCGATCAACCTCCTTAGTCGCCTCATACGACATGCCTGGAAGGTCACAGTGTCACTATTCTTTACTTCCCTCATAATGAGGCCCTGGTAACACACAGGAATTTAACTATTAACACTATGGAAATGGTGAAGAAGTATCTCTACGATACAGACTAGTTATGAGTTAGTACATCAAAGAGGTGGCACATCAAAGCGTTGTGTGACATTTAGTCGCGAGCAGGGTTAATACCTACGATATTTGATTAATATTGAGATCAGCTGCTGCCTTTATCAATCAGTCATGTATTCATTGAAAGCTGACAAATTAATAAACTAGCCATTCTTTGATGTTCTCTCCTACTGAGTCTGCGTGGTACAGCACTTGTCATCTACTGAATATCGGCTGTGCAACTGTTGCCTTCTAATTATTACTAACAGTCAACATAGTTGCTGCCTGCAGGGAACTGTAGTAGCCTGCTCCAGGCATTGTTGATTGTAGTACCCTGCTACAGGCATTGTTGATTGTAGTAGCCTGCTACAGGCATTTTTGACTGTAGTAGCCTGCTCCAGGCATTGTTGACTGTAGTAGCCTCCTCCAGGCATTGATGACTGTAGTAGCCTGCTCCAGGCATTGTTGATTGTAGTACCCTGCTACAGGCATTGTTGATTGTAGTAGCCTGCTACAGGCATTGTTGATTGTAGTAGCCTGCTACAGGCATTGTTGTCTGTAGTAGCCTGCTCCAGGCATTGTTGATTGTAGTAGCCTGCTCCAGAATTGGTTCTATATGTGCATATAAGGTTTCAAAATGTGAAAACCGGAAGTAGAGAAAGCTATAAATACAAGGGGAAAGATGTAGGACCAGACAACACTCAGATTGAGCTGATAAAAACCCGTTGTTTTGGTAAAGCAATTATTACAGACCTACGAAATGATATACACAAAACAAGATACCTTCGATGTGACAATAAAACATCAATATTTATTGACTTGTCCATGAAGACCGGAGCTGTGGAGTGCTGTGACTTTAGAACAATTAGTTTGATGAGCCATATAACAAAAGTTTCCCTTAAAGTTATACTGGGAATATTTCAAATAAAATCAATATGGAATTAAACAGAACAACATTTTGGATTTAGAACGAACCGTGAGGCAAGCAAAGCTATCTTCTGCTTGAGACAGTTAAGAGAAAGAAACATAGAAGTAAACACATCAATTTATGCATGTTTCATAAAAAAAAACGAAGCTTTTTGACACAATACACCATATACATCTCATAAAATGCCTTATATATGCATATGAGAGAGAGAGAGAGAGAGAGAGAGAGAGAGAGCTATTTATCTATATCTATCTATAAAAGATGTTGATTGTTTCGCTCTGATGTTTCTTATGAGCTACCTTTTTGTGTTGACCTTTTTGAGAATTTTGTCGTTTGTCTTTTTAGCTGCCCAGGGTAATCTCAACATTCTTCTGAGAAATTCCATCTCAGTGGCCTCTAATCGTCTTTTCATTTGTGTGTCTACTGTCCATGATTCACTTCAGTAGGTCAGTAGTGGCTCTATACACACCAGTTGAACTCTCTCACTTCTATTGACATATAATTGTCACACAAAATGTTCTCCATTTTCTGAAATGCCAATTTGGCCTGTGCTATTCTGCTTTTGATTTCTGTGGTGCATCTTCCATCTGATGTTATCATTTTACCCAAAAAAAACGCTCTGCACTTGCTTGATATTTCTCCTGTTTATTTGTATGTTGTATGATGGTGATGATTGTTTCCTTTGTATGACCATTACTTCTGTTTTCTTACTAGAAGTAATGGTCACATCGGAGAAATAATCACCACCACCATGATCACTAACACTATCTTCCTGAGAGACTCTTCTCATGACGTAGCGAGAAGCCTTGAAATCAGTTTTAGAGTTGAATGAACATTCTGCCCTAAAGGTTCACTGAAACTCGTTCTGCGCCGATCAAGCAAAAAGTACAAAACTAATAATATAGATGCTGCTGTATTTTGTTATTGTTCTTTCAAAACCGAAGATAATATTGATAATGATGGCGGTAATGATGATGATAATGATGGTGATATTGGTCTTGTAAACAAATTACGCGTGTGGACGTTATTGGTACAGTTGATGATACTATAGACCTGGCTGGATAACGATGTATTGAGAATGTGTGTGGTTCAGTGGGTCGATCTCTACAATGACAACTGAGATGGTCAGGGCTTTGTCGCTAACATAAAAGTTTGATCGCAACCATGAACGCAACCATGAACACAACCATGAACGCAACCATGAACACAACCATGAACGCAACCATGAACGCAACCATGAACGCAACCAGTGGACAATCGTGATATCTGGCTTCTGAAGCTCTAGAGTTACTACTATTATCGAGTTGATATTGTATTTATCACACTTTATTATATTGCTATATTTATCACACTTTATTATTTTCATATATTTATCAAATTATATTATATTGCTATATTTATCAAACTATATTTAGAAGCCTCCTGCATGCATAGTTGACAATGGATTCTGCAGCGCCCCTAGAAATATTATTGTTTATTTCTATCTCTGTGTATTCTCTTTTTCTATGAATCTGTCTGCTTCTTGCTTGAGTTGGAGCTTTAGAGTGTGTTTCCAAAGATTGCGATCTGTAGCTATTTCTTTCCAGGCTTCAGGGTTTATGTTCAGAATCTTCATGTCACGTTTACACGCATCTACAAATCTAAATTGTATGGCGCCTAATAGTTCCTTGGCCATCTGCTAGTTGTTCATAGAGGATACCTTATGGTATGCGGCAATCTTTCATACAATGTACAAGGTTAAGACAGAGTAATATACGTTTTTTGAGCAGCGCTTAGATATTCGGGCGGCCTAGGTGAGTGATGACCTGCACGTTGTCCTTCCAAGTGATACCAAGAATACGGCGTAGACATCGCCTAAAGGTTCCTGTCTGGTATGTTCAGTTCTGAACTGATGTTCTTGCAGACATGGCTGTAAATACATGATCATTAATTGAATCATTAACTCTATCCTCAGAGTATCATTCAATATTCATGTAAAAACCTTATTCGCTTCAGCCAAAGCATTAAATGCTATGTCAACTCGTTCACCACAAGCCACCACCTCGTTATTATTTCGCACTGCCTAAAACAAAAACACTTCCAGCTGTGATCTGGCTAACGATGGCTGTAGGGGGGTCTTTGTTAACCAGAATTCGTTAATTACTTCACCAACAGACATGGACGGATGATTAGTTCACTTCCATTTATTGGACTTGTTCTAAATAACAAATGACATGCCGCTGGTGCTTAATGTACGTGTTTGAGAGTTGTTTGATCATAGCTGTTATACCTTGCTCGTGTTTGAGAGTTGTTTGATCACAGCAGTTATACCTTGCACGTGTTTGAGAGTTGTTTGATCACAGTAGTTATACCTTGCACGTGTTTGAGAGTTGTTTGATCACAGTAGTTATACCTTGCACGTGTTTGAGAGTTGTTTGATCACAGTAGTTATACCTTGTACGTGTTAGAGAGTTGTTTGATCACAGCAGTTATACCTTGTACGTGTTTGAGAGTTGTTTGATCACAGCAGTTATACCTTGCACGTGTCTTGCCAGCTTCAACAACATGTCTGCCATTTACAAACAAGAAATGCTCCAGTTTCACAAGGTTCTGTTCTTCGTTACTTTTTATCGTTTTCTGAATAACCTCTTCTAATCGCAGCTTCATGGCTTTCTTTGGATTGTTACGTGATGAGGCTCCAATCTCTTTCAAGACTAACATGGACGAGTAACATCAAAAGATGGACAAGTCAATCTATAACAGCCTGCACCATCAAAGGAAGAAACAAAGTAGAATGGCGATCCATGGTAGCCAACCTTCGTCGCGGAGAAGGCACACGATGATGATGAATCACAGTCAGTACCTTGTCATTATAGCATCCAACATAGCAACCCATGATGCAACAAATAAGACGCATACTCTGTGTACAATGGAATGAATTCATGACTAATATTGAGATAAGGAGGACATTCTCGTGTATGTTCACGCTCGACAGGAAATGTAAGGAACAGATCTCAGTCGTGGTCAATGCGGAGATCAGTGGTCTCATGTCTCAAAGATGCAGTCATCTATACAGACGGATCTGTAAGACGACACCAAAGGAGGGCATAGGCATTTACAGCACGCTCAGCAGGCAGAATAGTCAAGGAAGACAATGGTGCATACGTTATGACCACGAGTAGCATGACGAGTGAGGTGATCGCAGTCATCAAGGCATTCAAATGGTTAGAGTCACAAGACTACACCCACGCCTGTATACTGAGTGATTCGCTGAGCATGATTAGAAAAGTGGAGGCGGGCTCTGTACGTATGAAATGGATAGAGTCATTGTAGAAGTCACAAATACGTAAAGTCACCTTTGCCTACATTCCAGGACATGCCGGAGTATGGGGAAATGAAAGAGCGGACAGCTTGGTTAGCTGAACCGTTGTTGAGGACTGTCAACCAATGGGTCGGCGGACAACGTCAATGCCCTCCGGTTAGTGGACTTCAGTAACTCAGTAAGTGAACACAGGAATTCGACAAGAAAAGAGATATGAGTTACGATGGGCTCAACCAGAAACTAGAAGCTTAGTGGGCGTGTAAGAAGACTTATCAACCAACACAGAACTGGAGTCGTCAGTCGTTGGACACTGCGGGAATTGCTGAGGAGGGGATCTCAACACCTATGGACATGTTCGGAGTGAAATAAAAGATGACCCGCAAATAACTCAATAACTCAATAACTCAATAGCTCAATAACTCAATAACTCAATTGAGATAAGAGAAACGGACATGCAGCCAAAGATCTCAGCTACAATTAGGAAGACAAGAATGACATATGTAGAACATGCGCTGAGAAGAGAAAACAAAAGAACTCCAAAAGCGGTTCTTCTATGGGAAACAGCGGGATACAGAAAAAGACAGGCACTGACATGAATACTTATAAGAGAAGCAAAGTTGGCAGGCATAGACTCTTTAGAAAATGTCGAACATCTCGCCCAGAATAGAGATGAATGACGACAACTCAAAATCCTATGTGACGTCACGCGGCGCGGGAAATGATCAAGATCGTGACCTGTAGTAGCACCAGCAGGAAACAATGAAGATTCGAGTAACAGAATGGCGGCCCTTGCCTCACGACATGTAACGTGTTTCATCGCTCCATAGACATGTTCACGTCACTATCTTGGGATGTTCTTCTCCTCTTCAACGTTCAAGTCTTGTGATCATGCGAACTTGACTCCTTGTGCTGTTTCAAGTTGAAGGGGTAAGGACTTCTTCATGACACACGATGAACTGGTGGCATCGTCAGTACTCGTGTATATGTGTGTCTGTGTGTCCTAGTATGTACAATAAACATGCGCTGTGACTGACACATTCCGTCATCGGTAGGCTGGTTCTTGTGGTCACGTGGGAGTTTTCCTTCTGGTAGATTGGATGCCGCCCTGGACTTTGATTCACATTGATAGTGGTTTCGGTCTGGGTGTTGTCCCATAGCCTTTCCCACTCCCGATGGCAACTGCTGGGCTGCATAAGTTTGTTTGTGTCCGTTCTCGTGGATAGACCTAAGATGACGAATCTTACCGCGACACTTTTCTTGTACCTGATGTCTCACCTGCTACACCCGCCCTGACCGCGAAGCTTTTGTTGTACCTGATGTCTCACCTGCTACACCCGCCCTGACCGCGACACTTTTGTTGTACCTGATGTCTCACCTGCTACACCCGCCCCGCTCGCGACACTTTTGTTGTACCTGATGTCTCACCTGCTACACCCGCCCTGACCGCGACACTTTTGTTGTACCTGATGTCTCACCTGCTACACCCGCCCCGCCCGCGACACTTTTGTTGTACCTGATGTCTCACCTGCTACACCCACCCTGTCCGCGACGCTTTTGTTGTACCTGATGTCTCACTTGCTACACCCGCCCCGCCCGCGACGCTTTTGTTGTACCTGATGTCTCACCTGCTACACCCGCCCCGCCCGCGACGCTTTTGTTGTACCTGATGTCTCACCTTGTACACCCGCCCCGCCCGCGACACTTTTGTTGTACCTGATGTCTCACCTTCTACACCCGCCCCGCCCGCGACGCTTTTGTTGTACCTGATGTCTCACCTTCTACACCCGCCCCGCCCGCGACGCTTTTGTTGTACCTGATGTCTCACCTGCTACACCCGCCCCGCCCGCGACACTTTTGTTGTACCTGATGTCTCACCTGCTACACCCACCCTGTCCGCGACGCTTTTGTTGTACCTGATGTCTCACCTGCTACACCCGCCCTGACCGCGACACTTTTGTTGTACCTGATGTCTCACCTGCTACACCCGCCCCGCTCGCGACACTTTTGTTGTACCTGATGTCTCACCTGCTACACCCGCCCTGACCGCGACACTTTTGTTGTACCTGATGTCTCACCTGCTACACCCGCCCCGCCCGCGACACTTTTGTTGTACCTGATGTCTCACCTGCTACACCCACCCTGTCCGCGACGCTTTTGTTGTACCTGATGTCTCACTTGCTACACCCGCCCCGCCCGCGACGCTTTTGTTGTACCTGATGTCTCACCTGCTACACCCGCCCCGCCCGCGACGCTTTTGTTGTACCTGATGTCTCACCTTGTACACCCGCCCCGCCCGCGACACTTTTGTTGTACCTGATGTCTCACCTTCTACACCCGCCCCGCCCGCGACGCTTTTGTTGTACCTGATGTCTCACCTTCTACACCCGCCCCGCCCGCGACGCTTTTGTTGTACCTGATGTCTCACCTGCTACACCCGCCCCGCCCGCGACACTTTTGTTGTACCTGATGTCTCACCTGCTACACCCACCCTGTCCGCGACGCTTTTGTTGTACCTGATGTCTCACCTGCTACACCCGCCCCGCCCGCGACGCTTTTGTTGTACCTGATGTCTCACCTGCTACACCCGCCCCGCCCGCGACACTTTTGTTGTACCTGATGTCTCACCTGCTACACCCACCCTGTCCGCGACGCTTTTGTTGTACCTGATGCTACACCTGCTACACCAGCCCGCCAATGGAGAGAAGAAACATGTTATATGGGCTCGGCTGTATGGAGAGAAGGAACATGTTGTATGGGCTCGGCTGTATTGAGAGAAGAAACATGTTGTATGGGCTCGGCTGTATGGAGAGAAGAAACTTGTTGTATGGGCTCGGCTGTATGGAGAAAAGAAACATGTTGTATGGGCTCGGCTGTATGGAGAGAAGAAACATGTTGTATGGGCTCGGCTGTATGGAGAGAGGAAACATGTTGTATGGGCTCGGCTGTATGGAGAGAAGAAACATGTTGTATGGGCTCGGCTGTATGGAGAGAAGAAACTTGTTGTATGGGCTCGGCTGTATGGAGAGAAGAAACATGTTGTATGGGCTCGTCAGTGTGGAGAGAAGAAACATGTTGTATGGGCTCGGCTGTATGGAGAGAAGAAACATGTTGTATGGGCTCGGCTGTATGGAGAGAAGAAACATGTTGTATGGGCTCGTCAGTATGGAGAGAAGAAACATGTTGTATGAGCCCGGCTGTATGGAGAGAAGAAACATGTTTTATGGGCTCGTCAGTATGGAGAGAAGAAACATGTTGTATGGGCTCGGCTGTATGGAGAGAAGAAACATGTTGTATGGGCTCGGCTGTATGGAGAGAAGAAACATGTTGTATGGGCTCGGCTGTATGGAGAGAAGAAACATGGTGTATGAGCCCGGTTGTATGGAGAGAAGAAACATGTTGTATGGGCTCGGCTGTATGGAGAGAAGAAACATGTTGTATGGGCTCGGCTGTATGGAGAGAAGAAACATGTTGTATGGGCTCGGCTGTATGGAGAGAAGAAACATGTTGTATGAGCCCGGCTGTATGGAGAGAAAAACATGATGTATGGGCTCGTCAGTTTGGAGAGAAGAAACATGTTGTATGGGCTCGTCAGTGTGGAGAGAAGAAACATGTTGTATGGGCTCGTCAGTATGGAGAGAAGAAACATGTTGTATGGGCTCGTCAGTATGGAGAGAAGAAACATGTTGTATGGGCTCGTCAGTATGGAGAGAAGAAACATGTTGTATGGGCTCGTCAGTATGGAGAGAGGAAACATGCTGTCTGGGGTCGGCTGTGTAGAGAGAAGAAACATGTTGTTAGGGCTCGGTTGTGTGGAGAGAAGAAATATGTTGTAAGGGCTCGGCTGTGTGGAGAGGAGAAATATGTTGTAAGGGCTCGGCTGTGTGGAGAGAAGAAATGTGTTGTAATGGCTCGGCTGTGTGGAGAGAAGAAATATGTTGTAAGGGCTCGGCTGTGTGAAGAGAAGAAACATGTTGTAAGGTCCCGGCTGTGTGGAGAGAAGAAACATGTTGTGTGGGCTCGGCTGTGTGGAGAGAACAAACATGTTGTATGGGCTCGGCTGTGTGGAGAGAACAAACATGTTGTAAAGGCTCGGCAGTGTGGAGAGAACCACTCTACGTGCTCTATATACAACCCTTCACGTCTCATGGTGTTTCTATCACTAAACACTCTCCATGCTTTTTCTAACACCCACCACTCCTCATTGTTTTTTTACCACCCACTACTCCTCATGGTTGTTATACCCTCCCACAACAACTCATAGTTTTTCTAACCACTCACCACTCCTCATTGTTTTTCTACCACCCACCACTCCTCATTGTTTTTCTACCACCCACTACTCATAGTTTTTCTACCACCCTCCACTCTTAAAAGGTTTCTATCACCCATTACTCCTCATGATTTTTCTATACACCCACCGCTCATCATAGTTTTTCTACACACCCATCACTCATCACAGTTTTTCTACCCACCCACCACTACTCATAGTTTTTCTACACACCCACACCTCCTCATAGTTTTTCTACACACCCACCACTCATCATATTTTTTCTAAACACCCACCACTCATCATAGTTTTTCTACCCACCCACCACTACTCATAGTTTTTCTACACACCCACCCCTCCTCCTAGTTTTTCTACACACACACCACTCATCATAGTTTTTCTACACACCCACCACTCATCATATTTTTTCTACAAACCCACCCCTCCTCATAGTTTTTCTACCCACCTACCACTACTCATAGTTATCTACACACCCACCCCTCCTCCTAGTTTTTCTACCCACCCACCACTCATCATAGATTTTCTACACACCCACCCCTCATCATAGATTTTCTACCCACCTATCACTACTCATAGTGTTTCTACACACCAACCACTCATCATAGATTATCTACACACCCACCACTACTCATAGTTTTTCTAAACACCCACCCTCCTCCTAGTTTTTCTACACACCCACCACTCATCATAGTTTTTCTACCCACCCACCACTACTCATAGTTTTTTTATAAACCCACCCTCCTCCTAGTTTTTCTACACACCCACCACTCATCATAGTTTTTCTACCCACCCACCCTTCCTCCTAGTTTTTCTACACACCCACCACTACTTATAGTTTTTGTACACACCCACCCCTTTACACCTAATTTTTTTACACACCCACCCCTCCTCCTAGTTTTTCTACCCACCCACCCCTCCTCCTAGTTTTTCTACCCACCCACCCCTCCTCCTAGTTTTTCTACCCACCCACCACTACTCATAGTTTTTCTACCCACCCACCACTACTCATAGTTTTTCTACCCACCCACCACTACTCATTGTTTTTCTACCCACCTACCACTACTCATAGTTTTTCTACCCACCCACCACTACTCATAGTTTTTCTACCCACCCACCACTACTCATAGTTTCTCTACCCACCTACCACTACTCATAGTTTTTCTACCCACCCACCACTACTCATAGTTTTTCTACCCACCCACCACTACTCATAGTTTTTCTACCCACCCACCACTACTCATAGTTTTTCTACCACTTCCCTCTCCTTATCTACCTTCTCCTAATCAACACTCTCTATTTACCTTACATTTTCACTCTCTTGTTGTTACTCCCTACACATCTACTATTTGTTGTTACTCCCTACACATCTACTATTTGTTGTTACTCCCTACACATCTACTATTTGTTGTTACTCCCTACACATCTACTATTTGTTGTTACTCCCTACACATCTACTATTTGTTGTTACTCCCTACACATCTACTATTTGTTGTTACTCCCTACACATCTACTATTTGTTGTTACTCTCTACACATCTACTATTTGCTGTTACTCCCTACACATCTACTATTTGTTGTTACTCCCTACACATCTACTATTTGTTGTTACTCCCCACACATCTACTATTTGTTGTTACTCCCTACACATCTACTATTTGTTGTTACTCCCTACACATCTACTATTTGTTGTTACTCCCTACACATCTACTATTTGTTGTTACTCCCTACACATCTACTATTTGTTGTTACTCCCTACACATCTACTATTTGTTGTTACTCCCTAAACATCTACTATTTGTTGTTACTCTCTACACATCTACTATTTGCTGTTACTCCCTACACATCTACTATTTGTTGTTACTCCCTACACATCTACTATTTGTTGTTACTCCCCACACATCTACTATTTGTTGTTACTCCCTACACATCTACTATTTGTTGTTACTCCCTACACATCTACTATTTGTTGTTACTCCCTACACATCTACTATTTGTTGTTACTCCCTACACATCTACTATTTGTTGTTACTCCCTACACATCTACTATTTGTTGTTACTCCCTACACATCTACTATTTGTTGTTACTCCCTAAACATCTACTATTTGTTGTTACTCCCTACACATATACTATTTGTTGTTTACCTTTCTCAGAGACTCGTTTCCTCTGTATTTACACGTATCGGTCGCCACGCCTACTTTGTTAACTTTCATCTCATCTCAGTGTTATTGTAGTGTTATGGTAGTGTTATTGTAGTGTTATTGTAGTGTTATTGTAGTGTTATTGTAGTGTTATTGTAGTGTTATGGTAGTGTTATTGTAGTGTTATTGTAGTGTTATGGTAGTGTTATGGTAGTGTTGTTGTAGTGTTATTGTAGTGTTATGGTAGTGTTATTGTAGTGTTATGGTAGTGTTATTGTAGTGTTATTGTAGTGTTATGGTAGTGTTATTGTAGTGTTATTGTAGTGTGATTGTAGTGTTATTGTAGTGTTATGGTAGTGTTATGGTAGTGTTATTGTAGTGTTATGGTAGTGTTATTGTAGTGTGATGGTAGTGTTATTGTAGTGTTATGGTAGTGTTATTGTAGTGTTATGGTAGTGTTATTGTAGTGTTATGGTAGTGTTATTGTAGTGTTATGGTAGTGTTATGGTAGTGTTATGGTAGTGTTATTGTAGTGTTATGGTAGTGTTATGGTAGTGTTATTGTAGTGTTATGGTAGTGTTATTGTAGTGTTATGGTAGTGTTATGGTAGTGCTATGGTAGTGTTATTGTAGTGTTATGGTAGTGTTATTGTAGTGTTATGGTAGTGTTATGGTAGTGTTATTGTAGTGTTATTGTAGTGTTATTGTAGTGTTATTGTAGTGTTATGGTAGTGTTATTGTAGTGTTATGGTAGTGTTATGGTAGTGTTATTGTAGTGTTATGGTAGTGTTATGGTAGTGTTATTGTAGTGTCATGGTAGTGTTATGGTAGTGTTATTGTAGTGTTATTGTAGTGTTATTGTAGTGTTATGGTAGTGTTATGGTGGTGTTATTGTAGTGTTATTGTAGTGTTATTGTAGTGTTATTGTAGTGTTATGGTAGTGTTATGGTAGTGTTATGGTAGTGTTATTGTAGTGTTATTGTAGTGTTATTGTAGTGTTATGGTAGTGTTATGGTAGTGTTATGGTAGTGTTACGGTAGTGTTATTGTAGTGTTATTGTAGTGTTATGGTAGTGTTATTGTAGTGTTATTGTAGTGTTATGGTAGTGCTATTGTAGTGTTATGGTAGTGTTATTGTAGTGTTATTGTAATGTTATGGTAGTGTTACGGTAGTGTTATTGTAGTGTTATTGTAGTGTTATGGTAGTTTTATTGTAGTGTTATGTTAGTGTTATGGTAGTGTTATTGTAGTGTTATTGTAGTGTTATGGTAGTGTTATGATAGTGTTATTGTAGTGTTATCTTAGTGTCATTGTAGTGTTATGGTAGTGTTATTGTAGTGTTATTGTAGTGTTATGGTAGTGTTATTGTAGTGTTATGGTAGTGTTATTGTAGTGTTATGGTAGTGTTATTGTAGTGTTATGGTAGTGTTATGGTAGTGTTATGGTAGTGTTATTGTAGTGTTATGGTAGTGTTATTGTAGTGTTATGGTAGTGTTATGGTAGTGTTATGGTAGTGTTATGGTAGTGTTATTGCAGTACCACATCAATATGTTTCAGCGTAATAAGAAAAAATCACATTTTGGGCCGCGTACTTTCTTCTCATGTTATAAACTGTATGGTAAGTTTTAATAGAGGCGTTGGAAGCTGTGACGTGAACGACAACAACTGTCTTCATGGATCAAATAGTGAAAGAAATAATAGATGCTGCTCTTTCAGAAGGTTGTTGTACTCTACTTGTCAGATAGAAGATTAGGGGATTAATGTTTATGAAAAGGTTTTGGGGAAAATAAAAGAGACAGAGAGAGAGAGAGAGAGAGAGAGATAGGAAGAGAGAGAGAAGATATGGTTGCCGCCATTTACAAACTAAAGTGTTCAATTGCAAGGTATTTGTTTGGTCATGTTGTATCCAATAAGTGAGAAGGCGGTGTGTACTCAACGGTTGAGTGATGATAGTTTTAAAATAGTTGCTGATGGTTTGTGTTTAATACACTGGTATCGCCCTCATTATTAACTTTATCAATATCGTTAACAAAAATATTAATAACTTACGAGCTCGATACTGGCAGAACACTTGTGATCAGTTTACTCATAACAACTTGTGATTGGTTTACTCATAACAACTTGTGATTGGTTTACTCATAACAACTTGTGATTGGTTTACTCATAACAACTTGTGATCGGTTTACTCATAACAACTTGTGATCGGTTTACTCATAACAACTTGTGATTGGTTTACTCATAACAACTTGTGATTGGTTTACTCATAACAACTTGTGATCAGTTTACTCATAACAACTTGTGATCGGTTTACTCATAACAACTTGTGATCGGTTTACTCATAACAACTTGTGATCGGTTTACTCATAACAACTTGTGATCGGTTTACTCATAACAACTTGTGATCAGTTTACTCATAACAACTTGTGATCGGTTTACTCATAACAACTTGTGATTGGTTTACTCATAACAACTTGTGATTGGTTTACTCATAACAACTTGTGATTGGTTTACTCATAACAACTTGTGATTGGTTTACTCATAACAACTTGTGATCAGTTTACTCATAACAACTTGTGATCAGTTTACTCATAACAACTTGTGATCAGTTTACTCATAACAACTTGTGATCAGTTTACTCATAACAACTTGTGATTGGTTTACTCATAACAACCTGTAATCAGTTTACTCATAACAACTAGTGATCAGTTTACTCATAACAACTTGTGATTGGTTTACTCATAACAACAAGACACAATCGATAGGTTTGCTCTAATCATGAACATCAAATTAATTAGTTTGCTCCCAACATTTACACAAAAGGGGGTCTGAATGTTTCATAAGGTAGAAGAGATCACTTATCATCAACAAATAGTTACTTTTTAATTATTTTTTTTATGAACAAATAATGTATTATTTTACTCTTGTCATCAACAAACAATTGATTAATTTTACTTTTTGTTGATCATGAAAGTAAAATTAATAATTTGTTTGTTGATCATAATAGTAAAATTAATAATTTGTTTGTTGATCATAAAAGTAAAATTAATAAATTGTTTGTTGATCATAAAAGTAAAATTAATAATTTGTTTGTTGATCATAAAAGTAAAATTAATAATTTGTTTGTTGATCATAAAAGTAAAATTAATAAATTGTTTGTTGATCATAATTTGCTTTTATGATCAACAAACAATTTATTAATGTTACTTTGATTAACAAAAAGTGGACATGAAAGCAAATACAACATGAAATTGGAGTACATAACGAGATATGATCTTTAGTGAAACCACGCAACTTAAAACGGTCTAGGTACATGCCACGACCATCAGGCCTGACAAAGACCATGCAGCAGTGAATTGTGAAAGGATGGGTAACACGAGATAGATTATGATAAAGAAGAACATCAGAAGTGATAGAGAAGAAGAGGTTGACTAAGTAAAAGAAGATAACATCAACTAATGGACGGGCCTCGACTTCGCTAGCACTAAAAGAGTGTGTATATGAATGTAGAGTTGGACAAAGTCTGTCAGTAGAACCACAACGAACTTTAGCATGACTGGGTTATCTCACAGGACGATCTGAGCAGTTACGGCCAACTGTTTCATGTTGAACATATATTAAACATTACACAGGTGACTCTTTCCCTGCATAGAACTGTTTACTGATAGATACGGCACATGAAACGTGAAGAAATGTTTAGAGATAGATACGGCACATGAAACGTGAAGAAATGTTTACTGATAGATACGGCACATGAAACGTGAAGAAATGTTTAGAGATAGATACGGCACATGAAACGTGAAGAAATGTTTACTGATAGATACGGCACATGAAACGTGAAGAAATGTTTACTGATAGATACGGCACATGAAACGTGAAGAAATGTTTAGAGATAGATACGGCACATGAAACGTGAAGAAATGTTTACTGATAGATACGGCACATGAAACGTGAAGAAATGTTTAGTGATAGATACGGCACATGAAACGTGAAGAAATGTTTAGAGATAGATACGGCACATGAAACGTGAAGAAATGTTTAGAGATAGATACGGCACATGAAACGTGAAGAAATGTTTAGTGATAGATACGGCACATGAAACGTGAAGAAATGTTTAGAGATAGATACGGCACATGAAACGTGAAGAAATGTTTAGTGATAGATACGGCACATGAAACGTGAAGAAATGTTTAGTGATAGATACGGCACATGAAACGTGAAGAAATGTTTACTGATAGATACGGCACATGAAACGTGAAGAAATGTTTAGTGATAGATACGTCACATGAAACGTGAAGAAATGTTTAGTGATAGATACGTCACATGAAACGTGAAGAAATGTTTAGTGATAGATACGGCACATGAAACGTGAAGAAATGTTTACTGATAGATACGGCACATGAAACGTGAAGAAATGTTTAGTGATAGATACGGCACATGAAACGTGAAGAAATGTTTACTGATAGATACGGCACATGAAACGTGAAGAAATGTTTAGGGATAGATACGGCACATGAAACGTGAAGAAATGTTTAGTGATAGATACGGCACATGAAACGTGAAGAAATGTTTACTGATAGATACGGCACATGAAACGTGAAGAAATGTTTAGTGATAGATACGGCACATGAAACGTGAAGAAATGTTTACTGATAGATACGGCACATGAAACGTGAAGAAATGTTTACTGATAGATACGGCACATGAAACGTGAAGGAATGTTTAGTGATAGATACGGCACATGAAACGTGAAGGAATGTTTAGTGATAGATACGGCACATGAAACGTGAAGAAATGTTTAGTGATAGATACGGCACATGAAACGTGAAGAAATGTTTAGTGACGACAGCTGTGATATATAACAGAAATGATAGATGTCGAATGTTCCAAGAAAGTGCCAGTTTATCGTGCACGGTTAATGTCAACACGGTCTCTTTGTGGAATTCATGAGTAAACAGACTGCTGATGGCGTTGTTGGAAAGTAAACAGACTGCTGATGGCGTTGTTGGAAAGTAAACAGACTGCTGATGGCGTTGTTGGAAAGTAAACAGACTGCTGATGGCGTTGTTGGAAAGTAAAGAGACTGCTGATGGCGTTGTTGGAAAGTAAACAGACTGCTGATGGCGTTGTTGGAAAGTAAACACGAACCGTAATTATCATCTCATATCGTCATCATCAATTGTCATGCCTGCTGGCGTAGGTGATAATGTCTCTCCACAACTTTCGATCTCGACAGTTTTCCTGGTAATCTCGTTTTTCTGCTTTTAATTTCACTCTAAGCTTTCCCACAACTGGTACATGATCACTATTGCAATCTGCCCCTGGTCTAGTCTTCAACATACCAACCAGTTTCTAAATCTATCGTTTATTATTATATCATCATCATCAAGTACCGGGCCTACTGGCGTAGGTGACCATGTCTCTCCACAGCTTTCGATCTCGGCAGCTATTTATCATTTCTGTTGTTGACCTTCCGCCAAGCCATTCTCTTAAGCTGTCTGTTATTTTTTCTCTTTGTTTCCCTCTATCTCATCGTCTCTTAATTTTTCCAGTTGTTACAATATATTCGAGCTGTTCTCCTCTCATTATATGGAAAAAATGATGATTGTTTCTTCCTAACATTGGAAATTAGCTCTCTTTTTGCTTTGACCTCTCTCAGAACATCTTCATTACTCTTCTTAGTTGTCCATGGTACTCTCAACATTCTTCTGTAAAACCACATTTCTACAGACTCCAGTGATTTTCTTGTCTGTTGTCCTATTGTCCATGATTCTCATCCATATGTTAAGACTGACTCTACATAGCATTTAAGAACTCTTTTTCTTGTTTCTATTGTCAAAAATAGATTGCATAGTATCTTCCTCATTTTTGGAATGCTGCTTTTGCCTGAGCCATTCTGCATCTCACCTGTTTTGTACACCTTCCGTCTGAGGTTAACAAAGTTCCCAAATATTTAAATTCATTTACCTGTTTTAATATTTTTCCACTTGTCTTTATTTTGCACTGAGGTGATGTCTTTTTCTTTGTTGTTACCATTACTTCTGTCATTTTGCAATTAAGGATGAGCCCTTTATTTTTGCATTCTTTCACTATAATGTCCAACATTTCTTGTAACTCATTTTCACTCTTAGCGATTAAGACTGTATCATCAGCATACCTTAGATTATTTATATTATGACCTCCAATTGTTATTCCAGGCATGTCCCTTATGGATCTTAAAATAATCTGACTATAATTATTAAACAAATCTGGTGACAGCACACAACCTTGTCTAACACCCTGTTTTATTTGTTATCATTATATAGTCGATTTGATTACGCGCGTTATCTCCTGGGCTTTTTCATGTCCACAGACGTCTTGGATGTTGCTTAAACCAGGTGTTTTATATCATCATGTTGTGTGTTCTTGCCCAGTCAATAAGTTTATCATCTAGTTGTCAGTAATAAGCTTTATAAAAGGCGCTATAAGCTTATGTCACATTCATGTGATATGTCTTTAAGGGTGGCCGGTTGATTCGCAGTATCAGTTAGAGTCTGTCAAAAGGAGATCAAAAGGGAGATTAGCAATCGCAACACAAACACTAAATATCATGAAGGTCATGTAACACAATTCCATCAAGGCAGGACAATTAAAATTACCAAGTGCATGTATCTTTCCAATATGAACATATGGTTGTGAATTATGGACAACATCACAAACCAAAATTGATGAAAATATAATGCTGTAGAAAAATTATGATTACTTGGATAATGAAAACAAGCAATGAAAACAAGCAATGAAAACAAGCAATGAAGACAAGTAATGAAGACAAGCAATGAAGACAAGCAATGAAAACAAGCAATGAAGACATTAAAATAATCTAAACATTTAGAACTGGTTGATAAACATCCTACAGGGGAAATTAAAATGCTACTGCCATGTCAAAACACGAGCTTTAATGGAGGGCATGCTTTCTGGAAGACGGGACAAGGTTAGGCAAAGAAGATGGTGGTTCCGAGACATCGTAAGAGGACTTGAAACAAACGACTTCAGAGGTGAGAGATCTGGCTTGAAATAGTACAAACCAATAATGTGGTATAACCATCATCGCCAATCTATCGTGCTGGTCCAAACATTCTCGTGAACAACAATGACAGCATCATTTAAGCCAACATTAAGGAAATAATTAACACCATCATCATGTGTTCTCTCATTAACATCACCGTTCACCCTTTACCCTTCTCTCTCTCTCTCTCTCTCTCTCTCTTTCTCTCTCTCTCTTTCATTCTGTCTGAGCTTATCACTAAAACGTTGTTTTTGCTGGTATTGAAGACCACATATTTCATTTCCCTGTTGAAGTAATTCCACAAGCAGGGGAGACAGACGCAGCCCCTCAGTCGCTGTATCGCTCACGTGATAAACATTATTTTGTGGTTACAAAATAATAAATAAACGATAATAAGTGCACGTCATGAATACATAATGAGGCAGAAAGAGGCTATATCAACACTGTGTACTTTCATCAAGAACCAGATACAGCGGCAGTTCCTGGACATCGACACTCGCACTTCAACATCAGCCATGACGCCCGTCATGATTTCTATTCTCCTGTCACTTTGGGCTTTGCCAACCCAAGGTGTCTCTGAAGGTAACTACATGTTAGCAAATATGTGTCATTATATTGCCTGACGTAGGGACTCATTCATTGGTTGGGTGGTAGATAGAGAGATGGACTAGTTCATTGGATAAGTGGTAACTAGAGATATGGATTAGTTCATTGGTAAGTGGTAGATAGAGGACAGACTAGTTCATTGGATAAGTGGGGGATAGAGAGATGGACTAGTTCATTAATTGGGTGGTAGAGGGACGAGTAGTTCATTGGTTGAGTGGTAGATAGAACGATGGACTAGTTCACTGGTTAAGTTGTAGATAGATGGACGGAAATGTTGACTGGTTGAGTGGTAGACAGATGGACGGACATTTTGACTGTTGATTGAGTGGTAGACAGATGCATGGGTATGTTGACTGGTTGAGTTGTAGACAGATGGACGGACATTTTGACTGTTGATTGAGTGGTAGACAGATGCATGGGCATGTTGACTGGTTGAGTTGTAGACAGATGGACGGACATTTTGACTGTTGATTGAGTGGTAGACAGATGCATGGGTATGTTGACTGGTTGAGTTGTAGACAGATGCATGGGTATGCTGACTGGTTGAGTTGTAGACAGATGCATGGGTATGTTGACTGGTTGAGTTGTAGACAGATGCATGGGTATGCTGACTGGTTGAGTTGTAGACAGATGCATGGGTATGTTGACTGGTTGAGTTGTAGACAGATGCATGGGTATGTTGACTGGTTGAGTTGTAGACATAGGACGGATAGGCCTGACAACAGATGAGTGACATTTTAGACGATGTGTCAGATAAACGATCGTAGCAACAGAAGATTTTTCTATTCTATTCTAATCTGATACTGAAATCTGTGTCCCTTTCATCACGATATAGGTACACTTTTTTCCTCTAATTGTTCCAATCAGATTTTGAGATCTTCCGTGGCATACTTTACGATTCCGTCAGCAAGATGCATATTCTGTGTAACCAACCATGTTATTACCGCCGATGTTGCTGTTTCTATCTCCAGTCTCATGCTGGCACTCTAATGCTACAGTTGACACAACCCCTAGCTAATTCTGTCATGTTAACATACCACAAGACTCCAACCTCTGCGCTCAAACAGGATACAGAACCACCTGTGTAGATAATAGGTCATGAGGGGAAGACACATTTCGTTGAATTTCCTGGCCCCGACAACTGTTGCTCCGTGGGCACCGCTCCGGATATATAGAATAATTATTTGGTTACTGTCTTTGTTTAGCTCATTCTGAACCTAAATATTGTCATGCATGACGTCATCACATGCCCGATTAATGGACCCCTGGTCATACAGAGTTTCGTGTCCACGCCGGGCCGCTCTAAATGTGGCGTTAACTTTTGCCAGCTCAATGTTTATGAGCAGCGCAGCCTGCTCCTGTTTGGGTGAGCTGTATACAATTTCAGATCTTCATGAAATAATGTCTGCCACAGCAAAACTCGGTTTTGGATTTAAAAAAAAACATCAAGAAATAGTCGAACGAGCAATATGTTTATGTACATCAGGTACTTTTATATGAGCAGAAAACAGCATACAAATGAGACATTTTAGGGTAAGAGCTTGAGGGCGGGTATATGGAGAACTCGTTGGAGAGCAGATAGACATATTCAGGATAAAGATGGCGCCAAAAGAAGTTCAACATAAAGTGGTCTTGAAGGTGAAAGTAATCATCTTGGTCACAGAGTCGTCTATGGCGTAGGAGTTGAGAAAAGGAGATGGTAGCTATAAGGGAGAGTGAGAGTTAGTGTTGGTGGCTAGATAGGCGAGTTAGTGTTGGTGGCTAGATAGGAGATTAAGTGTTGGTGGCTAGATGGGAGAGAAAGTGTTGGTGGCTAGATGGGAGAGAAAGTGTTGGTGGCTAGATGGGAGAGTTTGTATTGATGGCTAGATGGGAGAGAAAGTGTTGGTGGCTAGATGGGAGAGTAAGTGTTTGGTGGCTAGATGGGAGAGTTTGTATTGATGGCTAGATGGGAGTGAAAGGGTTGGTGGCTAGATGGGAGAGAAAGTGTTGGTGGCTAGATGGGAGAGAAAGTGTTGGTGGCTAGATGGGAGAGTTTGTATTGATGGCTAGATGGGAGAGAAAGGGTTGGTGCTAGATGGAGAGTAAGTGTTGGTGGCTAGAGGGGAGAGTAAGTGTTGGTGGGTAGATTGAAGAGTAAGTGTTGTTGTCTAGATGGAGGGTAAGTGTTGGTGGTTAGATGGAAGAGTTAGTGTTGGTGGCTAGAAAGGAGAGTAAGTATTTTTGTCTAGATGGGAGAGTAAGTGTTGTTGGCTAGAGGGGAGAGTGTAGACGGTAGAGGCGTGGAAAAGTCGATGCGTAAAGAAAGAAATAAAAATACAAGGTCATGGGAAAAGGGGCAACAAGACAAGGACGAAATCACGAGGATATGAAGGCACGTGGGAGGCGTGAAGTTTACGATCAGAAAGAGAGTGGGTAGTGGATGACTTCATTGGCTAGGACGGAGAGGAAGTGGTTGTGATTAGACATGAAAGTCCATATTTAAGAGAGAACACATGGGATCGGGGCTGACTTGATATAAATTCGACCGGCAGAAAGTCACGTTAGGCAGAGACGTAGAGACTAATACGGGAGGTAACGTAAGTGTGATAGGAAACCGGAACTAAGACAGTTCGTAATCAGTAGTAAAGCGACAGAGTAGGGTCGATAGAAGATAGCTAGCATAGGGGGAACCGTTCAATGGGAAACGGTTCACAGTCAAATTAGTTGCGAGCATAAATGATAATAGAGCCCCAGCGGCAAGTGATAGGGCTGTGGACTAGAGGAATTGTATGAGTGCGCATCATTAAAAAGTGACTGACATGCCATGTCACCCAGCGGCAAGTGATAGGGCTGTGGACTAGAGGAATTGTATGAGTGCGCATCATTAAAATGTGACTGACATGCCATGTCACCCAGCGGCAAGTGATAGGGCTGTGGACTAGAGGAATTGTATGAGTGCGCATCATTAAAATGTGACTGACATGTCATGTCACCCAGCGGCAAGTGATAGGGCTGTGGACTAGAGGAATTGTATGAGTGCGCATCATTAAAATGTGACTGACATGTCATGTCACATGTGTAGTGTTGGCGCTCCGATAGTGGGTGGAATTAAAAGCCGGCACATTTCTTACAACAAACGTGTTTGTTGTGTGTTCAACAGTTGCAATATCTTGCCTAGCGTGTTTGTTGTGTGTTCAACAGTTGCAATATCTTGCCTAGCGTGTTTGTTGTGTGTTCAACAGTTGCAATATCTTGCCTAGCGTGTTTGTTGTGTGTTCAACAGTTGCAATATCTTGCCTAGCGTGTTTGTTGTGTGTTCAACAGTTGCAATATCTTGCCTAGCGTGTTTGTTGTGTGTTCAACAGTTGCAATATCTTGCCTAGCGTGTCTGTTGTGTGTTCAACAGTTGCAATATCTTGCCTAGCGTATCTGTTGTGTGTTCAACAGTTGCAATATCTTGCCTAGCGTGTCTGTTGTGTGTTCAACAGTTGCAATATCTTGCCTAGCGTGTTTGTTGTGTGTTCAACAGTTGCAATATCTTGCCTAGCGTGTCTGTTGTGTGTTCACAGTTGCAATATCTTGCCTAGCGTGTCTGTTGTGTGTTCAACAGTTGCAATATCTTGCCTAGCGTGTCTGTTGTGTGTTCAACAGTTGCAATATCTTGCCTAGCGTGTCTGTTGTGTGTTCAACAGTTGCAATATCTTGCCTAGCGTGTCTGTTGTGTGTTCAACAGTTGCAATATCTTGCCTAGCTTAATCCCTCTGGGGAGAATCTCAACATCAGTGACGATGTCGCGGCATCATAAGTGTGAAGCAGTAATAATAACAACAAAGACAGAGGTAATAGGGTTACGAATCAGGTCACGGCTGAGACGAGCTTTCAGTTGACCCGGAGAATGAGTCAGCACGAGGAAGTTAAGAGAGCAGCGCAGTAACAGCTGAGGTCAGTCTTATAGAGGCTGACACATCAAGATCGAGACGTTACATCAAGATCGAGACGTTGAAGAAGGCAAACTATCTATTTATCAACCTACCTACCTACCTACCTACCTACCTACCTACCTACCTACCTACCTACCTACCTACCTACCTACCTACCTACCTACCTACCTACCTACCTACCTACCTACATACATACATACATACATACCTACCTATCTACCTACCCACCTACCTACCTACCTACCCACCTACCTACCCACCTACCTACCTACTTACCCACCTACCTACCTACCTACCCACCTACCTACCTACCTACCTACCTACATACCTACCTACCTATCTACCTACCCACCTACCTACCTACCTACCCACTCACATAACTCCCTCCCAACCTACCTACCCACCCACATAACTCCCTCCCTCCCTACCTACCTACCTATATATTTACCTACCTACCTACCTACTTTTATATCTATGTATCTATCTATCTATCTATCTATCTATCTGTCTGTCTGTCTGTCTGTCTGTGGTTGTCTGTCTACCTATCTATCTATCTATCTATCTATCTATCTATCTATCTATCTATCTATCTATCTATCTATCTATCTATCTATCTATCTATCTATCTATCTATCTATCTATCTATCTATCTATCTATCTATCTATCTATCTATCTATCTATCTATCTATCTATCTATCTATCTATCTATCTATCTATCTATCTATCTATCTATCTATCTATCTATCTATCTATCTATCTATCTATCTATCTATCTATCTATCTATCTATCTATCTATCTATCTATCTATCTATCTATCTATCTATCTATCTATCTATCTATCTATCTATCTATCTATCTATCTATCTATCTATCTATCTATCTATCTATCTATCTATCTATCTATCTATCTATCTATCTATCTATCTATCTATCTATCTATCTATTATTAGAGGAAGTTGTACCTTGATAAAACACAACAGTTGTTGCTACAAAAAAAAACTCTCTGATCTTTTAGTTACAAACATTGACAGCTAGAATATCATTATTGCTGACATTTTAACTTTACCCCTTTATATTTTGCGTGTAAAAAAGTAAAGTACCCCCGTCACGCCAAGTGATGTATAGGGAATATGGTGTTAGTGACCATACATTTTACAGACTTTCGGCACATGATTTTGGGGGAAATGTGGTCGGTATTACGCCCGTGCCGCTTTACTTTCCCAGAAAAAAATCCGGTACCCATTTCGGGCTCGGTGAACCCGGAAGCCGTCGGTTGGGATCGAACCCTACCCCTTGTCCTTTGTAGTCCAGTTTATTAACCACTGAGCTATCGCACTTTGCGTGTGGTGTCCATGAAAATAGAACCACCTCAATGAAATATTGCTTATAAAAAAAGAGGAGTGTACTAGGGACTGAACATCTTCGTTGATTATTTGAGTGCGTCTCCGCATCGAAGGTTTACTACCATGGGATCGCCATTCCGCTGTGTCTCTCGTTTTGATGGTGCAGGTTGTTATATCCTGGAGACAATAATAATAAATGAATATAATTTAGCGGGAAACGTCCGATGCGATAATTCAGCGAATCATAGAAGGAAGAGTTAAGCTTTACAGCACTCAGAAAAAATGGCAAATAAACAACAACAGAAAAAAAGCAAAGTGCAATATATGGTCCGAAGCAGGTTCGAACCCTTACTCCTTGGCACTGCGTCTTGCCACGAGAAATTATAAGTTGACGTATCCATTGTTTGATGTTACTCGTTCACGTTAGTCTTGTTCATCTTGATCTGCCTCTGCCTCTTTAACCTTAAATTTTCCCTTCCAAGATTACTTTTAGCAACTTGTTTTAGTCTTTTACCATTCACTACAAATCTCATTTCTGTTTGTTTAATTGTATTTAGTAGTTGCAGCTCTGAACTACTTCGTTCATTACTGATCCACAATTACAAGACTAGAACTAAAGCGCCACTTTGATATGAAAACAAAGAGCCGCAACTGACAAAAACACATGAGAAAAGAATCAGTGCAAGTCTCAACAAAATGCTAACTTTGTCAAGTGGTAGCCGTGATGTTTGAGCCAGTCTTGAATTCCCTCAGGTATGACGAACAATGTGCTCAACTTCATGAACGCCCTGAACGGTGTCTACAACAATGAGCGTCAGTATAGGGAGGACAACCTGACACATGGCTTCGTTCAAATGAAGTCGGTCCCTGTCATCCTGCTTCTATACCAAACGTGAGTACCTGTCCTTTTGTCTATCTGGGCTTACTTTTGTATTGATTTATGTCATATCTCTTTCTCTCTGTATATATATTTTGTGTTGTTGTTTGTTGTTCCAGCCGAAGGCCTACTTGGCCGAAACGTCGGATTATTTGTTTTGTTAATTACCACGTAATGTTGTTAACTTACCACTTTTTTCTTCTTTTTAAAAAAGAACATTATCATCACCATCAGCCTTACAGAAGCTTCGCAGCTCTTTGCATCTTGTATTGATGCTTTTACTCCTTTTTTGTTGTATTTGTGTGTCTCTGGTGATTCTTTCTCAGACTTTTCATGTATTCTGCTTTTGTTCCATAATTCACATGTTCTGCTTTCGTTCCATAATTCACATGTTCTGATTTTGTTCCATAATTCACATGTTCTGATTTCGTTACATCAATAGAAAGCGCGTACAATCACATGATCCCTTAAAATATCAATAAAAACAAACAATAAACAGGGAAGTTCACTGGAAAACAGCACTTATCTGTGAGTATTAGGAAGGACAATCTAACAGGGCGCCATATTCCCCGGAAGTCAATGTGTGTGTTAACACTTAGTGGGCGTGTAAGAAGACTTATCAACCGACACAGAACTGGAGTCGTCAGTCGCTGGACGGGACTTGCTGAGGAGGGGATCTGAGCACCTATGGACATGTTCGGAGTGCAAGATGATGACCCACAAATAACTCAATAACTCAATTCACATGTTCTGATTTCGTTCCATAATTCACATGTTCTGCTTTGCTTCCATATTTTGTGCTATTTATGTGTTCTATCATTCTCTCAATTTTCACATAGTCTGCTTTTTGGTTCATTTTTATGTTGTCTGACTTTCTGTCTTTATTTTTGCTCTGTGTCTTCCCGTAATTGTATGATATGTCTTATTTTCTTGGAATGGTTATGTTGTGTCTTTCTCACATTTTATTGTGCTCTGACCTTCCTGTTTTATTTTTATGGTGTGCTATTTTGTTTACGTATTTTTGTAGTGTGTCAGGCCAACTGTAATTCCAGTGCGTGTTTTGTTTTTTATATTGCTGTGGTTTTTTCTTACTACAAACCAATTCCAGAACTCAGACACGTTGACGACACAGTCCTCATCTCAAACAATGCTGAAGGATTAAATGAGACAATTGAGTGTGTTAAAAAATACAATGTAGATCAAAACCTCTATCTAAACACACAGAAACTGAGATAATGTCCACTGACAAAACAAAAAGCCAACCCAAAACCATCAGTTGTAGTGAAGAACTAGAATTGTAACAAACTATGAATATCTGGGATCTGTAGTAACTAACCATGGAGACTGACAGAGATCAATAAAGTTCAGCAATAGCAACACAAAGATTAAAGCCATGAAGAACATGTGGTATAATAACAACAGGGAAAAATATTAAAATTAATGTGGGCATGCTTTTTCCGGTAGCAGCATATGGTTATAAATCATGGACAATCCCGCAAACAACAAAGAAGCAAATTGTACATCAAAAATAACAAATACACAGCACACTTTCGACAATGAAAAGAGGAATGAAATATATTAAAAGACCTAAACATAAAAATAACTTGCCTATAAACAACATTCTTGAGAGAAAATTACAATATTCTGGCAAGGTTAAGAAAAAAAGACAGTTGGAAAGAATAATAATGGAGGCATAATTCGAAGACGACTCAACTGGGACAGACCAAAGGGGCGGTCTCGATGACGTCACAGATACGTTGAATTTGACAACTTCTTCTACTTCTACCTTTAGCTCCCAGTGGAGCATAGGTCTTCAACAAACACTTTCCAAGTCGTTCTGTATTTTGCAATTCTTTTAAGATCACTCCATGTCTTCCCCATCATCTTCATCTCTGCTTCGATCTGTCTTCTCAAAGAATTCCTTGGTCTTCCTCTTTGTCTTTTCCCCTGGGGATTCCAAAAAAGGGCCTGTTGTGTAATACTCTCAGCTGGCCTCCGCAGTGTGTGTCCTATCCATCGCCATCGTCTTCGCTGTACCTCTTTATCACTGGTATTTGACCGGTACATTTCCATAATTCCACGTTAGTGACTTTGTCCTGCCATTTCCATCCCTTTATTCTGCGCAAGCATCCATTAATGAAAGTCTGTAATTTGACAACATATGAAGTGGGAAACCAGAATAGAGAAAGTGATTCTTTCAGACGGGCTGTGATGAGTGTAACGTTCTGTGGGAGATCTGACTAGAGAAAGTGATTCTTTCAGACGGGCTGTGATGAATACGACCTTTCTGTGGGAGATCTGACTAGAGAAGGTGATTCTTTCAGACGGGCTGTGATGAATACGACTTTCTGTGGGAGATCTGACTAGAGAAAGTGATTCTTTAGGACGGGCTGTGATGAATACGACTTTCTGTGGGAGATCTGACTAGAGAAGGTGATTCTTTAAGACGGGCTGTGATGAATACGACTTTCTGTGGGAGATCAGACTAGAGAAGGTGATTCTTTCAGACGGGCTGTGATGAATACAACTTTCTGTGGGAGATCTGACTAGAGAAAGTGATTCTTTCAGACGGGCTGTGATGAATACGACTTTCTGTGGGTGATCTGACTAGAGAAAGTGATTCTTTCAGACGGGCTGTGATGAGTGTAACTTTCTGTGGGAGATCTGACTAGAGAAGTGGTTCTTTCAGACGGGCTGTGATGAGTGTACTTTCTGTGGGAGATCTGACTAGAGAAGGTGATTCTTTCAGACGGGCTATGATGAGTGTAACTTTCTGTGGGAGATCTGACTAGAGAAAGTGATTCTTTCAGACGGGCTGTGATGAGTGAAACTTTCTGTGGGAGATCTGACTAGAGAAAGTGGTTCTTTCAGACGGGCTGTGATGAGTGTAACTTTCTGTGGGAGATCTGACTAGAGAAGGTGATTCTTTCAGACGGGCTGTGATGAGTGTAACTTTCTGTGGGAGATCTGACTAGAGAAAGTGATTCTTTCAGACGGGCTGTAATGAGTGCAACGTTCTGTGGAAGATCTGGCTAGAGAAAGTGGTTCTTTCAGACGGGCTGTGATGAGTGTAACTTTCTGTGGGAGATCTGACTAGAGAAAGTGATTCTTTCAGACGGGCTGTAATGAGTGCAACGTTCTGTGGAGATCTGGCTAGAGAAAGTGATTCTTTCAGACGGATGTAATGAGTGTAACGTCCTGTGGAAGATCTGACTAGAGAAAGTGATTCTTTCAGACGGGCTGTGATGAGTGTAACTTTCTGTGGGAGATCTGACTAGAGAAAGTGATTCTTTCAGACGGGCTGTAATGAGTGCAACGTTCTGTGGGAGATCTGGCTAGAGAAAGTGGTTCTTTCAGACGGGCTGTGATGAGTGTAACGTCCTGTGGGAGATCTGACTAGAGAAAGTTATTCTTTCAGACGGGCTGTGATGAGTGTAACGTCCTGTGGAAGATCTGACTAGAGAAAGTGATTCTTTCAGACGGACTGTGATGAGTGTAACGTTCTGTGGGAGATCTGACTAGAGAAAGTGTTTCTTTCAGACGGGCTGTGATGAATGCGACGCTCTGTGTGAGATCTGGCTGGAGAAAGTGATTCTTTCAGACGGGCTGTGATGAATGCGACGCTCTGTGTGAGATCTGGCTGGAGAAAGTGATTCTTTCAGACGGGCTGTGATGAATGCGACGCTCTGTGTGAGATCTGGCTAGAGAAAGTGATTCTTTCAGACTGTTCGCAAGGAGAGCAACGTTCGGCAATGGGCACACAACCTGACGATGAACTCCTATCGATATTTCGGATTTGTGTCTCTCTGTATTTCTAAGTTGTGCATTTCTTTCGGTTCTACTTTAATACGTGTTTCCATTGCTTCTTTGACTCTCTTTCTCTCTCTCTCTCTCTCTCTCTCTCTCTCTCTCTTTCACTCTGTCACTATTTGTCTCTGATACCTTATTCTAAATGTCGAGTTACATAATTTAATGTTCATTCGTGGTTGTGTTTATGTGTAGTAGTCTATGTCATCCGCTAAAATACTTCCCTGTACTTTTCGCTTATCGGTCTGACATTTGTCCTCTGTTCTGTGATATGTGTCAACTTTATCATCGAAAAAAATGTGATGTTTCTAAACAACGTCAACATGTAACACCGTGTTTCTAAACAACAAAACATGTACATCGTGTTTATAAACAACGTCAACATGTAAAATCGTGTTTGTAAACAACAACAACAACATGTAACATCACGTTTGTAAACAACGTCAACATGTAACATCGTGATTCTAAACAACGTCAACATGTAACATCGTGTTTCTAAACACGTCAACATGTAACATTGTGTTTCTAAACAACAACAACCTGTAACATCGTGTTTCAAACATCAACATTTAACATCGTGTTTCTTAAGAACAACAACATGTAACATCGTGTTTGTAAGCAACGTCAACAAGTAGCATCGTGTTTCTAAACAACGTCAACATGTAAAATCGTCTTTCTACACATCAACATATAACATCATCTGTGTAAAAAACGTCAACATGTAACATGATGTTTCTAAACAAGAAAACATGTAACATCTTGTTTCTAAACAAAGTCAACATGTAACATCATTTTCTAAACAACAAAACATGTAACATCGTGTTTGTATATAACGTCAACATGTAACATCGTGTTTGTAAATAACGTCAAAATGTAACATTGTGTTTTCTAAACAACATCAACATGTACCATAGTGTTTCCAAACAACATCAACATGTAACATCGTATTTCTTAAAAACTTCAACATGTAACATAGTGTTTCCAAACAACATCAAAATGTAACATTGTGTTTCTAAACAAAATCAAAATGTAACATAGTGTTTGTAAAAAACTTCAACACGTAACATCGTGTTTGTAACAAACGTAAACATGTAACATCGTGATTCTAAACAACGTCAACATGTGACATCGTGTTTGTAAAAATCGTCAACATGTAACATCGTGTTTGTAAATAACATCAACATGTAACATCACGTTTGTAAACAACGCCAACGTGTAACATCGTGATTCTAAACAACGTCAACGTGTAACATCGTTTTTCTAAAAAATATAAACATATAACATCGTGTTTCTAAACAACAACAACCTGTAACATCGTGTTTCAAACTACATCAACATGTAACATCGTGTTTCTAAGAACATCAACATGTAACATCGTGTTTGTAACCAATGCCAACATGTAGCATCGTGTTTCTAAACAACGCCACCAACATGTAACATCGTCTTTCTACACATCAACATGTAACATCGTCTGTGTGAATAACGTCAACATGTAACATCGTGTTTCTAACAACAAAACATGTAACATTGTGTTTCTAAACAACGCCATCATGTAACATCGTGTTTTCAAACAACATGAAAATGTAACATCGTGTTTGTAAACAACGTCAACATGTAACATCATGTTTCTAAATAACATCATCATGTAACATAGTGTTTTTTAAACAACGTCAACAAGTAACATTGTGTTTATAAACAACATGATCCTGTAACATCGTGTTTCAAACTACATCAACATGTAACATCGTGTTTTTTTAAGAACGTTAACATGTAACATTGTGTTTTCTAAACAACGTCATCATGTAACATCGTGTTTCCAAACAACATGAAAATGTAACATCGTGTTTGTAAACAACATCAACATGTACCATAGTGTTTACAAACAATATCAAAATGTAACATCGTATTTGTAAACAACGTCAACATGTAACATCGTGTTTCTAAATAACATCAACATGTAACATAGTGTTTCTAAACAACGTCAACAAGTAACATTGTGTTTATAAACAACATGATCCTGTAACATCGTGTTTTAAACAACATCAACATGTAACATCGTGTTTTTTTAAGAACGTCAACATGTAACATCGTGTTTGTAACCAACGTCAACATGTAACATCGTGTTTCTAAACAACGTCAACATGTAACATCGTGTTTCTAAAGTGTGACAGCGCGCAACAGAAAGTTTCTAAATAAACACACTTGCTAAATCTGCGTTTCCAAAGACCAGCAACAGGCAACATTTAATTTCCAAAGTGGCAAACAATCAGTATGATAGAGTTTCTGGACCTCCACAACTGCTAATATTAGGTTTCTAAAGAGCAACAAATGTTCATTTGGACTTTCTTCAAAAACAGACAACTGGTAACATTGTGAACAGGGAAAACCGGTTAACTTGAGTTGTAAAGATAGAAACCGGTAACTTGAGTTTAAAATAAGCAACCGGTAACTTGAGTTTGTAAAGCTAGCAACCAGTAACTTGAGTTTGTAAAGCTAGCAACCGGCAACTTGATTTTTTTAAGCTAGCAATTGGTAACTTGAGTTTATAATGATAACATCCGGTAACTTGAGTTTGTAAAGATAGCAACCGGTAACTTGAGTTTGTAAAGCTAGCAACTGGTAACTTGAGTTTGTAAAGATAACAACTGGCAACATAGAGCGTCAAGACACGTCAAGTGATGCTTTGGATCTCTCAATGACGTCAGCTGCTAACACTGAGAAAGAACGTGAAGTGTCAATATCGGCAGTGGAGAGACCCATAATTGGCAATTTCTAATTTATACAATTCGATAACAGCTAACATTGCAGTTTTAATGTAAGCCAACTGATAACTAAGAGTTGCTAAAACAATACAACTGGTAAGATAGAGATGAAACGTCAAAAGACAAAAGGCGAAACCGCACAGAGAGTAAATACTGCCATATGTTCCTCGACATACGAAATCATAATTTTCATCGTATGCAATCGGAATATCGAAAGACTATCCGGATGAAACACACAGCTCACGGTGTGCACAGAGCACTAAACTCAGCAGATCCGGTAGCAGGCCGGAATTTAAATATGTGGAAACTGCAACAGGAAACACTTTTTAGAGTGAGCCTCAATTGTTCTTACCGCCCATATTGAAAGAATATTAAAGAGTTGTTAAATGGTAAGATAGATTTGTTAAAGCAGACAACTGGTAACATAGATTTGTTAAAGCAAGACAACTGGTAACATAGATTTGTTAAAGCAAGACAACTGGTAACATAGATTTGTTAAAGCAAGACAACTGGTAACATAGATTTGTTAAAGCAAGACAACTGGTAACATAGATTTGTTAAAGCAAGACAACTGGTAACATAGATTTGTTAAAGCAAGACAACTGGTAACATAGATTTATTAATCAAGACAACTGGTAACATAGATTTTTTAAGTAAGACAACTGGTAACATATATTTGTTAAGCAAGACAACTTGTAATATGTCGTATTAAGCAAAGACATGTTGATCCATTTAATTGAAAATATGAAATTGTTATGTTCAATACATCGAGTTGTCATTTTAAATTGAAAGATGAAAGTTAGTTCTTCCTGTACGGCGTTCTCCTCTTAGATTAGTGGCAATTCTTTTATTTTGATTATGTTCTCTTATTTCTACAGGTCACTTTCTTACTTCTTGAGTGGGCCTTCGACAGAGTGCTTCACATACTGGTACTTTGTAAACTGACTGAGGACAATCTTGGAATTGTTCACATCAGCATAAACAACTTTACTGATATCACCAAATACAAGTGTGTAATCATCTGTTTTTGTGTACCTAACTCCTCTCTGATTCGCTGATAATTATCAGCCTAGTGTGACGTGTTTCTGATATGTTCGATGATTATAGTAGAACTTCCTGTCTGGCAAATCTGTAGATATGCAGTCTAATTGATTACCTTTTCCTACCAACAAGAAATAAATAAACATTGCACAAATAGAGTTGCGTCCGGCCATGTCAAAGGTCAATAAATAACTGTTGGTCTGGCTTCATTTAAAGAATGCCTTTATTTTACCGACCGGCATGGGTTCCACCTTCACAGGCCGGCATGGGTTCCATCTTCACAGGCCGGCATGGATTCCACCTTCACAGGCCGGCATGGGTTCCATCTTCACAGGCCGGCATCTAAAGGTGAGCAGTAATGATCTCCCCTTGTGAGAGTGCGATGACGTAGCACTGACAACAAACACATGACGTGATGATCATCGACGTAGAATAAACAGAATCGATTTGCCATGATGAAGATAAATGAATGTTCCTGAAAGTATTTGTAACTTTAGAGACAGGATGGGGAGGATGGCAAGGGTGGGGAGTGGGGAGCTAGATAATTAGAATATTAATTCATGAACAATTAAATATAAACACGGACATTCAAAACACAGATCGGCAGTAATAGACAAGACGATGCAAATGTTGAGTAATGGTACATGAGACAATGAGCTGCACAGAGTAACAGCACAATGGAGATAACAAACATGAAGACACAGACCTAGCCTTACCCCACATGGAAGCAACAGTTTACAGACAAATGTCTTATATAAAAGGATATGTCTTTGTTAAGTCACTATGATATGTCGTGTTTTTAAGTCACTATGATATGTCTTTGTTAAGTCACTATGATATGTCGTGTTTTTAAGTCACTATGATATGTCTTTGTTAAGTCACTATGATATGTCGTGTTTTTAAGTCACTATGATATGTCTTTGTTAAGTCACTATGATATGTCTTTGTTAAGTCACTATGATATGTCTTTGTTAAGTCACTATGATATGTCTTTGTTAAGTCACTATGATATGTCTTTGTTAAGTCACTATGATATGTCTTTGTTAAGTCACTATGATATGTCTGGATGCGTTGGAGATCATGTCTCTTCATATCTCTTGCACACCAGCACTTATTATAATTTTATTATTACTCTTCTGAGTTGCGTTAACTGTTATCTTTCCATCTTGTCTTTCGCTTTCTTGTGTTCCCTTCAATTATTCCTCTTGTCACAACATTTGTCGCTTGAACACTTTCCATCACTCCTAACAGGATAGTGCAGTGTATTTTTATAATAACATTTTACTACATTTATTTATGTTCTGGTCTCACTTCTTCATCGCCTTTGTTACTTGTCCATGGTATTTCAACATTCTTCTGTAAACCCATATTTTGTGGCCTTCATGTAACTTTTTGATTATATACTGTTCTGTCCATGATTCACCATCTAAGTTCTGTTATATGATCCAGGGCAAGTCTCGTGTAATCTCTGCCACACAACACCCATCTTAGTTCTGTTATATAATCCTGGGCAAGTCTCGTTTAATCTCTGCCACACAACACCCATCTTAGTTCTGTTATATGATCCAGGGCAAGTCTCGTGTAATCTCTGCCACACAACACCCATCTTAGTTCTGTTATATGATCCTGGGCAAGTCTCGTTTAATCTCTGCCACACAACACCCATCTTAGTTCTGTTATATGATCCAGGGCAAGTCTCGTGTAATCTCTGCCACACAACACCCATCTTAGTTCTGTTATATGATCCAGGGCAAATCTCGTTTAATCTCTGCCACACAACACCCATCTTAGTTCTGTTATATGATCCACGGCAAATCTCATTTAATCTCTGCCACACAACACCCATCTTAGTTCTGTTATATGATCCTGGGCAAGTCTCATTTAATCTCTGCCACACAACACCCATCTTAGTTCTGTTATATGATCCAGGGCAAGTCGCGTTTAATCTCTGCCACACAACACATATCTTAGTTCTGTTATATGATCGAGGGCAAGTCTCGTTTAATCTCTGCCACACAACCCCATCTTAGTTCTGTTATATGATCCAGGGCAAGTCTCGTTTAATCTCTGCCACACAACACCTATCTTAGTTCTTTTATATGATCCAGGGCAAGTCTCATTTAATCTCTGCCACACAACACCCATCTTAGTTCTGTTATATGATCCACGGCAAGTCTCATTTAATCTCTGCCACACAACACCCATCTTAGTTCTGTTATATGATCCAGGGCAAATCTCGTTTAATCTCTGCCACACAACACCCATCTTAGTTCTGTTATATGATCCAGGGCAAATCTCGTTTAATCTCTGCCACACAACACCCACCCTAGTTCTGTTATATGATCCAGGGCAAATCTCATTTAATCTCTGCCACACAACACCCATCTTAGTTCTGTTATATGATCCAGGGCAAGTCTCATTTAATCTCTGCCACACAACACCCATCTTAGTTCTGTTATATGATCCAGGGCAAATCTCGTTTAATCTCTGCCACACAACACCCATCTTAGTTCTGTTATATAATCCAGGGCAAATCTCGTTTATTTTCTGCCATACAACACCCATCTTAGTTCTGTCATATGATCCAGGGCAAATCTCGTTTAATCTCTGCCACACAACACCCATCTTAGTTCTGTTATATGATTCAGGGCAAATCTCGTTTAATCTCTGCCACACAACACCCATCTTAGTTCTGTTATATAATCCAGGGCAAATCTCGTTTAATCTCTGCCACAAAACACCCATCTTAGTTCTGTTATATGATCCAGGGCAAATTTCATTTAATCTCTGCCACACAACACCCATCTTAGTTTCTGTTATATGATCCAGGGCAAATCTCGTTTAATCTCTGCCACACAACACCCATCTTAGTTCTGTTATATGATCCAGATATCGGAATTGATTGACTCGTTCATAGCGATCTCATTCGTGTGAACAGTGCACACTTTCCGTGAGTATTTTCTTTAGAGACTACCAATGGTAATGTCTACTCACTGTTTGAGCTGAGCGTTTTGCTCTCATTTTCTTCTCTCCTCTCAATAATAGCTGACTGTAGCTGTTATTCGCTGTTTGACAATATCATCAGTTTATTTCAGACTATTAAGTCAACATTTGACATACCTGATGTACCTTCTGTGAGAAAAAAAAAAGGTACGAGACTTGAATCGACGTCTCAGCATGCGAGTTTTTAAACATATCTGCTCGTCTGCCTATCGAAGACTCCTGTCTAATGTGGCCTCAAGCATCGTAACTCACGGATAAGACGACAGTCCTCACCTTCCCTGAGTATGAACCCTGGTACCATTTCTGCCAGCGGCTGGGTCGACATCGGGGGGTATCTGGGTATCTTTTTTTTTAAAAAGATTGACCGGTCGATATTTAACCAAATTGTTACACACTTTAGTTGCCGCTTTTCCTTGCCAATAACTGTTTTTTCCTATTCTCTGCTCGTTGTTATACTTGTTGGTAGTTTTACAAAGTCATTTAGTCCCCCGCTGTCCAATATCTTGATGTAGTCTATACATCTCAAACATTAATTTGTCTTCTCAATCATCTTCTCCCACTGCCAACCGGATCCACCTTAGCTCTTGCTCCTCCTTAAACTCGTCAGCCTCTCAATGCATGTATCATTGTCTACACCCTTCTTCCTCTTTAAGAATCAACTTGATGATGTCTTCTTTGTCCAGAGTTATGCCTAACTCATTGAGCACTGCCAGCGAGTCTGTTCGCTCTACCGTGAGAGAGAGATCACTGGGGTTCCTGGTGAAATAGCATTGCGCTTATGTCAGAGAATGGAGACATAGGGAGAGAAAGAGAGAGAAAGAGAAAGAGTGAAAGAAGAAATGGATAAATAATGAAGAATTAATAAACGAAGCCCTGAACAAATATGAACTGCCCACTTTTCCCAACCAACCACAGAAACAAAGACTCCATTTGAAGATTACTCTGCCACGTTAAAAACAATCATGAATGAAGATGTGTTCCTGAAACCAACATGTTTATTTTGCTGTAAACGTCACATCGGGAGAATTCATGTTTTGTATCATCATCATCATCATCATCAAGTACCCGGCCTGCTGGCGTAGGTGATCATGTCTCTTCACAACTTTCGACCGTAGCAGCTATTTATCATTTCTGTTGTTGACCTTCTGCCAAAGCCATTCTCTTAAGCTGTCTGTTATTTATTCTCTTTGTTTCCCTCTATCTCTTCGTCCCTCACTTTTTTCAGTTGTTACAATATATTCCAGTTGTTCTCTTCTCATTACATGGCCAAAAAATGATGATTGTTCTTCCTAATATTGGAAATTAGCTCTCTTTTTGCTTTGGCCTCTTTCAGAAAGTTTTCATTACTCTTCTTAGCTGTCCATGGCATTCTCAACATTCTTCTGTAAAACAACATTTCTAAAGACTCCACCAATTTTCTTGTCTGTTGTCCTATTGTCCATGATTTAATATACATATGTTAAGACAGGATATGTGAAGAACACTCCAAGGTATGAAGACAGCTTCACAAGGGAGGAACACAACACAATACTGACGTTTCGGCCAGGGGCCTTTTTCAGAGTTCAAGGACAACGAAAACAAACGATGAAGCACAATTATCTATAAATACATGATCAGAAGAAGACGATAGAAAAGAAAAAAGTAGGATGATGAAAGAATAAAACAAGAAGAGAGCTAAGATAAGAATATAGAAGAATATGAGAATATATGTATAATTAAAGTATAAAATACAAAATACGGAATCACTTAGCTTGAACGATAGGTTAATCCGCCGGGAACCAAACGAAAGAATGACTACAAAAGGACCTCCCGAGGCGGGAAAATAGAAACGAGGCTATGACTGACCAGAGTTCATACATCTGAAGAAAGAACTAGAAACCCAAACAACAGCTTCTACAGCTAATGTCGTACAAGAAAAGAAGGAACAAAAGGGGATGTCGTACAAGAAAAGAAGGAACAAAAGGGGATGTCGTACAAGAAAAGAAGGAACAAAAGGGGATGTCGTACAAGAAAAGAAGGAACAAAAGGGGATGTCGTACAAGAAAAGAAGGAACAAAAGGGGATGTCGTACAAGAAAAAAGGAACGTTTGTTCGTTCGTTCGCTTTCGTCAGCTTTGACCTCTGACGAAGTCCCACTCACTCAATTTTGTGGGACTGAATTTTGCGTGTAAAGTCTGTTTTATCCCATTACAGGATGCCCCTCGCCATGCAGGCAGATTTACTCCGACTTCAGAGGTAAAAAAAAAAAAGGAACAAAAGGGGATGTCGTACAAGAAAAAAAGGGTGGGGGGGATATAAGGAATAACGGGGCCTAACAAGAAGGGGAGGGGGGGGGGGAAAGAGAAATGACAAGGACTAAGAGAGTCCGGAAAGGGGAATATGAGGAGAGGAAGTGAAAGAAAGAAGGAACGAAAGAAGTAGGGCCCAGCGAGGAAAAGAAGAAGGGAACGGAGAGACTCAGGAGGATACTAGGAATATATATACAAAGAGGAGTATACACCAGAGGAGGACAGGTAAAAGACAGGATGAGAAGCGGAGGGGATACACAGAGAATAATACGCTGGCAGGAGTGCCAAGAGAGGAAGGAAGAGGGGAAACGAGAAAGCGATGAGGAGGAGAAGGATAAAAAGGTAATACGCAGAAAAGATAAAAAAGGGGGGGGGGAGATGGAAGGGTCAGAAGGATAGGGGTGAAGACAAGGAGCAGATGAGCATAATATGAGATGAGAAGAAGAGTAGGGGTGAGAGAAGGGTACAGAGGAAGATGGGTCCTCAGAGGGACTGGGATACATTGATGCCACGAGGGGTGAGGCAACCCCAGCGAGCCAACTTCCCCTTATGTATCGTAGGTACATCGATGATTGCATCGGTCTGACTGACCTTCCAGAGGATGAGATCTCCCGCTTCATCGAGTATGTTGGTCATTCCCACGCCTCTATCCGCATCACCTACCACATCTCTACCTCCTCCGTATCTTTTCTTGATATCTCAGTCTCTTTGGGCACCTCTCATCTTCTCACCTCGGTCTTCTACAAGCCCACTGATTCCCACAGTTTCTCCGCTACGACTCCTCTCATCCTACTTCTTGTAAGAACTCACTTTTATATTCCCAGCTGCTCAGACTTCGTCGCCTTTGCAAGACGATGAAGATTTCCTTCACAATGCCCACCTTATGCTTGACTTCTTCCGCCAACGCCTCTATCCTGAATCAGCTCTCCTCCCGGCCCTGCGTCGAGTTCTCCACACTTCTCGTCAATCGGCTCTTACCCCTTCTACTCATCCCCCCTTGGATAGAGTAGTACTCGCCCTCACCTATCACCCTCACCACTACACTGTGATTAGGACGATTCATCGCTACCTCCCTATTCTCCGATCTGACCCTACTACTCGTCTGCTCTTTCCTGACCCACCACTGGTGGCCTTTAGACGTGACCTTAACCTCCGCGACTTTCTTGTCAGAGGTCGTCTTCCAGCTTCCCTCCCTAGCCATAGAGGTACTATTCACTGCAACCGCAGAGTGTGCAAAACTGTGACCACGTTCTCCAGACGGACACTGTTCTCTTTCCTAATGGTCCTTTCAGGATCAGAGAGGGATTCACTTGCACATCGCGTAATATCATTTATGCCATCATCTGCAAGAGATGCAAGTTAACCTACTTCGGTCAATCTGGTCGTCGAATCGGCGATAGGTGCCGAGAACATTTATACGACATCACCCGAGAAGCTGGCACTCCTGTAGCTGCCCACTTTAACTCGAGTGGCCATCACGGTATAGCCGATGTCTGGATCACGGGCTTAGTATCATGCTCTTCTGATCACCATAGTCGTCTTACTCTTGAGCACCGTCTGATCGCTCGCTGGGGTTGCCTCACCCCTCGTGGCATCAATGTATCCCAGTCCCTCTGAGGACCCATCTTCCTCTGTACCCTTCTCTCACCCCTACTCTTCTTCTCATCTCATATTTATGCTCATCTGCTCCTTGTCTTCACCCCTATCCTTCTGACCCTTCCATCTCCCCCCCCCCTTCTTTATCTTTTCTGCGTATTACCTTTTTATCCTTCTCCTCCTCATCGCTTTCTCCGTTTCCCCTCTTCCTTTCCTCTCTTGGCACTCCTGCCAGCGTATTATTCTCTGTGTATCCCCTCCGCTTCTCATCCTATCTTTTACCTGTCCTCCTCTGGTGTATACTCCTCTTTGTATATATATTCCTAGTATCCTCCTGAGTCTCTCCGTTCCCTTCTTCTTTTCCTCGCTGGGCCCTACTTCTTTCGTTCCTTCTTTCTTTCACTTCCTCTCCTCATATTCCCCTTTCCGGACTCTCTTAGTCCTTGTCATTTCTCTTCCCCCCCCTCCCCTTCTTGTTAGGCCCCGTTATTCCTTATATCCCCCCACCCTTTTTTTCTTGTACGACATCCCCTTTTGTTCCTTTTTTTTTTTTTTTACCTCTGAAGTCGGAGTAAATCTGCCTGCATGGCGAGGGGCATCCTGTAATGGGATAAAACAGACTTTACACGCAAAATTCAGTCCCACAAAATTGAGTGGGTGGGACTTCGTCAGAGGTCAAAGCTGACGAAAGCGAACGAACGAACAAACGTTCCTTTTTTTCTTGTACGACATCCCCTTTTGTTCCTTCTTTTCTTGTACGACATTAGCTGTAGAAGCTGTTGTTTGGGTTTCTAGTTCTTTCTTCAGATGTATGAACTCTGGTCAGTCATAGCCTCGTTTCTATTTTCCCGCCTCGGGAGGTCCTTTTGTAGTCATTCTTTCGTTTGGTTCCCGGCGGATTAACCTATCGTTCAAGCTAAGTGATTCCGTATTTTGTATTTTATACTTTAATTATACATATATTCTCATATTCTTCTATATTCTTATCTTAGCTCTCTTCTTGTTTTATTCTTTCATCATCCTACTTTTTTCTTTTCTATCGTCTTCTTCTGATCATGTATTTATAGATAATTGTGCTTCATCGTTTGTTTTCGTTGTCCTTGAACTCTGAAAAAGGCCCCTGGCCGAAACGTCAGTATTGTGTTGTGTTCCTCCCTTGTGAAGCTGTCTTCATACCTTGGAGTGTTCTTCACTCCTCACCACTGGCCTCTTGCTACCAGCTTCACCGCAGCATCGCAATTATTTGCCTGTTCTCTAAGACAGGATATACATAACATTAAAGAACTCTTTTCTTGTTTCTATTGTCAAAAAATCAGATGGGAGATGCACCACAGAAATAAAAAGCAGAATAGCTCAGGCCAAAATAGCATTTCAGAAAATGAAAAATATCTTATGCAACAAATCTTTGTCAATAAAAATGAGAAAGAGAGTTCAGCGGTGCTATATAGAACCAATTCTGACCTATGGAAGCGAATCATGGACAGTAGACAAACAAATGAAAAGACGATTAGAGGCCACAGAGATGGGATTTCTCAGAAGAATGTTGAAAGTTCCCTGGACAGATAAAAAGACCAATGAGGAATATCTCAAAGAGGTCAACACAAAAGGGAGCTCTTAAAACACATCAGAAAGAAGCAATCAACATTTTTCAGGCACATCATGAGAAGAGGAAAGTTGGAATACTTGGTTACAACTGGCAAAATAAAAGGAAAGAGAGATCGCGGACGACAAAGAGAGAAAATACTGGATAGCTTGGTGTCATGGCATGGAAAACAGTCAACAACAGAACTGATACGATGCACTGTAGATAGAAGATTGTGGAGGTACATGATCGCCTACGCCAACCGGCATGGTACATGATGATGATGATGATTGTAAAAAATGGATTGCATAGTATCTTCCTCATGTTTTGGAAAGCTGCTTTTGCCTAAGCCATTCTGAATCTCACCTCTGTTGTACATCTTCCATCTGAGGTTAACAAAGTTCCCAAATATTTAAATTCATTTACCTGTTTTAATATTGTTCCACTTGTCTTTATTTTGCAATGAGGTGATGTCTTTTTCTTTGTTGTTACCATTACTTCTGTCGGTTTGCTATTAACGATGTGTCCTTTATTTTTTTTTTTTTTTTTCACTATAATGTCTAACATTTCTTGTAACTCATTTTCGCTCTTAGCAATTAAGACTGTATCATCAGCTTACCTTAGATTATTTATATTATGACCTCCAATTGTTATTCCAGGCATGCTGCTTATGGATCTAATCTCACTATAAATATAAAACAAATCTGGTGACAGCACACAACCTTGTCTAACACCCTGTTTTATTTGTTGAAACATTCCCAATTGGTTTCCAGTTCTTATGGCCGCTGTTTGTTGCCAGTACATGTTCTTTATTATTCTTAGATCTTTGCTGTCCACGTTTATGCTTTCTTAAATGTTGATTAATTCTTGGTGCTTTACTTTGTCAAATGTTTTGGTTTAATCTATGAAATATAGTTGTAGATCTGTAAGATCAATCAGGTCAATGTACTCACTTGTAACCTGTCCCAGTAAATTCAGGTTAACATGCTAACTTGTAACTCATCCCAGTACACAGGTAGGGTACTCACTTACAACCCATCACAGTGCACTCAAGTTAACATGCTCACATTTAACATATCCCAGTACACAGGTAAGGTTCTCACTTATAACTCATCCCAGTACACACAGGTTAACATACTCACTTATAACTCATCCCAGTACACATAGGTTAACGTACTCACTTATAACTCATCCCAGTACACACAGGTTAACGTACTCACTTATAACTCATCCCAGTACACATAGGTTAACGTACTCACTTATAACTCATCCCAGTACACACAGGTTAACGTACTCACTTATAACTCATCCCAGTACACATAGGTTAACGTACTCACTTATAACTCATCCCAGTACACATAGGTTAACGTACTCACTTATAACTCATCCCAGTACACACAGGTTAACGTACTCACTTATAACTCATCCCAGTACACATAGGTTAACGTACTCACTTATAACTCATCCCAGTACACATAGGTTAACGTACTCACTTATAACTCATCCCAGTACACATAGGTTAACGTACTCACTTATAACTCATCCCAGTACACTCATGTTAACGTACTCACTTATAACTCCTCCCAGTACACATAGGTTAACGTACTCACTTATAACTCATCCCAGTACATATAGGTTAACGTACTCACTTATAACTCATCCCAGTACACATAGGTTAACGTACTCACTTATAACTCATCCCAGTACACATAGGTTAACATACTCACTTATAACTCATCCCAGTACACACAGGTTAACGTACTCACTTATAACTCATCCCAGTACACTCATGTTAACGTACTCACTTATAACACATCACAGTACACTCAGGTTAACGCACTCACTTGTACTTTGATGACAATGACATGTGTTAGCACAACATAAAACTGTAACTTTATTTGTCTTTATACGACTTTACGTTCGTGTTTGTCCAGATTTGGCCAGATTACCACTAAGGATCTCAAAGATGTACAGCCAGGAGACCTTCATACATTTCCCGGCTGTGAGGCAGATTTTGAGGCTGTTGGTAAAGACCAGTTTATGGGAACCTGGCCATCCTGCAGATTTTGCACCGAGGACGGGGTAATTATTACCAGATTGTAGTTTTGATTGTTTGGTGGTGATATCAACAACATAATATCGTCTCTGATATATTTAACTAAACTATCTGGACAAATGATCATGTTTGTTGGTGATACCAACAATATAATAACGTCTCTGATATATTTAACTAAACGATCTGGACGAATGATCATGTTTGTTGGTGATATCAACATGATGATCACGACCCGTATTTATATTCTACTACCCGATCTTGACAAATAACCTGAAAACTTTCTAATAGTGAACTCCATGAAGAAATATCTGCTGTTGTGAGTTAACGTTGTCAGTCCCTCATGTCTTGTGATCGTGTTGGAGCAGGAGTTTATAGATTTGTAAAACACATGTTGTGACTACCATAAAAAGGTCAACCATTTTATTCTTAATGAGCTTTATAGAGAAAAAGAACGGAGGCGTGACTTTTAACCAAATAGATAAGGACAGTCAAACAGAGTTAGGGTTGTCTCAGGCAGAGAGTGATATATTCACATTATTAAAATCACAGTTCAGCAAGTTCATATCATTAAAAGTACATCGAGTCAACTGGAATTAGAGGACACATGATAGAAACAGGAGAGTAAAGCAGGTGTTGGTTATTAGATGTGGATATAGGATTTGGAATTTATAATATGATGTAAGACACGGTAGAAACAGGAGAGTAAAGCAGGTGTTGGTTGTTAGAAGCAGATAGAGACAGTGGGATCTCAGACAAATAGAAAACATCGGGAACGGGAGAATTGAGAAAGTTTGAGTTGTTAAACATAAAGAAAGAACAGAACAATGTGAGAGGAAAGCTTTTGGTGGCTGTGAGAACCTAGGAGACGTATTGCTCCCACAAATATCCGCCACTTCTGAGAACATAACCTTACGATGAGGCGCTGTTGTTGACCTTCTGCCAAGTTATTCTCTTTAGGTGTCTGGTATCTTTTCTCTTTGCTTCCCTTTATCTCTTCGTTCTTCAATTTTCCCAGTTGTTACAATATATTCCAGTTGTTCTCTTCTCATTACATGGCCAAAAAATGATGATTGTTTCTTCCTAATATTGGAAATTAGCTCTCTTTTTGCTTTGATCTCTTTCCGAACATTTTCATTACTCTTCTTACCTGTCCATGGGATTCTCAATATTCTTCTGTAAAACCACATTTCTACTTACTCCAGTGACTTTCTTGTTTGTTGTCCTGTTGTCCATGATTCACATCCATGTGTTAAGACTGGCTCTACATAACATATAAGAACTCTTTTTCGTGTTTCTATTGTCAACAATGGATTGCATAGTATCTTCCTCATTTTTTGGAAAGCTGCTTTTTCCTGAGCCATTCTGCATCTCACCTCTGTTGTACATCTACTATCTAAGGTTAACAAAGTTGCCAAATATTTAAATTCATTTACCGATTATCACAATAAGAAATGTAAATAAACGTGTGTGTGTTTCAAGCTGTGATGTTATGTTCATATTATCACAAACTAGGATGCTGTTAACAGAGCTGATATCATTGATAAAGATAACAGCGATATTGTCAGAAATAAATATGTTATCACTGTTGCTATGAGAAGTAGTAGAGAGAGGTAAGTAATGCTGTCGCTACAGGGTAACCTAGTCAACAATAATGACAGTACAGTCAACAATAATGACAGTACAGTCAACAATAATGACAGTACAGTCAACAATAATGACAGTACAGTCAACAATAATGACAGTACAGTCAACAATAATGGCAGTACAGTCAACAATAATGACAGTACAGTCAACAATAATGGCAGTACAGTCAACAATAATGACAGTACAGTCAACAATAATGACAGTACAGTCAACAATAATGACAGTACAGTCAACAATAATGACAGTACAGTCAACAATAATGACAGTACAGTCGACAATAATGACAGTACAGTCAACAATAATGACAGTACAGTCAACAATAATGACAGTACAGTCGACAATAATGACAGTACAGTCAACAATAATGACAGTACAGTCAACAATAATGACAGTACAGTCAACCATATGACAAACTTGTATTAATCCTCTTGTGCTTGTGACGTCATTGGTGCTGATTCCACAATTTGTACTCTCTTCCCAGGTTCCAATCCGATACACGTCATACTACAGATGTCACGTGGTAAGGATCCAGCCCCCGACATTTAAAAACTTTGACGAGGATCCTTTGCCAATACCGTTCCATTTGGACCTCATTGGAGGGAAGTAATACTTCACTTTCTCTTATCACATCACACCATTACTATGCACCACAACTTCTAATAAGATCGCCATTATCTCATGCCACGTGCAGTTAATTCTGGAAAATAATATTTACAAAAGGAAATTATTGGTAAAATATGTCATCCTCTCCTATCTCTTATTTCTCCAAGATTACAAGCAACTGTAAATATGTCATCCTCTCCTATCTCTTATTTCTTGAAGATTACAAGCAACTGTAAATATGTCATCCTCTCCTATCTCTTATTTATCCAAGATTACAAGCAACTGTAAATATGTCATCCTCTCCTATCTATCTCTTATTTCTCCAAGATTACAAGCAACTGTAAATATGTCATCCTCTCCTATCTCTTATTTCTCCAAGATTACAAGCAACTGTAAATATGTCATCCTCTCCTATCTCTTATTTCTCCAAGATTAGAAGCAACTGTAAATATGTCATCCTCTCCTATCTCTTATTTCTTGAAGATTACAAGCAACTGTAAATATGTCATCCTCTCCTATCTCTTATTTCTCCAAGATTACAAGCAACTGTAAATAAGTCATCCTCTCCTATCTCTTATTTCTCCAAGATTACAAGCAACTGTAAATATGCACTATTTTTATTATTATTTTTTCGTGGAGTATTTTCATGTTAGATAACACAGAAAATAACATAAATCTTGACTATAAGAAGCGAGGAAAAGAAAACATAACTAAACAAATAGAGGACAAAGGTGTAAAACAGGACGTGATATGAAACAGGTAAGACATTTATTTATTTAGGAAATTATCCGAAAATATACAGCAATTGATATTCTGTGCCGTAAGGCAAACCAAGGGTTTAGACAAGCCACTCTTCTATCTGTCAAGCATGTCTATTTGGAGATCAAGAACATGTTCATGTCTATTTGGAGATTAAGAACGTGTTCATGTCTATTTGGAGATTAAGAACGTGTTCATGTCTATTTGGAGATTAAGAACGTGTTCATGTCTATTTGGAGATCAAGAACATGTTCATGTCTATTTGGAGATTAAGAACATGTTCATATCTATTTGGAGATTAAGAACATGTTCATGTCTATTTGGAGATTAAGAACATGTTCATGTCTATTTGGAGATTAAGAACATGTTCATGTCTATTTGGAGATTAAGAACATGTTCATGTCTATTTGGAGATTAAGAACATGTTCATGTCTATTTGGAGATTAAGAACATGTTCATGTCTATTTGGAGATTAAGAACGTGTTCATGTCTATTTGGAGATTAAGAACGTGTTCATGTCCATTTGGAGATCAAGAACGTGTCCATGTCTATTTGGAGATTAAGAACATGTTCATGTCTATTTGGAGATTAAGAACATGTTCATGTCTATTTGGAGATGAAGATTAAGTTCACGTCAATTTCTAGATAAAGAACGTGTTCATGTCTATTTGGAGATAAAGAACGTGATCATGTCTATTTGGAGATAAAGAACGTGGTCATGTCTATTTGGAGATCAAGAACGTGTTCATGTCCATTTGGAGATCAAGAACGTGGTCATGTCCATTTGGAGATCAAGAACGTGTTCATGTCCATTTGGAGATCAAGAACGCGTTCATGTCCATTTGGAGATCAAGAACATGTTCATGTCTATTTGGAGATCAAGAACATGTTCATGTCTATTTGGAGATCAAGAACATGTTCATGTCCATTTGGAGATCAAGAACGTGGTCATGTCTATTTGGAGATCAAGAACGTGGTCATGTCCATTTGGAGATCAAGAACATGTTCATGTCTATTTGGAGATCAAGAACGTGTTCATGTCTATTTGGAGATAAAGAACATGTTCATGTCTATTTGGAGATCAAGAACGTGTTCATGTCTATTTGGAGATCAAGAACGTGGTCATGTCCATTTGGAGATCAAGAACGTGTTCATGTCTATTTGGAGATATGAACAGAGTTCAGAAACCATTTTAGTTCTTGTCACTGTGTGGAAGAAGCAGAAGAAGAAGAAGAGAAGAAGAAGAAGAGGAAGAAGAAATATAAGAAGAAAAACAGAAGAAGAACAATGAGAGAATGAAGAATAAGTAGATGCATGTTTTATAAAGCTGTAATATGGAACACACAAAACTGTCTTGCTATAAATCAATCTTAAAAATAAAACGGCTACTTCAAAAACAAGAAGACAGAACAGAAACATATTTACCAAACATTCAAATGAATCTTTCCCCTTTCTACCACAGGTTCGATATCCCCGGAGCTCCCGAAGGTTATGCCTACCCGTGCCCTTAGAGAAGCATCAGAGAAATGTACACGCCTCTTCAGATTTCACTTCCATTTTACTTAGTTTTTATTTTGTCTTTTAAAAATTAATCACTTTTTATCCAGAAAATTGAAGCTGTTGTCCAATGTTGAAGTGGTAAACTCTGTTGTTAGAATATCAAAGTGATTGCTCTAGCAAATGTTGAAATGTAGAGCTCCGAGTGGTTCAACCCTCTACATAGTTGTTCCTTGAGACAATCTAGGAGTAGTCCCCTTCAACATGAATATTTAGGAGATATATATATCGATACAGCATTGTGGTCTCGTCTCGGACGTCGGTCAGAAGAGAACCATTTATGGACTCAGTTCTTGTAAATTATAATTATAGACATGATCCAGTTAATGGCTCAGTTGTAGTAAATTATAATTATAGACATGATCCAGTTAATGGCTCAGTTGTAGTAAATTATAATTATAGACATGATCCAGTTATTGGCTCAGTTGTAGTAAATTATAATTATAGATACGATCCAGTTAATGGCTCAGTTGTAGTAAATTATAATTATAGACACCATCCAGTTAATGGCTCAGCTGTAGTAAATTATAATTATAGACATGATCCAGTTATTGGCTCAGTTGTAGTAAATTATAATTATAGACATGATCCAGTTATTGGCTCAGTTGTAGTAAATTATAATTATAGACATGATCCAGTTAATGGCTCAGTTGTAGTAAATTATAATTATAGACATGATCCAGTTATTGGCTCAGTTGTAGTAAATTATAATTATAGATATGATCCACTTAATGGCTCAGTTGTAGTAAATTATAATTATAGACATGATCCAGTTATGGACTTAACTCTTGTAGATTATAATTATAGTATGAACATTTGGCATTTTTTTTAAAAACAATTTCACATTTATCTAAACCTCTTTGTTATCAGATGATTTCTGTGAATAAAATAGCCAAGCTGCATCTCAGAAATGTATCTCAACCTTTTTGTGCAATGATTTGTCTTCCCCAACAAACATACATGTATCTTTGTTCAGTTATTGTCTCCCCTTTACAAACATACAATTATTCCAGTTCAGTGACTGTGTTGTTCTATAAACATACAAGAGATGGACATGAACAACACAACTACGCAATTAAACAGCTGTACATTTCAGAGAAGTCTCTAACTCAATGTTTCCTACTTGTATGTTTGGTGACCTCGAAAGGAGTTACAAATTATGCGATCCGTCATAATGCATGTTCACTGTCAATATTTGTTGTTGTTGTTGTTGTTGTTGTTGTTGCGTTCGCCAACTTTCAACTCTGACGAAGTTCCTAGAGACTAGGAACTGAATTTTGCGTGTTAATACATTTTTCCCTGGCAGCCGTGTGCACAGGGGTCCCTCGCCGCACAGGCAGATAACTCCGACTTTGGAGGTACTCATGTGTTTTTTTTCCGTCGATGAGTAACTGACGTTTCAAGCCGGGCCTCGCTGCTGAGACCAGGGGTGGTTGTCGCAGAGAGAAATCATAAATAACAATCCCATCCGGTGGAGCCGAGATTTGAACCCACAGCCCCTCTGTCCCGAGGCCGGCGTCCTGCCTCGATAACAACCAGTCCCTCATGGACTTGGAATATGAGGAAACTACAACAAGGAACACATTTCAAGCATAGCCTGCAATGTTTCCTGTCACCTATCCACCATATACCGTCCACCCGAAACTGATGATCGTCATATTTCCTTAAAAATGTATAGCACTTGTTGATGTTAGGCCATCGTTTCCTGTCAATAATTAATTTGTCTTTTCAAAATGTCAATTGTCATCACTTTATTTCTTTATGACTCCCCCCATAAGACACTGGTCGGTCAGATATTGTTCCCCAAACTCAACTTTTTTCTCGGAAACTGGGCAATACTGTAACAATATACGTGAAGTTTGTGACTTTATTCGACAATAATAAAATATATTTTTTTAAATTCTTGATAAAGTTGATATGATGTAGGATTTGCTTATCATCATCATCATGATGTGCCATACCAGTTGACGTAGACGATCATGTCCTTCCACAATCTTCTACCTACAGTGGATCGTATCAGTTCTGTTGTTGACTATTATTGTCCGTGCCATGACACCAAGCTATCCAATATTTTCTCACTTTGACTGATTGCCTCTCGGTGTAAATGCCTAAGGCAGAGAGAGAGAGAGAGAGAGAGAGAGAGAGAGAAGCATTGAAGGCGATGACATCTCATATTTCGATGAATCGTCGGTTAAGAGTCCTCATAGCTTTAAGAAAAGTTGGCAATCACTTGACAGGGAATCATTTATTAAAATACCTGGCAGCAAGGAACAACTTATTGTAATAGAACAAGCTGGTAACAGAGAGAATCGACTTGTCAATCCAACCAGAGATTATTTTTCATGCAAAGTCTACAGACAGCAGGGACTACACTCCGATATGAATGAGTACATTGTCAGGGATTGCATTGAGCGCATAGAGCGCACTCTCCTGTCATCAGGGATTGCGTAGAGAACACTCTTCTGTCATCAAAAACATCACAGAGATACCAGGCCTAAACATTAATGGAAAGATAATTAATAACCTGAGAAATTCTGATGATACTGTTCTACTAGCAGAAAATCCTAAAGACCTACAACAATTTCTTAATGTGATAAATACAACAAGCAAAAAATGTGGACTAGAAATGAATATCAAAAAGACTAAAACTATTATCATAAACAATGAAAATACTCAAGACCTACAAATAAATATCACAGTTGAGGGAATACATCTGGAGACAGTCCAGAGCTACAACTACCTGGGACATACTATAACCAGTGATGGAAAATGTAAAATTGAAATAAACAAAAGAATAGGTATGGCAAAAAGTAATTTTAATGCCATGAAAAATATACTAACAACAAAACAAATATCAGCAGGGCTGAAACTAAGAATAGCAAAATGTTACGTCTTCTCAATATTCCTGTATGGTGCAGAAACATGGACATTAGATAAGAAAACAGAACAGAAAATTGAAGCCTTTGAAATATGGATTTATAGAAGAATATGTACAATTGGATGGAAACAAAAGATAACAAACGATGAAGTCTTAAAACAACTGAAAATAAAAAGAGAACTACTAAACACAATTAAGACAAGACAAATGAAATTTTTGGGGTGCGTTAAAAGACACAACAACCTACTAAAAGTAATATTGGAAGGGAAAATAGAAGGTAAAAGAGGCAGAGGCAGACCAAGACTAACATGGACGAGTAATATCAAAAGTTGGACAAGTCAATCTATGACAGCCTGCACCATCAAAGCAAGAAACAGAGTGGAATGGCGATCCATGGTAGCCAACCTTCGTTGCGGAGAAGGCACACGATGATGATGATGATGATGCAGCCATGTCACTCCTGTTTCTCCTGCTACTGCAACTATTATTTCTATTGGTATGTTATCTATCCCCGGTGCTTGATTTATTTGATGCATATTTTATTACTTCTTGGATTTCCTCTTTCATGATGTTGGGTTCAGTATTTGTGAGTTCTAGCGTGGTTTTTGTTGTCTTATTGGTAGTTGGTATGTTTAACAGATCTTCAAAATATTCTTTCCATCTCTGTTGCATACATTGATTATTTGATATTGGCTGTCCGTCTTTGTCATTTATCAGCTCAGTAGGATCATGGTTTTCTTTTCTCGCTCTTGTGGCTTTTACAGCTTTGTAGAAATCTCTTGTGGCTGTCTTGAAGTCCCTGCTCATGTTTTGTCCGAATTCTGTCCAATTCTTTTGCTTAGCTTCTTTGATCAACATTTTAACTCTTTTTCGAACTAAGGCATATTTTTCTTATTTTTCTTGGTTCTTGTTCTCCCTCCAATTTTTAAACAGTTTCTTCTTTTCTTTAATTGCTTCTCTGATTGTTTCGTTCCACCATGGGGTGCTCTTTTTCCCATCTCTTGTTCTTAGCTTCGTTCCACAAACTGTTTTAGAGATGTTGGTTACTGTTTCCTTAAATTGTTTCCACTCTTCTTCTACTGTGCATACTTCGTTAGAGAGTTTCTTGTATTCCTCTGTTAGTTTTTCTTCTAGGGTTTTCCTTGATTCTTACCCAAAGTACAATATACAGCAAATGGTAGGAACGCTGAGCATAGGCGGATCTAGCCTTAAAATTTTGGGGGGGGCACTGCTATAGGCCTACTGTTTTGTTTCAGGTTTGCATAGACATCTTCGCGCTATCAGCAATAAGGGTGTGAGTCACTTGTGTATAATCGTCATTAGACCTTTGACGCAATTTGACTTTTCTAATAATAACGGGAATAAGTATACAGCATAAAATATGCATTTTATAAAAATTAAAACGGCACAAAAAAAAAAAAGAAAATCTGTACTCACCAATTACATCAGTTTAATTCGTCTAGGCTTTTCTGCAAATTTCTGCATAACTTCTTCACTCGTGATGGTGTTTTTATGCAATGTTTTTTCTATGTGAAGCACCGCCAAATTACGAAGTCTATCTTGTGTCATTGATGACCTCAGCCAAGTCTTAATCCTGCTCATCGCAGAAAAACTTCTTTCACATGCTGATGAGCTTATTGGTATGGTTATAGCAGCCCTTAGAATTTTATGAAAATGTGGGTAAGTGTTCTTGTTTACTACCTCTTTTAAGTGGCTAAAGCTGAATTGTGAAACTTCCCCTTCTTTGCTCCTAATTAATGTTTTGACAATTGATATTTCTGCTTTCAGGATAGTAACATTCAGTCCTAAACACTCAGCATATTTCTTTACAAATGGAGTTGCCTTTTCATAATCCAAACAAAACAGCCCATCAACAGCACATGTGAGTTGTAAGGATTCTTCACTAAATCTTTCCTTTAACCTTGCTGCAAAGACATCAATAACTTCAAAATATACTTTCATCTTCCAGTATTCTTTATTGCTCACACTTTCAGGGCCATCTAGGGGTTTTTCCAACAGTTGAGAGAACAAAACTGTCTTTTAGCATCACACTTTCTTCATGTTTTCTTTTCTTACATACAGTAGGACTTTCTAAGCATATGCCGTGTTTCAGTGAAAATTCTTCAATATTCTTCCAAATCTTAGAAAATTCATCATCAGTTCTCTTGTCTACTATTGTCCGCATAGTATTTGTTATCAGTTCTGCAGCCTGTCCTAAAGTGACATTTGCATTCTGCATACATAGACTTAATACGTGGGTATAAGACAGGATTTCATGAAAACAAACAGGTTGACAATGAAATTAAATGTTGATATTGATTTCAAAATTCCAATGGCTTCTATGGAGTCTTTGTCTTCATTTCTGTCAATTTCAAATTTTAAAGCTGCCACTACATTATCATAGTGTTTAATCAACAGATTACAATTCTGGTACCTGCATGTCCACCTAGTTGTACTTAATGAAATTATTTCAAAAGGCTTTGTCTGTAACAATCCTGACACCGTTCTTAAAGCATCATGATTTGACGGTTTTGAAAAATGTACATACAATGATTCCAAAGCATTGAATAAAAGTCTTGAAGATTCTATGTTTTTACAAATGTCTGTTACAATAAGTGCAACCTTATGTGCATAACAGTGGAAGTAAACAGCTTCAGGATAAAACTCTCTAATTTTAGCTTGCAGCCCTCCAACATCACCAGACATTACTGCGGCACCATCATAAGTTTGCGCTATTACTGATAATCCTTCAATACTAAACTTCGGAAGAACAGTCATTATCAAATCAGCTAAATCTATTGCTGTTCGTTTGCTTGAGCAATCATAGAAACCAAGGAATCTTTCATGTGGAGTGAGTTGATCGTCAACATACCGAACGCAGAGAGACAATTGTTGCTGTTTCTGACATCTTGCCTCATCAGCCATAATTGCAAAAAACTCGCATCTTTTAACCTCTTTAACTATTTTCTCAAAAAGAAGAGCTGAAGTTATGTCAATCACTTCATTCACAATAGTTTTGCTACAAAATGAAATGTTTTTTGTAAAATTTTGTTTAAATGTACTATCATACTTAGCAAACACCTCGCAGAACTCTAAGAAATTACCCCTACTATTAGATTCTTTCTTGTCATCATGTCCTCTGAACGCAATGCCCTGTCTTCCAAGAAGTATAATAACATCAACAACTTTCGCCATGTACTCTTTGTTTTTTTCCACTTCGGTCTTATGTGATTTTGAAATCATTGACATGACACTTCCTTTTTCATTACTATATTTATGCATTGCATATTTTTCCATGCATAACAAATGACTTTTACTTTTTCCATGTTTATCAAGTTTTTCTTTTAATTTTTTCCAGTTTCTAAAACCAGATTTAGTAAATGTTTCTTCACATGCAAAAGATTTGTCAAATACACGACAAACGTAACAAAATGCTGCATCTTTTCGTTTACTATATTCTAGCCAGTGATATTGTTCAAAATAAACTTTAGAAAAAGAACGGTTGACTTTACCACACAGTGAAGGCGGGTAAGATCTTAAGACTGGCCTTACTGGTCCAGAATTTAAATCGCCCAAGTCCATCTCACACTGACTATTAATATCCATACTGGGTCCTGCCACTGGTCCATAATTTAAATTGCCCAAGTCCGTCTCACACTGATTATTAATATCACTATTGAGTGGACCAGCTTCACTTTTTATAATGTAATTGTACGAGTATTAGGCAGACTAGCGTTGGAAACGAGATCACTTTCAGAAACTGGCTCACTGTTAACTGTATTAGTAGTTGTTGATGTAATAGTAATTTTTTTATCCTTCGTTTCACTAGGACTAATATCGACCCTAGATGTAGGTGTAAAATCAGGAAGCATAAAAGCAGATCGAGTTTCAGTTTCGTGTGATTTTGAAACTTTTTGAAAGAAATTTGTAATTCGTTTCATTTTTAAAATATATTAAAAACCTTTAGACATTAATAACAACTAAAATAAAACAGGTAGTCCGCAACTAAATGAAGTCCTTTTTACAGCATATATAACAAATATATGTACACCGGCAAACAACTCATTAAACATATCTACTCCCTTGTCCCTTGTGCTGTCATAAAATCAAATCAGCACGGCAATTTTGGCACCGCCAGAGCGATAAATAATTAACATTTTCTTCACAGAAGAACAATCGTACACAAAAAATATCGTATTTTTTTAGTTGTTTTTCCGTGGACATGATTTCAATATCAAAAGATTGAATAAATAGACCTATATATTTGTGAATTTTTTTTTATATTACCTCTTTTCTTCTTTAAAAATAATAATCATAAGTAAACAAACGTTGCTCTCACTTTATTAATGAATGTACTAAGAAGTACGTTTTTTTTTTTTGGGGGGGGGGGGCAATGCCCCCCATGACCCCCCCTAGATCCGCCCATGACGCTGAGACAAAGTAAATTGTTTTAAATATCTGACAACGTTGTTAACGTAAGATTGATGCTGTCTTACTGAGGTCAACAAACAGAATCACACAGGCCGAGAATACTTTTAATAAAATGAGAAATATGTGATGTAACAAGTCATTATCGTTGAAAGTTAGACACAAATATTTTGTTTTACAGTGTTAGATCTAACCAGTGTTGCTATCTGGGTGCGAATCGTGGACAGTAAACATAGCGATACAACGGCAGACATAATCAGCTGAGATGTGGTTTACTTAGTAACAACAGGAAAAATAGATGGTAAGGGAGACAAATGGAAAAGATGCTGGACGGTTTGATTGACGTGACACAGAAAAGATCAATGGTTGAACACAGCTCACAAGATCGAGGGATACAGTGGGAACGGTGTAATATACTCTCGGCATAGGTGATAACTGAATGTATATTAGAATTATCTGGTACTTCATGATTACTTCCCCTGACATATTGTCTGCCCCTGCTGCTGCTATAAGAACATCAATGATGTTCTATCCCTGGTATTTGACGAGTCACATTTTGTTTTTATTTTGCACAGACCATAGCAGTATCTTGTCTAATTATTTCTGACGTCATCTGAGCCAGTAAACAAATATTGATCACGAGTCAGTGATAGATCAGTCAGTGAGTGTTGAATGACTCTGCGTCATCTCTGACGTTGACTATATTTTATGAGATTTCCTTCTCTTGATGACTTCCCTCTCTAACATTTCCGTCCATCTCAACAACTACCTCAAACCACAACCACCTATAGCTTTAGTAAGGCCCGTGAGTTGAAAGGAATCACCCAAAGTTTGTGACTTTTTCAGCTTGAGAGGAGGAACGGTGAGTCATATGACGTCACCTGTCTATGCCCTGGTTTGTTGGCTAGTTGTGCAATACTGGGATTTCTCTTATAAGCCACGACCCTTTGTAAAACTGTGGATGGCTTTTCTCAAGCATACCTACAATTGTGACGTCATTTAAACAAAACGGTAACAAAAAGGATAATGCAGATCAAGATGGAGAGGTTTGCTCATCAAGAAAGGAATGGGACAAAACACAAGAGAAGCAACTTGAACTAAAGTCAATGAATCAAACAATAACATAAAGTCTACAGTCGATATGAACAATTGCACAACAATAACGTTGCGCACTTAAATAAGGATAAGATCTAGTTATCAAAAGAAACATGTACACAATAATTGACGACGTCATACTTGTACAGATTGGTGTCAGTGAAGTTGTGTACAATCATGTGAACTATTTGCTTGCTGTCTTCATACAGTTCAGCAAGCTGCAGGTGAAGAACCAGTCCGTTGTAGCACCACTCGATAAACACCACAGGCAGCTACAGAATAACAACATCAAAGAGGAAACATAATTTATGTTTATTTGTGTTGATCAGTACACAAGTGATCTATGTTTTGTTTTCTGGCACAAAAATCAGGATATGATATCGTGAATGGCCATCACCGGTAGCAGGGACACACTGCATGGTAGGGTCACCAGTCTTGGGCTGCGGAGTCCATTCTTTCAGCTCATTAATATTGACGTCTTGAGCTGAGGAGTCCTTTCTTTCAACTCATTAATATTGACGTCTTGAGCTGAGGAGTCCTTTCTTTCAACTCATTAATATTGACGTCTTGAGCAGAGGAGTCCTTTCTTTCAACTCATTAATATTGACGTCTTGAGCTGAGGAGTCCTTTCTTTCAACTCATTAATATTGACGTCTTGAGCAGAGGAGTCCTTTCTTTCAACTCATTAATATTGACGTCTTGAGCTGAGGAGTCCTTTCTTTCAACTCATTAATATTGACGTCTTGAGCTGAGGAGTCCTTTCTTTCAACTCATTAATATTGACGTCTTGAGCTGAGGAGTCCTTTCTTTCAACTCATTAATATTGACGTCTTGGGCAGAGGAGTCCTTTCTTTCAACTCATTAATATTGACGTCTTGAGCTGAGGAGTCCTTTCATTCAACTCATTAATATTGACGTCTTGAGCTGAGGAGTCCTTTCTTTCAACTCATTAATATTGACGTCTTGAGCTGAGGAGTCATTTCTTTCAACTCATTAATATTGAGGTCTTGAGCTGAGGAGTCCTTTCTTTCAACTCATTAATATTGACGTCTTGAGCTGAGGAGTCCTTTCTTTCAACTCATTAATATTGACGTCTTGAGCTGAGGAGTCCTTTCTTTCAACTCATTAATATTGACGTCCAGAGCTGAGGAGTCCTTTCTTTCAACTCATTAATATTGACGTCTTGAGCTGAGGAGTCCTTTCTTTCAACTCATTAATATTGACGTCTTGACCTGAGGAGTCCTTTCTTTCAACTCATTAATATTGACGTCTTGAGCTGAGGAGTCCTTTCTTTCAACTCATTAATATTGACGTCTTGAGCTGAGGAGTCCTTTCTTTCAACTCATTAATATTGACGTCTTGACCTGAGGAGTCCTTTCTTTCAACTCATTAATATTGACGTCTTGAGCAGAGGAGTCCTTTCAACTCATTAATATTGACGTCTAGAGCTGAGGAGTCCTTTCTTTCAACTCATTAATATTGACGTCTTGAGCTGAGGAGTCCTTTCTTTCAACTCATTAATATTGACGTCTTGAGCAGAGGAGTCCTTTCAACTCATTAATATTGACGTCTAGAGCTGAGGAGTCCTTTCTTTCAACTCATTAATATTGACGTCTTGAGCTGAGGAGTCCTTTCTTTCAACTCATTAATATTGACGTCTTGAGCTGAGGAGTCCTTTCTTTCAACTCATTAATATTGACGTCTTGAGCTGAGGAGTCCTTTCTTTCAACTCATTAATATTGACGTCTTGAGCAGAGGAGTCCTTTCAACTCATTAATATTGACGTCTTGAGCTGAGGAGTCCTTTCTTTCAACTCATTAATATTGACGTCTTGAGCTGAGGAATCCTTTCTTTCAACTCATTAATATTGACGTCTTGAGCTGAGGAATCCTTTCTTTCAACTCATTAATATTGACGTCTTGAGTTGAGGAGTCCTTTCTTTCAACTCATTAATATTGACGTCTAGAGCTGAGGAGTCCTTTCTTTCAACTCATTAATATTGACGTCTTGAGCTGAGGAGTCTTTCTTTCAACTCATTAATATTGACGTCTTGAGCTGAGGAGTCCTTTCTTTCAACTCATTAATATTGACGTCTTGAGCTGAGGAGTCCTTTCTTTCAACTCATTAATATTGACGTCTGGAGGTTTACGTCTTCTTCTTCTTCTGCTGCGATTATGACGTCATTCAGACTAGGATTTCAGACTCTTATAAGAAGGCAGCTGTCTGTTTGAGTGATTTGGTTGCCCCGTATAGTTTCTCTTCCATGGATGTGGGTGTGGACCACATTGTCCTTCTCAGGCCTGTGTACTGGGTGCAATCCTGTAGAACATGTTTTGTTGTCATGTTATCCAGTGTACAGAAGCATTGCATGGTAGTTGCTATTTTGAGTTTGGTGAACATGTGATTTCTCATTCTGTTGTGGCCAGTGCGTTGTCAAAGTATGCTAACTTGATCCCTCCTTGATAGTTGGAGGTATCCATCCATCTCGTTATACTTTGGGTGTTCTTGTTTCCATTTCTCATGATACTGGCCTTTGATGATGGATTTGGCTTCATCGTAGCTGACCAGATGGTTCTCTTGTGGTAATCTCCCTCCCTCTCTAGCTAATTTGTCTGCACGTTCGTTTCCGTGTATATTACAGTGTGATGATACCCACTGGATGACCACTGTCCAACTTGGCAAATCTCAGTTCTTTAAATGAAATGTAACCTACACTTTAATGTTTGTCAGAGATGTAATACAGGGACATACATATGTAATAAATTAGATAGAAAGAATAACAAAATATCTATAATCAAGAGAAAAAGATGATCATATGTTGGCCATGTGATGAGAAGAGACAACAAGAGATGGAGTTGGTCATATGTTGGTCATGTGATGAGAAGAGACAACAAGAGAAGAAGTTGGTCACATGTTGGCCATGTGATAAGAAGAGACAACAAGAGAAGAAGGGGGTCATATGTTGGCCATGTGATGAGAAGAGACAACAAGAGAAGAAGGTGGTCATATGTTGGCCATGTGATGAGAAGAGACAACAAGTGAAGAAAGTGGTCATTATTTGGGCCATGTAATGAGAAGAGACAACAAGTGAAGAAGTTGGTCATATGTTGGCCATGTGATGAGAAGAGACAACAAGTGAAGAAAGTGGTCATATGTTGTCCATGTGATGAGAAGAGACAACAAGAGAAGAAGGTGGTCATATGTTGGTCATGTGATGAGAAGAGACAACAAGAGAAGAAGGTGGTCATATGTTGGTCATGTGATGAGAAGAGACAACAAGAGAAGAAGGTGGTCATATGTTGGTCATGTGATGAGAAGAGACAACAAGAGAAGAAGGTGGTCATATGTTGGTCATGTGATGAGAAGAGACAACAAGAGAAGAAGGTGGTCATATGTTGGTCATGTGATGAGAAGAGACAACAAGAGAAGAAGGTGGTCATATGTTGGTCATGTGATGAGAAGAGACAACAAGTGAAGAAAGTGGTCATATGTTGTCCATGTGATGAGAAGAGACAACAAGAGAAGAAGGTGGTCATATGTTGGCCATGTAATGAGAATAGACAACAAGAGAAGAAGTTGGTCATATGTTGGTCATGTGATGAGAAGAGACAACAAGAGATGAAGTTGGCCGTATGTTGGCCATGTGATGAGAAGAGACAACAAGAGATGAAGTTGGCCGTATGTTGGCCATGTAATGAGAAGAGACAACAAGAGATGAAGTTGGTCATATGTTGGTCATGTGATGAGAAGAGACAACAAGTGAAGAAGTTGGTCATATGTTGGCCATGTGATGAGAAGAGACAACAAGAGATGAAGTTGGCCGTATGTTGGCCATGTGATGAGAAGAAACATGCCCGTAGGTTGGAATGAAAAGATGCCGACCTAGATAAATATTAAAAAAGAACACTTATAGACGATGCAACAACAGCAGGCATCATCTCCATTACGAAGATTGAGCGACATGTTCACAACATTGATTTATATGACGAAGTTCGATGCGAGTCCTGTGCAAGGTCTGACACCTGATAATACAATTCGTCAGACACAGAAAGTTCACAATTCCTGGCAAGGATCCCTTTTCAACTCGAAATGCAACATCAGACAGACAAACAGACAGACAGACAGACAGACAGACAAACAGACCGACAGACAGACAAACAGACAGACAGACAGACAGACAGACAAACAGATTATAGAATAACAATCTCAGGACAAGACATTGGAAGTCAAGTAATGGATTTGAGACAAGTTCAGAAGTAAGAGAAATGTCAAAGCGCACTAGGAGAGCCTCTATAATCAAGAGCGGAAGGTGGATATTTATCGACCTGGTGAAGTAAACAGACATCATCATCATCATCATCATCATCATCATCATCATCATTGAGTGCCGTCTCCGCATCGAAGGTTGGCTACCATGGAGCGCCACTCTGTCTCTTGCTTTGATGGTGCAGGTTATCATTAGTTGACTTGTCCATCTGTTGATGTTGCTCGTCCTTGTTAGTCTTGGTCTGCCTCTTTTACCTTCTATTTTTTCTTCCATTATTACTTTTATTAGGCTGTTGAGTCTATTAACATGCCCAAAATTTGCATTTGTCTTGTTCTAATTGTGTTTAGTTGTTTTCTTTTCATTTGTATTTGTTTTAAAACTTCATCGTTTGTTTTCTTTCTCTCTCTCTCTCTCTCTCTCTCTCTCTCTCTCTCTCTCTGCGATCAAGCCTCAATCAGAGTATGATTCCAGACTCTCTCATGAAGTCAGCTGTCTGTTTAAATGAATCGACTGCCCCATATAGTTTATCTTCCAGGGAGGTGGGTGTGGACCACATTGCTCTTCTCAGGTCTGTGTACTGGGGGCAATCCTGTAGAACATGTTTTGTAGTCATATTGTCCAGTGTACAGTGACATAGCCTGGTTGTACCTATTTTGAATTTGGTGAACATGTGATTTCTCATTCTATTGTGGCCAGTGCGTAGGCGAGGTATGATGACTTGATCCCTCCTTGATTGTTGGTGGTATCCGTCACTCTCGTTATGCTTTGGGTGTTCTCGTTTCCATTTTTCATGGAACTGACCCTTGAGGATAGATTTGGCTTCATCATAAATGAGCGGATGGTTGTCTTGTGGTAATCTCCCTCACTCTTTAGCTAATTTGTCTGCACGTTCGTTTCCGTGTATATTACAGTGTTACGGTATCCACTAAATGACCACTCTCTGGAAGTTATTGCATAGTTGGTCCAGGGTTGTTCTCAAGTCATCTAGTTCATTGTTCTTGTGGCTTTTTAGAGCTGATAGTACTGACAGTGCATCAGTCAGAATCACCAATTGATTGTGCATGTTATTTTTGTGTTGAATAGCCAGTGTTGCAGCATCTCTGGGGGCCTCAGCGTCTGCTTTAAAGTTGTTTGAGAATTTCTTTCTATCCAAATCTACCTACTCTTCTATAAATCCGCATTTCGAAGGCTTCAATTTTCTATTCTGTTTTCTTGTCTAATGTCCACGTCTCTGCACTATACATGAATATTGAGAAGATGTAACGTTTTTCTATTCTTAGTTTTCATTAAGTAATTGTTGTAGATCTTTAGGATTTTCTGCTAGTAGAACAGTATCATCAGCATATCTTTGGTTATTGATTATCTTCCCATTAATGTTTAGGCCTGGTATCTCAGTGATGTTTCTAAAATTTGCTCAGTGTATAGATTGAACAAGCTTGGTGATAGGATGCATCCCTGTCTTACTCCTCTTTTTATATCAATGGGTGTAGAGTTCTCCTTGTTATATTTTATTATTGCTGTTTGCTCCCAGTACAAATTACATATTAGTCGTATGCCGTAACCACACAACATGAGAATATTACATACATTGTCATGTAAACAGACATGAGAGTATTATAGCAAGCCATCAAATGTGAAACAGAGGACACACACAAAAAAAGAAAAGAAAATGAGAAAGAGAGACCGACCTAGAAAAACTCTAAGAAACTAGTATGTGAAGCAACAACAACAGCTATGAGCTCCTTTATCGAGATTAAAATGCACAAACATACCAATGCCATGTGGCGAAACACATTGCGGACCCTGTGCAAAGTGCGACGAAAAAAAGCTAAATTGTAATCGGACATGGAACGTTTGAAATGTTTGATCCATGCACGATTTCGGCTCAAAAGTTTTGTATAGTCATTAATACCAGTGAAGTATTTTAGTAATACATCTAGTAATATAGGTTATTGTTCTTGCATATAACTTAAATATTAGATTTTTTATACTTTCACATACTCGATAAACTAGTTTCAGCGTTTTAAGCTGCTGGTAAGTTTAACGTCTTAAACGGACAAACATTTACACTAGACAGATTAACGGACAGACTAACAGACAGACTAACAGACAGACTAACAGACAGACTAAAGGACAGACCAACAGACTCCTGCCGGTCAAGAAAAGGATAATTTATTGCATACAGACTCACAGAGCACTAACTAGTTGTGAATAAACACATTCCCTCACTGCTTGGAAATAAAGAGGTTCACTCATTGCATGTGAATAAACAGGTCCACTCACTGCTTGTGAATAAACAGGTCCACTCACTGCTTGTGAATAAAGAGGTCCACTCACTGCTTGTGAATAAACAGGTCCACTCACTGTTTGTGAATAAACAGGTCCACTCACTGCTTGTGAATAAAGAGGTCCACTCACTGCTTGTGAATAAACACATTCCCTCATTGCTTGTGAATAAAGAGGTCCACTCACTGCTTGTGAATAAAGAGGTCCACTCACTACTTGTGAATAAACAGGTCCACTCACTGCTTGTGAATAAACAGGTCCACTCACTGCTTGGGAATAAAAAGGTCCACTCACTGCTTGGGAATAAAGAGGTCCACTCACAGCTTGTGAAAAACGGTCCACTCACTGCTTGTGAATAAACAGGTTCACTCACTGCTTGTGAATAAACAGGTCCACTCACTGCTTGTAAATAAACAGGTCCACTCACTGCTTGTGGATAAACAGGTCCACTCACTGCTTGCCGATAAACAGGTCCACTTACTGTTTGTGAATAAACAGGTCCACTCACTGCTTGTGGATAAACAGGTCCACTCACTGCTTGTGAATAAACAGAGGCACTCACTGCTTGTAAATAAACAGAGGCACTCACTGCTTGTAAATAAACAGAGGCTCTCATTGCTTGTAAATAAACAGAGGCACTCACTGCTTGTAAATAAACAGAGGCACTCACTGCTTGTAAATAAACAGAGGCACTCACTGCTTGTAAATAAACAGAGGCACTCACTGCTTGTAAATAAACAGAGGCACTCACTGCTTGTAAATAAACAGAGGCAGCCACTGCTTGTAAATAAACAGAGGCACTCACTGCTTGTAAATAAACAGAGGCACTCACTGCTTGTAAATAAATAGGTCCACTCATTGCTTGTAAATAAACAGAGGCACTCACTGCTTGTAAATAAATAGGTCCACTCATTGCTTGTAAATAAACAGAGGCACTCACTGCGTGTAAATAAACAAAGGCACTCACTGCTTGTAAATAAACAGAGGCACTCACTGCTTGTAATTAAAGAAAGGCACTCACTGCTTGTAAATAAATAGGTCCACTCATTGCTTGTAAATAAACAGAGGCACTCACTGCTTGTAAATAAATAGGTCCACTCATTGCTTGTAAATAAACAGAGGCACTCACTGCTTGTAAATAAATAGGTCCGCTCACTGCTTGTAAATAAATAGGTCCGCTCACTGCTTCTAAATAAATAGGTCCGCTCACTGCTTGTAAATAAATAGGTCCGCTCACTGCTTGTAAATAAACAAAAGCACTCACTGCTTGTAAATAAACAGAGGCACTCACTGCTTGTAAATAAACAGAGGCACTCACTGCTTGTAAATAAATAGGTCCACTCATTGCTTGTAAATAAACAGAGGCACTCACTGCTTGTAAATAAACAGAGGCACACACTGCTTGTAAATAAACAGAGGCACTCACTGCTTGTAAATAAACAGAGGCACTCACTGCTTGTAAATAAACAGAGGCACTCATTGCTTGTAAATAAACAGAGGCACTCACTGCTTGTAAATAAACAGAGGCACTCACTGCTTGTAAATCAACAAAGGGACTCACTACATGTAAATATATATAAGTCCACACATTGCTGGTAAATAAACATAGCTACTCACTTATGTACAAGAAGTGCCACTCACTGCTTGTAAATAAACAAAGGCACTCACTACATGTAAATATATAGGTCCACTCATTGCTGGTAAATAAACATAGCTACTCACTCCTTATGTACAAAAAGTGCCACTCACTGCTGGTAAATAAACAGAGTTATTCATGTCCTGTGAATGAACAGATAAACTTACAGTTTGTGAATAAACAGAGTTATTCATGTCCTGTGAATGAACAGATAAACTTACAGTTTGTGAATAAACAGAGTTATTCATGCTTTGAATGAACAGATAAACTTACAGTTTGTGAATAAACAGAGTTATTCATGTCCTGTGAATGAACAGATAAACTTACAGTTGTGAATAAACAGAGTTATTCATGTCCTTTGAATGAACAGATAAACTTACAGTTTGTGAATAAACAGAGTTATTCATGTCCTGTGAATGAACAGATAAACTTACAGTTTGTGAATAAACAGAGTTATTCATGTCCTGTGAATGAACAGATAAACTTACAGTTTGTGAATAAACAGAGTTATTCATGTCCTGTGAATGAACAGATAAACTTACAGTTTGTGAATAAACAGAGTTATTCATGTCCTGTGAATGAACAGATAAACTTACAGTTTGTGAATAAACAGAGTTATTCATGTCCTGTGAATGAACAGATAAACTTACAGTTTGTGAATAAACAGAGTTATTCATGTCCTTTGAATGAACAGATAAACTTACAGTTTGTGAATAAACAGAGTTATTCATGTCCTGTGAATGAACAGATAAACTTACAGTTTGTGAATAAACAGAGTTATTCATGTCCTTTGAATGAACAGATAAACTTACAGTTTGTGAATAAACAGAGTTATTCATGTCCTGTGAATGAACAGATAAACTTACAGTTTGTGAATAAACAGAGTTATTCATGTCCTGTGAATGAACAGATAAACTTACAGTTTGTGAATAAACAGAGTTATTCATGTCCTGTGAATGAACAGATAAACTTACAGTTTGTGAATAAACAGAGTTATTCATGTCCTGTGAATGAACAGATAAACTTACAGTTTGTGAATAAACAGAGTTATTCATGTCCTTTGAATGAACAGATAAACTTACAGTTTGTGAATAAACAGAGTTATTCATGTCCTGTGAATGAACAGATAAACTTACAGTTTGTGAATAAACAGAGTTATTCATGTCCTGTGAATGAACAGATAAACTTACAGTTTGTGAATAAACAGAGTTATTCATGTCCTGTGAATGAACAGATAAACTTACAGTTTGTGAATAAACAGAGTTATTCATGTCCTGTGAATGAACAGATAAACTTACAGTTTGTGAATAAACAGAGTTATTCATGTCCTGTGAATGAACAGATAAACTTACAGTTTGTGAATAAACAGAGACATTTAGCACAGAGCAGATACCATACAAATCTTCTATATGTCGTCCACGAAACATGAAACAAAATTTCAAACATGTTCAACATGACGGAGAGAATTGTCTAACAAATACAGACATTCATCATCATCAACAAGGGAGCCGCGATAGCTTAGTGGTTAGTGAACTAGACTACAAAGGACAAGAGGTAGGGTTCGATCCCAACCGACGGCTTCCGGTTCACCAAGCATTTTGTGAGTACCAGATTTTTTTTCTGGGAAAGTAAAGCGGCACGGGTGTTAATACCGACCACAATACCCCCAAAATCATGTGCCGAAGGGCTGTAAATTTTATGGTCACCAACACCATATTCCCTATACGCCACCTGGTGTGACGGGGGTACTTTACTTTTTTATCATCATCAACATCATGTGCCATACCGTTTGGCGCATACGATCAAGTCTTTCCAAAATCTTTAATCCACAGTGCATCGTATCAGTTCTGTTGTTGACTGTTTGCCATGACACCAAGCTATCCAGTATATTCTCTCTTTGTCGTCCTCCATCTCTCGTTCCTTTTATTTTGCCAGTTGTAACCAAGTATTCCAACTTTCCTCTTCTCATGATGTGCCCGAAAAATGTTGATTGTTTCTTTCTGATGTTTTTAAGAGCTTCTTTTTTGTGTTGGCCTCTTTGAGAATTTCCTCATTTGATATTTTTAGCTGTCCAGGGAACTTTCAACATTCTTCTGAGAAATCCCATCTCTGTGGCCTCTAATTGTCTTTTCATTTGTTTGTCCACTGTCCATAATTTGCTTCCATAAATCAGAATTGGTTCTATATAGAAACGATGAACTCTCTTTCTCATTTTTATTGACATAGATTTGTTGCATAAGATATTTTTCATTTTCTGAAAAGCTATTTTGGCCTGAGCTATTCTGCTTTTTATTTCTGTGGTGCATCTCCCATCTGATGTTATTATGGTGCCCAAGTATTTGAAACGTTGCACTTGTTTCAGATTTGTCTTGTTTATTTTTATGCTGCATGATGTTGATGATTATTTCTTTGGTATGGCCATTACTTCTGTTTTCTTACTATTCAGACTGAGACCTTTTTTGTTGCTCTCTTTTTACTATTATGGTTATCATCTCTTGTAATTCATTCTCTGTTTCCGCTATTAAGACAGTGTCATCTGCATATCGCAAATTACTTATATTTTGTATATATAATTTCTCCATACATATTAAACAAATCTGATGAGAGCACATAACCTCGACAAACATCTAGTTTTATTTGTTGAAATATCCCCACATGGTTTCTAGTTCTTATGGCCGCTGTTTGTTGCCAGTACATGTTCTTTATTATTCTTAGATCTTTGCTGTCTACTTTTTTTTCTTCCTAAAATGTTGATCATTTTTCGGTGCTTTACTTTGTCAAATGCTTTGGTATAATCTATGAAACATAGATATGGATCTGTTTTAACCTCTATGGATCTTTCTACTAAAGATCTTATGATGTATATGGCATTGTTTGTTCCTTTATCTCTAGCAAAACCACACTGTTCATCTTAATACAATCTCTTTATTTAATCTCTTATACTCATTTTCATTTCCTTTATTTTTTCTTCTTGTATCAATTAACAGCAAAATGTCATCTGTCATCCATTTCTTTCTTGAATTTGTCCTCACGTGTGGTATGAACTCTTTTGATGTTTGTTGCATTGATTATTTGTGCATTTCCCATAGTTCATCAATGCTTTGAATCTTCTCTATTGCATTGTACCGGTTCTGAATTGTGATTTTATATTTGTCTTGCAACTTCTTGTCTGATTTGAGTAAATCTAAATTTAACTTGATGCTGACTGAGACTCGTTTTGCTGCTTTTAATTTTACTCTAAGCTTTCCCACAACTGGTACATGATCACTATTGCAATCTGCCCCAGGTCTAGTTTTCACACACACCAGACTGTTTCTAAACCTATTGCTTATCATTATATAATCAATTTGATTACTTGCGTTGTCTCCTGGGCTTTTCCATGTCCACAGACATCTTTGGTGTTGCTTAAACCAGGTGTTTCCTATCATCATGTTGTGTGTTCTTGCCCTGTCAATAAGTTTCTCACCTCTTTAATAACCAACTACTTCCCCAACTCTTTCATTCTTCTCGCCTAAGCCATAATAACCAACTACTTCCCCAACTCTTTCATTCCTCTCGCCTAAGCCATAATAACCAACTACTTCCCCAACTCTTTCATTACTCTCGTCTAAGCCATAATAACCAACTACTTCCCCAAAGCTTTCATTCCTCTCGTCTAAGCCATAATAACCAACTACTTCCCCAACTCTTTCATTCCTCTCGCCTAAGCCATAATAACCAACTACTTCCCCAACTCTTTCATTCCTCTCGCCTAAGCAATAATAACCAACTACTTCCCCAACTCTTTCATTCCTCTCGCCTAAGCCATAATAACCAACTACTTCCCCAACTCTTTCATTCCTCTCGCCTAAGCCATAATAACCAACTACCTCCCCAACTCTTTCATTCCTCTCGTCTAAGCCATAATGACCAACTACTTCCCCAACTCTTTCATTCCTCTCGTCTAAGCCATAATAACCAACTACTTCCCCAACTCTTTCATTCTTCTCGCCTAAGCCATAATAACCAACTACTTCCCCAACTCTTTCATTCCTCTCGTCTAAGCCATAATAACCAACTACTTCCCCAACTCTTTCATTCCTCTCGTCTAAGCCATAATGACCAACTACTTCCCCAACTCTTTCTTTCCTCTCGCCTAAGCCATAATGACCAACTACTTCCCCAACTCTTTCATTCCTCTCGCCTAAGCCATAATGACCAACTACTTCCCCAACTCTTTCATTCCTCTCGTCTAAGCCATAATGACCAACTACTTCTCCAACTCTTTCATTCCTCTCGTCTAAGCCATAATGACCAACTACTTCCCCAACTATTTCATTCCTCTCGTCTAAGCCATAATGACCAACTACTTCCCCAACTCTTTCATTCCTCTCGTCTAAGCCATAATGACCAACTACTTCCCCAACTCTTTCATTCCTCTCGTCTAAGCCATAATGACCAACTACTTCCCCAACTCTTTCATTCCTCTCGTCTAAGCCACAATGACCAACTACTTCCCCAACTCTTTCATTCCTCTCGTCTAAGCCACAATGACCAACTACTTCCCCAACTATTTCATTCCTGTCGTCTAAGCCATAATAACCAACTACTTCCCCAACTCTTTCTTTCCCACGTTTGCGTTGAGATCCCCTAGAACTATTATTTTTCCGACTTTAGAATAAAACACAACAGCACCGTAGGCTTTGAACCAGAGTCCTCTCTCTCCTGAGGTGGACGCCATACCTTCAGTTTATCCAGCCCCCTAAAACACACAATGTTACGTAGCAAGTGGGAAGGTGAGTCTTGGTGTTGAGAGTCGACATTTCCACTGCCAGACATTTTGTTGATGTTTACAAGAGCCTTATTCCTACAGGAGAAACGAAAGGTTGTGGAAGTTACATTCTAAATGGAAGTCGACAAAAGAAAAACATCAACAACTCACAAATACATGAACTCTTCTTTGAAACTGAGTTTATCACAACTCACATGATCTTATCACCTCTGTATGTATGTAAATGAGTATATCTCCTCTCAAAGTATAACAATAAGTTAATCCTTAATGGATTCCAAGAGTTTTTCTTCCCCCAATAGATCCCAATGGGTTGATCAAATCACAAAAGTTTCAAATGAATTGATGAGACATCAATAAACCTCAAAGAGTTTATCTCATTGCCTGTAGACTATAATCGGTTTATCATCTTTCTACAGATCTCAATGAGTTTATCAGTTCTCATCATATCCCAATGAGTTTATCATCTCTCAATATACCACAATAAAAACTGTTTATAGAGATCAGTTAATATATCGGCTCCGATCAATGGGTCCCAATGAGTTCACCATCTCTCAAAAGATCACAAAGAGCGTATCAGATTTATATAGATCTCAAATAATATATCATCACCCAATTGATTCCAATTAGTTTATATCTCTCAATAAACCCCAACGAGTTTTTCAACTTTCACTAGATCTCTACACATTTTGCAGCTGCCTATAAATTTCAGTAAATGTATCATTTTTATTTTGCGTCTCCGCGTGTATGTAGACGAGGATTATTACTTCTTCTCTAGCAATCACGATCTGGTCATTTTACAGCAACATCTGGGGCATGGTACACTCAGGATCAGGCTTCACGCCTTCTCGTGGACTGACTTCGCGTTGTGTTTCTGTACTTGACAACTCCAGACTCGTTCATCGCAGGATCAGTCACCCTTCCAACACAGCAAGTAACAACACCAGGAATAATAAACAACAGTTTAATACATTAACAGCTTGCACATACTGCCATGGCGTCCGCCACTAAGTCATGTATGATAACCAATTGTAAACAAGAACTTCTCTGGACAGATATACTGGTGCATCAATAAATGCTTCACAATGATATGATTCACACCCCATGTTCACACCTCACAGCTAACTGCTGTTGACGATTTCTACAAAGGCACCTGGCACATAGCCCACAGTGCATATGAACACTTTACTCCTACTGAAAGATTCGAATCGATAATCACGGCACACAGCCGATAGTTCATCCTGAAACCTTAACACTGATGAAGGCCTCTAGTTATTTGATAACGGCACTCAGCCGACAGTCACATTGAACTCTTGCTAATAATGAAGAGTCCTATATTGATAATCACGGCACTCAGCCGATAGTTCATCTTGAAACCTTAATACTGATGAAGGCCTCTAGTTATTTGATAACGGCACTCAGCCGACAGTCACATTGAACTCTTGCTAATAATGAAGAGTCCTATATTGATAATCACGGCACTCAGCCGACAGTCACATTGAACTCTTGCTAATAATGAAGAGTCCTATATTGATAATCACGGCACTCAGCCGATAGTTCATCTTGAAACCTTAATACTGATGAAGGCCTCTAGTTTCTGTCCTAATGGCACACAGCCGACAGTTCAACTTGATATGCATTGTCTACTGATGAAGAATTCTAAATTCTGTCCTAATGGCACACAGCCGACAGTTCAACTTGATATGCATTGTCTACTGATGCAGATTTCTAAATTCTGTCCTAATGGCACACAGCCGACAGTTCAACTTGATATGCATTGTCTACTGATGCAGATTTCTAAATTCTGTCCTAATGGCACACAGCCGACAGTTCAACTTGATATGCATTGTCTACTGATGCAGATTTCTAAATTCTGTCCTAATGGCACACAGCCGACAGTTCAACTTGACATGCATCGTCTACTGATGCAGATTTCTAAATTCTGTCCTAATGGCACACAGCCGACAGTTCAACTTGATATGCATCTTCTACTGATGAAGATTTCTAAATTCTGTCCTAATGGCACACAGCCGACAGTTCATCTTGATATGCCTTGTCTACATTAGACCTAGTTGCAATTAACTAACTTAGCTATCTCTCACTTGATGACTAGCCTGTTACTACGATCATCAGATCACTAGTTGTTTTAATCTATCTCTACCGTAACTTAGTGACTCAACTATCTAGTTCGACTACTGGCCACACACTAACCTGTAACCCAGAATCTGTTTCATACTGTTCCTTGCCCACAGTCTCGTTGTGTCCTGTCGGACACCACGTCTGCATCTGGCCTCGACTCAAGCTCTAATGAATTCTATTCTGCCCTTAGCCTCGACTCAAGCTCGACTGAATTATGTTCTCCCCTAGTTCTTTCTCTTCAATTTCGTTCACACCTGTCCCTCGCCTTGCACGCTTTTCTACCAATTCACCGCGCCCTAATTACATCTAGTGTTCCCATTATCTCCCCTCTCAACATCTCCTTAATTTTCATCATTACGTCCCCTTGACCACATCTCCCACCTATCACTCTTCTTCACCACCTTCCTACCCCTTTTTAGTTATTTATCCATCATAATAACTAATGTGTCCTATCATCTTCTTAATTTTCACTCTAACTTCTAATCGGAGCCGCCTTCACAATTTCCGTCAGGGCCCTATCTCTATTACTCCCCTTAACATTTAACATTTTGTCTCCGTTTGTCAGTATTTTCTTCTAGTTCACAGACCTCATATATGGGCCCTATGAAATCTGTAGACTAGGTCTCTGTCTCTTGTCTATCTCTCATCGTCACCCTTTCTAATCTCTCACTATTCCTATTCCTACATTGCTCATTGCAATATTCTCTTATTGTTTACACAATATTTCTTTTGTGTAGCCTAATTTCCACCGGAACACATTGCCGGGACTACACCTTTCTACTTACCTCGTTCTCATAGGCTCCTACTTGTTGCCTACTTACTCTATGTAGCCCAATTCTTCCGATTGGTACTTCGCTACATCTCCTTTTTCTTTCTCTTTGTAGTCTAATCACTCTCAGACTAGTACTCCGCTACCCCTCAACTGTTTCTACTCTTCTGTCGTCGTCTCCAGTCTCTCTCACCTAATATACTCCACCTCCATCTCCTCCTATTCTGTACTCTTAACTATTATATCTGTGTTCTATAATTCACTATTATTCTATTCTTATTCAGCCAATCCGTACCTAGCACCATCATTCTATTCATTTTTTTCTTATTATTACAAATTTTTGTTGCATTTTACACTTCCCTATCTGTATTTCTATCCATGCTTCTCCTACCACCTGTAACTGTTGTCCACTTATGGATTCCAGTTGCTTTGTTGTTTTATATATTCTCCCTTTTTCTTTTAGCATCCTATATGCACTTTCTTTAATGACACTGATGGTCGCTCCCGTGTCTATCATTGCCCTAAATTTGTGCTTCTTTATCTGTACTATACACGAGCATGGATCCCCTCTTCTTCTATATTGTCCAATTTGTTCAGGCTTTGTTTGTGTACTCAAAATCGCCTGGTTCTTTGAGTACCTGATCCGTTTCCCGCGAACTGATATTTTCCTTGTCTCTCTTGTCTACCTCCTCTTTCTCTACATTGTCTAACAATATGTCCTCTCCTTCCACAGCCGTAACACCTTCTCACTTCTTGTACTGTATTGATTACTCTTGTTTCTCTTTGTCGTTCTCTTCCTAGTCTCACCTGATCCACCTCCATTGGACTTTCTTGGCTGTATACCATCCTCGTTTGTTTATGTTGTCTTTGTTCCTCCTCAAATCTTTTTGTTAACCCTTCTTCTTCAGCTGCCGCATTTATCAACTGGGAAATTGTTGATAATCTTTTTCTTGCCAGCATCAATTTTAACCCTTTATCCCGAATTCCTTCTATGAATTTTGCTATCAATAGTTTATTCACCTGTTCTGATTCTACTCCTGCTCCAAACCCAGTTTGTGCCATTTCTCTCACCCTCTCTCCATACTCCTGTATTGTTTCATCTCTTCCTTGTTGCGCCCCTGATAATTGCATTATTGCATGTTGCTCATCTCTATATTTCCCATAACGCTTTGCTAAATAGAGTTTGAAGTCTTGCCATGACTCCTCTTGCACTTCTTCTATTCTCCTTCTCACGCAATTAGCTACTCCACCTTGACTCGTGGCCACTGCCAATTCCTTCCATTCCATTTGCGCTAAGTGCTTGCATTTCCCCCAGAATTCTATAGCTTGTATCCATTCTTCAAATTTTCCTGGGTCTCCCAGAAACAATGGTACTCTTCTTGTTATTTCCTGCATTTGTAGATTACCACCTAATCTCTCTACCACTTCCCCCATCTTTTGCATAGCCTGCCACATTAACCCTTCCTGCTTCATTCCCTCCATTTCCTATTTAAGTCTATCAGCTAATAGATTCAATATATCAGTCCCAAAATGAGTTCAATATTCTAACACTTTTTCTTTTCACTTCAATATTCCCAAATTTTCAATCAATAATTTCTCTTTTCAATCTCCAATCACAATTTTACAATTCAGTACCTCAACAAAAAAATTTTCAATCAACCATTTTACCATTCAGTAGCTCAAAAATGTTTCATCAACAGACCAATATTTTGTATAGTCAATTCAACATCAACAATTTTACAATTCAGTAGCTCAAAAATGTGTCATCAACAGACCAATATTTTGTATAGTCAATTCAACATCCACTATTTTACAATTCAGTAGCTCAAAAATGTGTCATCAACAGACCAATATTGTGTATAGTTAATTCAACATCAACAATTTTACAATTCAGTGGCTCCAAAAAAATTTTGCCAATCAATGATTTTTCTGCTCACTACAAAAACAACCAATTTCACAATTTGGTATAACCACTTTCCAATTAATTAACCTGTAATAAATTTTTTTTTTTTTCAGTACAAACTCACCAGATTTACAATTCCATAAAAATTCCAATCACTGGACCAGCAATAATTGTTCTAATTAATACAAAAGTCACAACTTCTACATTTCAATATAACCAACCAAACACAATTCAATCAATCACTCGCAATAATTTTCTATTCCCTATAGAATTTACTATTTTACAATTCAATATAAAAAAAAAACATTCTCAATTAATTGATCTACAGAAAAAAAATTTTTTTTTTCTATTCCACTATCTCCGGTCTGTTTGTCCTTTGTGTTGTGATCTATTTTTTTTTCTTCACCCTATTATTATACTTGATATCCCATCAGCCTTATTTACTTCAATACTCCTCAGCACCAACAGGATACCTTTGTTCTATTTTTCTAGCGACATCTGCTGTTTTAACTTACCTTTGTATAAAATGTTCCCCTACAAAAATGTTCACTGATTAGTACACTTTATATTATATCCTTATTGATTTACCCTCTTATTTATATTGAGGTGAACGAACAAAAATGCACCCGTATATATAACAATTTCGAATTTAATAGCAAGACAAATTCAGTTCACTATACCAGAACTTTTCCAAGTTTAATACCTGCACACAAAAATTTGTTAATTCAATACTCAGGAACTTCCCAATACATTACACCAAGGAGAATGTCAATTCAATACACAAGCAGTTTTTCAATTCAATACACCACTAATTTTTCCCAGTTCAATCCACAAGAAAATGTTCATTTCAATATACCAAAAATATATTCAATTCATTACACCAGCAATTTTTCAATTCCATATACACAAAATTTTCAATTCAATATCAGCCAATATTCAATTCATTACACAAGCACTTTTTCAATGTAATACCCCAATAATTTTCATAATAAGTTATCTATTCAATACTGGGTACAAATAATAATACATAAATATTATTATATGGGGAACTTCCGAGGCGATAATAGGGAATAATAGAACAAAGAAGCATGTGTTAGCACTCGGAAAAATTGACAGACAAACAACAATAGAAAAAAACGAAGAACAATATATGGTCCGAAGTGGGATCGAACCCGTACTCAGTGGCACCGCGCCTTGCCACGAGAAGCCGAACGCTTGGCACACTACCACGCAGCCAACAAATTGCGTGGTAGTGTGCCAAGCGTTCGGCTTCTCGTGGCAAGGCGCGGTGCCACTGAGTACGGGTTCGATCCCACTTCGGACCATATATTGTTCTTCGTTTTTTTCTATTGTTGTTTGTCTGTCAATTTTTCCGAGTGCTAACACATGCTTCTTTGTTCTATTATTCCCTATCTATTCAATACACAACTTTTCCCTTTGTTAATACACACTGAACACTCAAGAACAAAATTGTCTTTTTATTAATTATGTACTTAATTAATTCTTACTACTCCTGTGTTGAAGTTGGCCGCTTCTGTCGCTGCTGTTGTGGACGTTGGTGACCGTTCTGCGCAGGTCGCAGGTCCAATTATGTAGACGATTATTATTACTTCTTCTCTAGCAATCACGATCTGGTCATTTTACAGCAACATCTGGGGCATGGTACACTCAGGATCAGGCTTCACGCCTTCTCGTGGACTGACTTCGCGTTGTGTTTCTGTACTTGACAACTCCAGACTCGTTCATCGCAGGATCAGTCACCCTTCCAACACAGCAAGTAACAACACCAGGAATAATAAACAACAGTTTAATACATTAACAGCTTGCACATACTGCCATGGCGTCCGCCACTAAGTCATGTATGATAACCAATTGTAAACAAGAACTTCTCTGGACAGATATACTGGTGCATCAATAAATGCTTCACAATGATATGATTCACACCCCATGTTCACACCTCACAGCTAACTGCTGTTGACGATTTCTACAAAGGCACCTGGCACATAGCCCACAGTGCATATGAACACTTTACTCCTACTGAAAGATTTGAATCGATAATCACGGCACACAGCCGATAGTTCATCCTGAAACCTTAACACTGATGAAGGCCTCTAGTTATTTGATAACGGCACTCAGCCGACAGTCACATTGAACTCTTGCTAATAATGAAGAGTCCTATATTGATAATCACGGCACTCAGCCGATAGTTCATCTTGAAACCTTAATACTGATGAAGGCCTCTAAATTATTTGATAACGGCACTCAGCCGACAGTCATATTGAACTCTTGCTAATAATGAAGAGTCCTATATTGATAATCACGGCACTCAGCCGATAGTTCATCTTGAAACCTTAATACTGATGAAGGCCTCTAGTTATTTGATAACGGCACTCAGCCGACAGTCACATTGAACTCTTGCTAATAATGAAGAGTCCTATATTGATAATCACGGCACTCAGCCGACAGTCACATTGAACTCTTGCTAATAATGAAGAGTCCTATATTGATAATCACGGCACTCAGCCGATAGTTCATCTTGAAACCTTAATACTGATGAAGGCCTCTAGTTTCTGTCCTAATGGCACACAGCCGACAGTTCAACTTGATATGCATTGTCTACTGATGAAGAATTCTAAATTCTGTCCTAATGGCACACAGCCGACAGTTCAACTTGATATGCATTGTCTACTGATGCAGATTTCTAAATTCTGTCCTAATGGCACACAGCCGACAGTTCAACTTGATATGCATTGTCTACTGATGCAGATTTCTAAATTCTGTCCTAATGGCACACAGCCGACAGTTCAACTTGATATGCATTGTCTACTGATGCAGATTTCTAAATTCTGTCCTAATGGCACACAGCCGACAGTTCAACTTGACATGCATCGTCTACTGATGCAGATTTCTAAATTCTGTCCTAATGGCACACAGCCGACAGTTCAACTTGATATGCATCTTCTACTGATGAAGATTTCTAAATTCTGTCCTAATGGCACACAGCCGACAGTTCATCTTGATATGCCTTGTCTACATTAGACCTAGTTGCAATTAACTAACTTAGCTATCTCTCACTTGATGACTAGCCTGTTACTACGATCATCAGATCACTAGTTGTTTTAATCTATCTCTACCGTAACTTAGTGACTCAACTATCTAGTTCGACTACTGGCCACACACTAACCTGTAACCCAGAATCTGTTTCATACTGTTCCTTGCCCACAGTCTCGTTGTGTCCTGTCGGACACCACGTCTGCATCTGGCCTCGACTCAAGCTCTAATGAATTCTATTCTGCCCTTAGCCTCGACTCAAGCTCGACTGAATTATGTTCTCCCCTAGTTCTTTCTCTTCAATTTCGTTCACACCTGTCCCTCGCCTTGCACGCTTTTCTACCAATTCACCGCGCCCTAATTACATCTAGTGTTCCCATTATCTCCCCTCTCAACATCTCCTTAATTTTCATCATTACGTCCCCTTGACCACATCTCCCACCTATCACTCTTCTTCACCACCTTCCTACCCCTTTTTAGTTATTTATCCATCATAATAACTAATGTGTCCTATCATCTTCTTAATTTTCACTCTAACTTCTAATCGGAGCCGCCTTCACAATTTCCGTCAGGGCCCTATCTCTATTACTCCCCTTAACATTTAACATTTTGTCTCCGTTTGTCAGTATTTTCTTCTAGTTCACAGACCTCATATATGGGCCCTATGAAATCTGTAGACTAGGTCTCTGTCTCTTGTCTATCTCTCATCGTCACCCTTTCTAATCTCTCACTATTCCTATTCCTACATTGCTCATTGCAATATTCTCTTATTGTTTACACAATATTTCTTTTGTGTAGCCTAATTTCCACCGGAACACATTGCCGGGACTACACCTTTCTACTTACCTCGTTCTCATAGGCTCCTACTTGTTGCCTACTTACTCTATGTAGCCCAATTCTTCCGATTGGTACTTCGCTACATCTCCTTTTTCTTTCTCTTTGTAGTCTAATCACTCTCAGACTAGTACTCCGCTACCCCTCAACTGTTTCTACTCTTCTGTCGTCGTCTCCAGTCTCTCTCACCTAATATACTCCACCTCCATCTCCTCCTATTCTGTACTCTTAACTATTATATCTGTGTTCTATAATTCACTATTATTCTATTCTTATTCAGCCAATCCGTACCTAGCACCATCATTCTATTCATTTTTTCTTATTATTACAAATTTTTGTTGCATTTTACACTTCCCTATCTGTATTTCTATCCATGCTTCTCCTACCACCTGTAACTGTTGTCCACTTATGGATTCCAGTTGCTTTGTTGTTTTATATATTCTCCCTTTTTCTTTTAGCATCCTATATGCACTTTCTTTAATGACACTGATGGTCGCTCCCGTGTCTATCATTGCCCTAAATTTGTGCTTCTTTATCTGTACTATACACGAGCATGGATCCCCTCTTCTTCTATATTGTCCAATTTGTTCAGGCTTTGTTTGTGTACTCAAAATCGCCTGGTTCTTTGAGTACCTGATCCGTTTCCCGCGAACTGATATTTTCCTTGTCTCTCTTGTCTACCTCCTCTTTCTCTACATTGTCTAACAATATGTCCTCTCCTTCCACAGCCGTAACACCTTCTCACTTCTTGTACTGTATTGATTACTCTTGTTTCTCTTTGTCGTTCTCTTCCTAGTCTCACCTGATCCACCTCCATTGGACTTTCTTGGCTGTATACCATCCTCGTTTGTTTATGTTGTCTTTGTTCCTCCTCAAATCTTTTTGTTAACCCTTCTTCTTCAGCTGCCGCATTTATCAACTGGGAAATTGTTGATAATCTTTTTCTTGCCAGCATCAATTTTAACCCTTTATCCCGAATTCCTTCTATGAATTTTGCTATCAATAGTTTATTCACCTGTTCTGATTCTACTCCTGCTCCAAACCCAGTTTGTGCCATTTCTCTCACCCTCTCTCCATACTCCTGTATTGTTTCATCTCTTCCTTGTTGCGCCCCTGATAATTGCATTATTGCATGTTGCTCATCTCTATATTTCCCATAACGCTTTGCTAAATAGAGTTTGAAGTCTTGCCATGACTCCTCTTGCACTTCTTCTATTCTCCTTCTCACGCAATTAGCTACTCCACCTTGACTCGTGGCCACTGCCAATTCCTTCCATTCCATTTGCGCTAAGTGCTTGCATTTCCCCCAGAATTCTATAGCTTGTATCCATTCTTCAAATTTTCCTGGGTCTCCCAGAAACAATGGTACTCTTCTTGTTATTTCCTGCATTTGTAGATTACCACCTAATCTCTCTACCACTTCCCCCATCTTTTGCATAGCCTGCCACATTAACCCTTCCTGCTTCATTCCCTCCATTTCCTATTTAAGTCTATCAGCTAATAGATTCAATACATCAGTCCCAAAATGAGTTCAATATTCTAACACTTTTTCTTTTCACTTCAATATTCCCAAATTTTCAATCAATAATTTCTCTTTTCAATCTCCAATCACAATTTTACAATTCAGTACCTCAACAAAAAAATTTTCAATCAACCATTTTACCATTCAGTAGCTCAAAAATGTTTCATCAACAGACCAATATTTTGTATAGTCAATTCAACATCAACAATTTTACAATTCAGTAGCTCAAAAATGTGTCATCAACAGACCAATATTTTGTATAGTCAATTCAACATCCACTATTTTACAATTCAGTAGCTCAAAAATGTGTCATCAACAGACCAATATTGTGTATAGTTAATTCAACATCAACAATTTTACAATTCAGTGGCTCCAAAAAAATTTTGCCAATCAATGATTTTTCTGCTCACTACAAAAACAACCAATTTCACAATTTGGTATAACCACTTTCCAATTAATTAACCTGTAATAAATTTTTTTTTTTTTCAGTACAAACTCACCAGATTTACAATTCCATAAAAATTCCAATCACTGGACCAGCAATAATTGTTCTAATTAATACAAAAGTCACAACTTCTACATTTCAATATAACCAACCAAACACAATTCAATCAATCACTCGCAATAATTTTCTATTCCCTATAGAATTTACTATTTTACAATTCAATATAAAAAAAAAACATTCTCAATTAATTGATCTACAAAAAAAAAATTTTTTTTTTTCTATTCCACTATCTCCGGTCTGTTTGTCCTTTGTGTTGTGATCTATTTTTTTTTCTTCACCCTATTATTATACTTGATATCCCATCAGCCTTATTTACTTCAATACTCCTCAGCACCAACAGGATACCTTTGTTCTATTTTTCTAGCGACATCTGCTGTTTTAACTTACCTTTGTATAAAATGTTCCCCTACAAAAATGTTCACTGATTAGTACACTTTATATTATATCCTTATTGATTTACCCTCTTATTTATATTGAGGTGAACGAACAAAAATGCACCCGTATATATAACAATTTCGAATTTAATAGCAAGACAAATTCAGTTCACTATACCAGAACTTTTCCAAGTTTAATACCTGCACACAAAAATTTGTTAATTCAATACTCAGGAACTTCCCAATACATTACACCAAGGAGAATGTCAATTCAATACACAAGCAGTTTTTCAATTCAATACACCACTAATTTTTCCCAGTTCAATCCACAAGAAAATGTTCATTTCAATATACCAAAAATATATTCAATTCATTACACCAGCAATTTTTCAATTCCATATACACAAAATTTTCAATTCAATATCAGCCAATATTCAATTCATTACACAAGCACTTTTTCAATGTAATACCCCAATAATTTTCATAATAAGTTATCTATTCAATACTGGGTACAAATAATAATACATAAATATTATTATATGGGGAACTTCCGAGGCGATAATAGGGAATAATAGAACAAAGAAGCATGTGTTAGCACTCGGAAAAATTGACAGACAAACAACAATAGAAAAAAACGAAGAACAATATATGGTCCGAAGTGGGATCGAACCCGTACTCAGTGGCACCGCGCCTTGCCACGAGAAGCCGAACGCTTGGCACACTACCACGCAGCCAACAAATTGCGTGGTAGTGTGCCAAGCGTTCGGCTTCTCGTGGCAAGGCGCGGTGCCACTGAGTACGGGTTCGATCCCACTTCGGACCATATATTGTTCTTCGTTTTTTTCTATTGTTGTTTGTCTGTCAATTTTTCCGAGTGCTAACACATGCTTCTTTGTTCTATTATTCCCTATCTATTCAATACACAACTTTTCCCTTTGTTAATACACACTGAACACTCAAGAACAAAATTGTCTTTTTATTAATTATGTACTTAATTAATTCTTACTACTCCTGTGTTGAAGTTGGCCGCTTCTGTCGCTGCTGTTGTGGACGTTGGTGACCGTTCTGCGCAGGTCGCAGGTCCAATTATGTAGACGATTATTATTACTTCTTCTCTAGCAATCACGATCTGGTCATTTTACAGCAACATCTGGGGCATGGTACACTCAGGATCAGGCTTCACGCCTTCTCGTGGACTGACTTCGCGTTGTGTTTCTGTACTTGACAACTCCAGACTCGTTCATCGCAGGATCAGTCACCCTTCCAACACAGCAAGTAACAACACCAGGAATAATAAACAACAGTTTAATACATTAACAGCTTGCACATACTGCCATGGCGTCCGCCACTAAGTCATGTATGATAACCAATTGTAAACAAGAACTTCTCTGGACAGATATACTGGTGCATCAATAAATGCTTCACAATGATATGATTCACACCCCATGTTCACACCTCACAGCTAACTGCTGTTGACGATTTCTACAAAGGCACCTGGCACATAGCCCACAGTGCATATGAACACTTTACTCCTACTGAAAGATTCGAATCGATAATCACGGCACACAGCCGATAGTTCATCCTGAAACCTTAACACTGATGAAGGCCTCTAGTTATTTGATAACGGCACTCAGCCGACAGTCACATTGAATGCTAATAATGAAGAGTCCTATATTGATAATCACGGCACTCAGCCGATAGTTCATCTTGAAACCTTAATACTGATGAAGGCCTCTAAATTATTTGATACGGCATCAGCCGACAGTCACATTGAACTCTTGCTAATAATGAAGAGTCCTATATTGATAATCACGGCACTCAGCCGATAGTTCATCTTGAAATAATACTGATGAAGGCCTCTAGTTATTTGATAACGGCACTCAGCCGACAGTCACATTGAACTCTTGCTAATAATGAAGAGTCCTATATTGATAATCACGGCACTCAGCCGACAGTCACATTGAACTTGCTAATAATGAAGAGTCCTATATTGATAATCACGGCACTCAGCCGATAGTTCATCTTGAAACCTTAATACTGATGAAGGCCTCTAGTTCTGTCCTAATGGCACACAGCCGACAGTTCAACTTGATATGCATTGTCTACTGATGAAGAATTCTAAATTCTGTCCTAATGGCACACAGCCGACAGTTCAACTTGATATGCATTGTCTACTGATGCAGATTTCTAAATTCTGTCCTAATGGCACACAGCCGACAGTTCAACTTGATATGCATTGTCTACTGATGCAGATTTCTAAATTCTGTCCTAATGGCACACAGCCGACAGTTCAACTTGATATGCATTGTCTACTGATGCAGATTTCTAAATTCTGTCCTAATGGCACACAGCCGACAGTTCAACTTGACATGCATCGTCTACTGATGCAGATTTCTAAATTCTGTCCTAATGGCACACAGCCGACAGTTCAACTTGATATGCATCTTCTACTGATGAGATTTCTAAATTCTGTCCTAATGGCACACAGCCGACAGTTCATCTTGATATGCCTTGTCTACATTAGACCTAGTTGCAATTAACTAACTTAGCTATCTCTCACTTGATGACTAGCCTGTTACTACGATCATCAGATCACTAGTTGTTTTAATCTATCTCTACCGTAACTTAGTGACTCAACTATCTAGTTCGACTACTGGCCACACACTAACCTGTAACCCAGAATCTGTTTCATACTGTTCCTTGCCCACAGTCTCGTTGTGTCCTGTCGGACACCACGTCTGCATCTGGCCTCGACTCAAGCTCTAATGAATTCTATTCTGCCCTTAGCCTCGACTCAAGCTCGACTGAATTATGTTCTCCCGTAGTTCTTTCTCTTCAATTTCGTTCACACCTGTCCCTCGCCTTGCACGCTTTTCTACCAATTCACCGCGCCCTAATTACATCTAGTGTTCCCATTATCTCCCCTCTCAACATCTCCTTAATTTTCATCATTACGTCCCCTTGACCACATCTCCCACCTATCACTCTTCTTCATGTATTATATAATGATTGTTTGGCAATATCTTTTGAAAGCTCCAACAGAACCCTCCCCCCCCCTATTTTTTTTTACCTGCCTCTATCCCTGCTCGTCTGATAACGACATCTATAGCTGTATTATACCACAATAAGAAATTATCCGTGAGCTGGTGGCATGTGCTGACAGAACTACCATCAACATGTTTACTTTACCTCAAATATATGTCCGTTGTATATCATTATCATGTGTCATACTGGGTCTTGTAGGTGATTGTATTATTTGATAATTCTATCCACTATGCATCGTATCAATTATGTTGCTGACTGCGGGGCACTACCAAGCTCTCTAGTACCTTCTCTCCTCATAGTCAGCGATGTATCTGTCCATGGTATTTACCTGTTGTAACCAGGTATTCCAACGTTCCTCTTCTCTCCTCATAGTCAGCGATGTATCTGTCCATGGTATTTACCTGTTGTAACCAGGTATTCCAACGTTCCTCTTCTCTCCTCATAGTCAGCGATGTATCTGTCCATGCTATTTACCTGTTGTAACCAGGTATTCCAACGTTCCTCTTCTCTCCTCATAGTCAGCGATGTATCTGTCCATGCTATTTACCTGTTGTAACCAGGTATTCCAACGTTCCTCTTCTCTCCTCATAGTCAGCGATGTATCTGTCCATGCTATTTACCTGTTGTAACCAGGTATTCCAACGTTCCTCTTCTCTCCTCATAGTCAGCGATGTATCTGTCCATGCTATTTACCTGTTGTAACCAAGTATTCCAACGTTCCTCTTCTCACGACGAGCTGAAAAAGACGTCGATTATTTTGTCCTGATGTTTCTAGGAGCACTCTCTTTGTTTTGTCCTGATGTTTCTAGGAGCACTCTCTTTGTTTTGTCCTGATGTTTCTAGGAGCACTCTCTTTGTTTTGTCCTGATGTTTCTAGGAGCACTCTCTTTGTTTTGTCCTGATGTTTCTAGGAGCACTCTCTTTGTTTTGTCCTGATGTTTCTAGGAGCACTCTCTTTTTTTGGCCTGATGTTTCTAGGAGCACTCTCTTTGTTTTGTCCTGATGTTTCTAGGAGCACTCTCTTTGTTTTGGCCTCTTTGTTAATTTCTCTTTTGTTGTGTTTCCAGGAAACTCTCCACATTCTTCTGAGAAAAATCATCTCTGTGGCTTCCAAAAGTATTCTCATTTCTTTGTTTACTGTCCACGATTAGCTTCCATCGGTCATAACCGGCACTATAGAGTACAGATGAGCTGACTTTCTTATTTCTTTTGACATAGACTTGCTGTATAAGATGTGTTTTTGTTTTTCATTTTCTGAATTGCTACTTTGACCTGTGCTATTCTTTTTTTTTTTTGTGCGAGGCATCTTTCGTCTGATGTTTTTATTGTGGTCAACATTTTGAGGCTCGACACTTGTTTCAGATTTGTTCCGCTTATTTTTATGTTGCATGATTTTACTGGTTGTTTATACGATATAACAGTTACTTGTGTAAAGGGAGACAGCAAAACGACATCTGTAAATAGCAGAACAGACATTAGATATGAAACTGTTTGGTTGGTGATGATCGTCCATTTGTGTTCTCAAAAACCGAACAGTTTCAAAGTTGACTGATAACATATCACATATATTGTAACACAGAGAAGACAGTTAATATAAATATGAATGCTTAGTAAACACTTATAGTCCGTTCAGATTCGTTTGCCGAGATGTTATGATTTATAATTCAAAAAGTTCTTGATGATTTCACATGATTTTTGGCATACGGTGTTAAAATGTCCATGTCACGAGAACATATGTGTTACTCGATGTCTAGCTATAACGGTTTTCTTAAAGCGGCGAATTCCTTTGATCTTTGCCCATGTAACTATTATTTTGACCCTAATCAAAATGTTTTACAGTAATCTAGTGCAACGATGACCCATAGGCGTGTCCATAAAATTTTACTTGGTGGCAAGTATACAAATTTTAAATTATATATAGAACTTTTGTTCGTAGAGTCAATTTGATATAGTTCCATGCTCTTGGTGTGAGTTTCCCAAATGTTGTCGCTGCCTTTCAAATACGTACATTTATTTCCTCATCTAAGGAAAGTGTGGCTGTAATAGGGGATCCAAGATAGCTGAACTTCTGTACTGACTCAAGCAGGCTTCCATTCAAAGTAATGGTTGTTGGTTTGCTCATAACATATTTTTGATTGCTTGGGTGGTCTTGAACAATAAACTGTTTAACAAATCAACTAGGAAATTTTGCAAATCAAACTATTTATCTGTAGACTTAATCAGAGTAATGATCATTCAGAATCAGACGAGTCAAATAGGTCGATTACTGCTTTCAGCTGAACAAACAACAAACCATCCTTTTTCCAATATTCCTCTTCTTGTCGCAACACATGATCCTCACATTTTACCCAGTAGTCTTTATTTATATTTGATAGCGCCTGATTTGTAAGTGTCTCAACATCGCATAATTTGAAAGTTTTATTTGTATATGCTACGTGTCCTTTAACTTTTGCCCAAACTAGTTCTATAGGATTTAAGTGTGCATGATATGGAGGTAGTCTCAAACATCTATGGCCATGTTCTTGAATTAACTTGTCTATTTTAAATATCTTTGTACGTTGTGTCTGTTTTACAAGGCTAAGCAATTCGGGTTTCAAGTAGCTGTCGTTAACTTGTATGTGTTCTTTTATGAGCCACGTTTTGATTGCATCTTTTGTACTTGATGATGTTGGGATTCTATCTTCTACGTCAACTACGTTATGGTATGAAGCATTGTCCATTATCAGACAAGAAGGTCGATCTAATATTGGAAGGATACTTTTCTCGATCCAGTCTTTAAATATGTGCCCATTCATTTCGGAGTGGTAGTCTCTATTGTCTATGGATTTTGAAATGAAAACGAGATGAGCATTCTGCAACAATCCATTATGTCTGCTACCTGCATGTGCAACTATCAAACGTTGCCCTTTACTGCTTGGTACTGATCTTTTAATACTTCCATCTGCTAACTGCCATTCCTTTTCATTTGTATGATGAGCGTTGATCCAAGTTTCATCTATATATGGCCCTTTTCGTCTTGTCAGACGGTCTAGTGGAGGCTATTGCGTATTTTTTTGAGGTATTGTTTTTGCCGAACAGCTTCTCTCGTGGCTAATTCTACCAATGTTTGACAAACACACGCGGTCACATAATGAACAGGTCAGGCTCGCTGGTCCACAGGGTTTACCATCCTTTTTCATGAGTCTCTTCTCTTCTAAGTCCTGTCTTAGAACAGTCTCAAATGTTGTTATACCGTTCCTTATACGTGCTCTCCATGATGTGCGATCACTTGCCAGATGTTGCCAGTCGTTTTCACAGATGGCGAAGTCTTTCAGAGATGATTTGCAGATATCTCTATATCGTAGTTTAGGTCTGCCGATTTGTCGTTTTCCGTGTTTTAGCTCGCCATATAGTATTTGCCTAGGAATGCGTTTTTCTTCCATCCGTTGGACATGCCCCAGCCATCTTAGCCTTCGACTTCTGAGCATCGACATGATTGTTAGGGTCTTAGCACGTTGCAGGACAGTTAAGTTGGTTATTTTGTCCTGCCATTTGATGTGCATTATTTTGCGGAGACATCGCATGTGGAAGACATTTAGTCTTTTTTCCTGGTTTGAGTATGTTGTCCAGGTTTCGGATCCATATAGTAGTGTGCTAAGCACACAAGTTTGATATATTAAGAGTTTAGTCTTTTGAGTTAGTTTCGTGTTGTTCCATGCCCTTTTTGTGAGTTTGCCGAAGGTCGTAGCTGCCTTACCAATTCGACAGTTTATTTCTTCATCAAGAGAGATGGTTTGCGTAACTGTGGATCCAAGATATGTAAATTTCTGTACTGATTCTAGTGGGCAGTCTTTTAGAGTAATAGATAGAGGTTTGAAGTCACCTTGATTTAGTATTACTGTCTTCTGAACATTAATTGACAGTGAAAAAAGGTCGCATGCTTTATCCAGGTTGTTGATCAGCGACTGTAGGGTGGCCTCACTATGAGCGACTAGGGCTGCATCGTCAGCAAATAAAAATTCAAGTTTCATCTAAATAAACAATATCATAATCATTTTCGCGCATTTCCTTCACTTCACGTAAATACTTGCTTCTAAGAGCTACTAGATGTGGCTTCTCACAAATAATGTTTTTTCCACCAGCATACTTTCTAAAGGTGAAGCCTGCACTTCTTAATATTTTCCATAATGAAGTTTTTGATATTTCAATGTCGTTGTTAGTTTTCAGCCAAAGCTTCAACTTTCTAAGTGTCACTTCTTCGTTTATATCAAACATTCGACAGATTTCTCTTTTTACTAGGTCCTTATCAAAACTGTCTAACGTTTCTTTCCTTCCTTGCTTTCTTGCATTTGTTGGCAATAAATATCCGCTTCCTTTAACCATTCGATCAAATGAACGTTTACACAAACCTAAAATATGCATTGTTCTCTTCTCAGGGTTTGATAAAGAACAATAAAGATGTCCCTTTTTACGCTCTCTGCAGAAGTATTGATAAATCTTTATAGCAATGTTATGCTCAGTAAAATATTTTGCCTTTATATTCATTCTCACATAGACTTGCAGAAGATAATATGGATAGTGCCGCCTCCTTTCTGTAAATATTGAGATTTGCCTCTGAATTATGACTCGAACTCGAGTCTACGGCCGTGATTTTGACGTCACTTAATTTCCGGTTTCGGCTAAAATGTCATTTTGTGCTAAACGGGAAATTTCATATGTAACATTTCTTTATAAAAATTTATAGTGGAAACATAACTATTTTAGGACGGTGCGCATTCAGCCGTGAAAGTCATGCCTATATGTTAAAGAATCAGCTGTGAGATGTAAGCATCTACATAATCCCGCCGGTGTTTATAATATCGATTAACTTTTTTTAAATATATGTTAAATAAGGCATCTTTGAAACTGGATCACATTTCTTTGATAAAAAAATATTTTTATAGCGACATTAGTATTCTAAACCTAACTTCAAAAGATCAATGCAAATGAACAATAAGTTTTTGAAAAAAATAAATTAATGTCTAGGCAAACGATTCTGAACGGACTATAGTAATAATTCTTCTTTTGATGTCAACCTTTGCTAGACTTGTTTTTTTCCCACAGCAGCCGTTACACTCTTCTGATGTCACAGTTTGACGCAAGCAATTACAAGGCAGAACATAAGATGTGTTTAAGTTGATTCGTTACACGCAATTAACAACTTCGCTCGCTCCATCTTCCCAAACAGAATTGACGTTAATGCGATATCTTTTATTGCCTCTATTCATCATCTTAGATACTTTTAAGAATCATCAGATTACTTTGTTATGACAGAAATTCTCAACTTGTGGTGACTCCTAATGTGCGAATCGCTTTCCTTGATTTCTTGTGATTCCTACATAATCTTAGTTTCTTTGTGATTTATAATCTTAGTCCTTTGTGATTTATACTATTAGATCTTTGTGGCATATAATGTTAGTTTTTGTGATTTATAATCTTAGTCCTTTGTGATTTATAATATTAGATCTTTGTGACATATAATGTTAGTTTTTGTGATTTATAATCTTAGTCCTTTGTGATTTATAATGTTAGATCTTTGTGACATATAATCTTAGTTTTTGTGATTTATAATCTTAGTCCTTTGTGATTTATAATGTTAGATCTTTGTGACATATAATCTTAGTTTTTGTGATTTATAATCTTAGTCCTTTGTGATTTATAATGTTAGATCTTTGTGACATATAATCTTAGTTTTATTGATTTATAATTTTAGTTCTTTGTGATTTATAATGTTAGATCTTTGTGACATATAATGTTAGTTTTTGTGATTTATAATCTTAGTCCATTGTGATTTATAATGTTAGATCTTTGTGACATATAATGTTAGTTTTTGTGATTTATAATCTTAGTCCTTTGTGATTTACAATGTTAGATCTTTGTGACTTATAATGTTAGTTTTTGTGATTTATAATCTTAGTCCTTTGTGATTTATAATGTTAGATCTTTGTGACTTCTAATCTTAGTTTTTGTGATTTATAATGTTAGATCTTTGTGACATATAATCTTAGTTTTTGTGATTTATAATCTTAGTCTATTGTGATTTATAATGTTAGAACTTTGTGACATATAATCTTAGTTTTTGTGATTTATAATCTTAGTCCTTTGTGATTTATAATGTTAGATCTTTGTGGCATATAATGTTAGTTTTTGTGATTTATAATCTTAGTCCTTTGTGATTTATAATGTTAGATCTTTGTGACATATAATGATAGTTTTTGTGATTTATAGTCTTAGTCCTTTGTGATTTATAATGTTAGATCTTTGTGACTTATAATGTTAGTTTTTGTGATTTATAATCTTAGTCCTTTGTGATTTATAATGTTTGATCTTTGTGAATTATAATCTTAGTTTTTGTGATTTATAATGTTAGATCTTTGTGCAATATAATCTTAGTTTTTGTGATTTATAATCTTAGTCCTATGTAATTTATAATGTTAGATCTTTGTGACATATCATCTTAGTTTTTGTGATTTATAATCTTAGTCCTTTGTGATTTATAATGTTAGATCTTTGTGACATATAATGTTAGTTTTTGTGATATATAGTCTTAGTCCTTTGTGATTTATAATGTTAGATCTTTGTGACATATAATGTTAGTTTTTGTGATTTATAATCTTAGTCCATTGTGATTTATAATGTTAGATCTTTGTGACATATAATGTTAGTTTTTGTGATTTATAATCTTAGTCCTTTGTGATTTATAATGTTAGATCTTTGTGACTTATAATGTTAGTTTTTGTGATTTATAATCTTAGTCCTTTGTGATTTATAATGTTAGATCTTTGTGACTTATAATGTTAGTTTTTGTGATTTATAATGTTAGTCCTTTGTGATTTATAATGTTAGATCTTTGTGAATTATAATCTTAGTTTTATTGATTTATAATGTTAGATCTTTGTGACATATAATGTTAGTTTTTGTGATTTATAATCTTAGTCCTTTGTGATTTTGTAATGTTATATCTTTGTGACATATAATCTTAGTTTTTGTGATTTATAATTTTAGTCCTTTGTGATTTATAATGTTAGATCTTTGTGACATATAATGTTAGTTTTTGTGATTTATAATCTTAGTCCTTTGTGATTTATAATGTTAGATCTTTGTGACATATAATGTTAGTTTTTGTGATGTATAATCTTAGTCCTTTGTGATTTATAATTTTAGATCTTTTTGACTTATAATGTTAGTTTTTGTGATTTATTATCTTAGTCCTTTGTGATTTATAATGTTAGATCTTTATGACTTATAATCTTAGTTTTTGTGATTTATAATGTTAGATCTTTGTGACATATAATCTTAGTTTTTGTGATTTATAATCTTAGTCCTTTGTGATTTATAATGTTAGATCTTTGTGACATATAATGTTAGTTTTTGTGATTTATAATCTTAGTCCTTTGTGATTTCTAATGTTAGATCTTTGTGACATATAATGTTAGTTTTTGTGATTTATAATCTTAGTCCTTTGTGATTTATAATGTTAGATCTTTGTGACTTATAATGTTAGTTTTTGTGATTTATAATCTTAGTCCTTTGTGATTTATAATGTTAGATCTTTGTGACTTATAATCTTAGTTTTTTGTGATTTATAATGTTAGATCTTTGTGACATATAATGTTAGTTTTTGTGATTTATAATCTTAGTCCTTTGTGATTTATAATGTTAGTCCTTTGTGATTTATAATGTTAGATCTTTGTGACATATAATCTTAGTTTTTGTGATTTATAATCTTAGTCCTTTGTGATTTATAATGTTAGATCTTTATGACATATAATGTTAGTTTTTGTGATTTATAATGTTAGATCTTTATGACATATAATGTTAGTTTTTGTGATTTATAATCTTAGTCCTTTGTGATTTATAATGTTAGATCTTTGTGACATATAATGTTAGTTTTTGTGATTTGTAATCTTAGTCGTTTGTGATTTATAATGTTAGATCTTTGTGACATATATTGTTAGTTTTTGTGATTTATAATCTTAGTCCTTTGTGATTTATAATTTTAGATCTTTTTGACTTATAATGTTAGTTTTTGTGATTTATAATCTTAGTCCTTTGTGATTTATAATGTTAGATCTTTATGACATATAATGTTAGTTTTTGTGATTTATAATCTTAGTCCTTTGTGATTTATAATGTTAGATCTTTGTGACATATAATCTTAGTTTTTGTGATTTATAATGTTAGATCTTTGTGATTTATAATGTTAGATCTTTGTGACATATAATGTTAGTTTTTGTGATTTATAATCTTAGTCCATTGTGATTTATAATGTTAGATCTTTGTGACTTATAATCTTAGTTTTTATGATTTATAATGTTAGATCTTTGTGACTTATAATCTTAGTTTTTGTGATTTATAATCTTAGTCCTTTGTGATTTATAATGTTAGATCTTTGTGACTTATAATCTTAGTTTTTGTGATTTATAATGTTAGATCTTTGTGACTTATAATCTTAGTTTTTGTGATTTATAGTGTTAGATCTTTGTGATATATAATCTTATTTTCTTTGTGCTTGTGAAGCTTATGTCTTTGTAATTCATAATCTTAATTTCTTTGTGATTTATAATCTTAGTCCTTTGTGACTTATAATGTTAGTTTTTGTGACGAATAGTCTTAGTCCTTTGTGATTTATAAACTTAGTTTCTTTGTGATTGATAATCTTAGTTTCTGTGTGATTCATAATCTTAGTTTCTTTGTGGTTTATAATCTTAGTTTCATTGTGATTCATTATCTTACTTTTTGTGATTTATTATCTTAGGTTCTTTGTGATGTATAGTCTTAGTTTCTTTCTAATTTATAGTCTTATTTCTTAGTGATTTATAAACGTAATTTGTTTGTGATTGATAATCTTAGTTTCTTTGTGATTTATAATCTTAGTTCTTTGTGATTTATAATCTTACTTTTTGTGATTTATAATTTTAGTAGGTTTATGTGATTTATAATCTTATTTTATGTGTGCCTTTTAAGCTTATTTATTTGTGATTGATAATCTTAGTTCTTTGTGGTTCATAATCTTAGTTTGAGTGAGATCATATTGAGGCACCAAAATGGATGCTTCTTGCGTGCAAGCCATGTAAACAATGTTGACTTTCCTTGTCTCCAACGGTTTATCTCATTCTATTAGAGAATTTCACGCTATCTGTTACCACAGTGAGATGGCGGATTTTTTTAAAATGTAAACACGCGTTTGATAATAAATGTGTGTACACAGTTCGTTAACCATCGCTGTAGATCAAGTCTTTATTCGCTGGCTTCGTTAGCAACAATGGAAGCTAATGACCTTACTTGTGCAGCCGGTTGGTTTGGGACAAATTGTACGTTACAATGTCACTGCTATAATGACTCAGCTTGTGACAAAACTACAGGGACATGCCCAAACAATGACAGTTGTCAGCACGAATATTTCGGACCCCAGTGTCAGTACTTGGATTTTATTTGCAAATATGCCCAAAAATCTGAACCTACTTTCCTGTTTGATGGCAACGGCACCTCATGTAATCCGGACACAGATTCTACATCAGTTGAGGCAACTCTCAATCAATCTTTGCCGTGCTCCTGGTTTAGGATTTATGTGAATGACTTTTACACATATCCGGACAGTTTCACGGTAAAACTGAATGGTTCTGCCTCATGTAACAATGTATCAAGGTTTGTAGTTAGTCCGCACGAGATTGATGCCTTCTGCCCTGTGGCTGGTCTGATCAACAAGTTACGGATTGAAAGGGCGATAGTTGAAAATATCTGCTCCAACTACATTGGCGGGGGTCGGAAACTGGCTTTCAAACAAAACACAAACCAGACCGATTTAATGCACAAAACATGTAATGCTTGTTATACAGGAGACGGATGTGGACCAGAGGCCAGAGTTAATAGCAAAACAAAGATCAATCTCTATGACAATGACTGCACACACACACAATGGAGAAGTGGAACCAATTCTGTTTACTGGTATCTGAACTTTGCAACGCCCCAGATGACTCACATCATTCGAATCTATCATCGAACTAGCACTATGATTCGGGTAAAGAATGCCACTCTAAGGGCTTTCTCTGACAGTGGCGGAGTAGTGTTCCAGTATAATGATATATCCTACCCTAATTTATCTGTGAACACTATTGTAGTCAAAACACAAACGTCAATGGCACACATTAAGATTGAGTTCTCACCGACTATTTCGCAGGCCGACAGTGCACTGACGGTATGTGAGGTGCAAACATTTACAGACACCTATTGTCTGGACGAGCATTCTTGTCATTTTGTGCATTGTGTAGTGGGTGTAGTAAAGGCTGCAATGTCATCATCGGTACTTGTCACGGCTACTGTTCACATGGGATCTATGGACACGACTGTTCCGGGTCTTGTCTCAGTGTCTGTCCTTTCTTTGAGGAAAAATCTGGAAAATGCCTACAATGTAAACATCTTGGCTATACCTGTAATGACACTTGTCCAGATGGTAATTTTGGGCTACAGTGCGAACAGATGTGTTATGATGGCTGTGACATCATATGTACTCTCAAATGTCCGGATAACTGTTTCAACGACACCTGTCAACAGTCGATCGGGAATCTGTACATGCAAGAGAACGTTCTATGGGTCAGACTGTACCCTCAAATCTCCGGACAACTGTTTAACGAAACCTGTGATTCCCACGTTCAGAAGAGTCTGCCGACTACAACAAGCCCAAGCATATGGGCACTTTAATGTGTTTCTGTGCTAGACATGGTTCATTTTTTGGTGTTTTTTTAGTGAAGCCATGGCTCATATCTTGCTGTGTTTCTGTCCTAGCCATGGCTCATATCTTAGCTTGTGTGTGCTGGCCATGGCTCATATCTTGGTGTGTGTCATGTTAGTCATATCTCATATCTCGGTGTGTCCGTGTTAATCATGTCTCATATCTTTATGTGTGTCTGTGTTTAGTCATATCTCATATCTTAGTGTGTACCAGTGTTAGTCATATGTCATATCTTTGTGTGTGCATGGCTATGTTAGTCCCATCTCATATCTTTGTGTGTGCATATCTATGTTAGTCATATCTCTTATCTTTGTGTGCATGTCTATGTTAGGCATGTGTCATATCTTTGTGTGTGCATGTCAATGTCAGTTATATCTCATATCTTTATGTGCATGTTTATGTTAGTCATGTGTCATATATCTTGATGTGTGTCAGTGTTAGTCATGTCTCGTATCGCTGTGTGCATGTCTGTATTAGTCATATCTCATATCTTTGTGTGTGTATGTCTGTGTTAGTCACATCTCACATCTTTGTGTGTCCGTGTCTGTGTTAGTCACATCTCACATCTTTGTGTGTCCGTGTCTGTGTTAGTCACATCTCTTATCTTTGTGTGTGCATGTCTGTGTTAGTCACCTCTAGTGACTCGGGCAGATGGTGCTCGTAAACCTGGGAGGGCCTACCATCTAAGGGCAGAATCCCCCTACAGAAAAGATCATCTGCTGCCTTGTAGGAAGATTGGGGACAATCAAAGGCTAAGGAAAGCAAACCCGAATAAAATGCTGGCTGAAATCGGATGCACTGGGCCACTGGCGCAGAACACAGTGCAACGTATTAACGGGTGTTCAGTCAGAGTGGATCTGACAGTCTCTAATTGTGATGTTCTGTCTGTGGGGGCGATCAACACACTTAGTCTGACAGCTGACTTCATATGAGAGTCTGGAATCCTTACTCTGATTGAGTCCTGAACGCAGAGAGAGATAATCTTAGTTTCTTTGTCGCTCTTAATCTCAGTTTCTCAGTGGCTCTAAAGGTTAGTTCTTTGTGATTTATAATCTTAGTTTCTTCGTGACTTATAATCTTAGTTTCTTTGTCACTCTTAATATCAGTTTCTTTGTGGCTGTTACCCTTAGTTCTTTGTGGTTCATAATCTTAGTTTCTTTGTGGCTCTTAATCTCAGTTTCTCCATGGCTCTAAAGGTTAGTTCTTTGTGATTTATAATCTTAGTTTCTTCGTGACTTATAATCTTAGTTTCTTTTTGATTAATATTCTTAGTTTCTTTGTCTCTCTTAATCTCAGTTTCTTTGTGGCTGTTACCCTTAGTTCTTTGTGATTCATAATCTTAGTTTCTTTGTTATTTATAATCTTAGTTCTTTGTGATTGATAATATTAGTTCTTTGTGATTTATAAACTTATTTCTTTGTGACATCTTAGTTTCTTTGTGATTCATAATCTTAGTTTTTGTGATTTATAATCATCTTGGTTTTTTTGTGATGTATAATCTTAGTTCCTTGTAATTTATAATCTTAGTTCTTTGTGATTTATAATCTTAGTTTCTATGTGATTCATAATCTTAGTTCTTTGTGATTTATAATCATCTTGGTTTCTTTGTGATGTATAATCTTAGTTCCTTGTAATTTATAATCTTAGTTCTTTGTGATTTATAATCTTAGTTTCTTTGTGATTTATAATCATCTTGGTTTCTTTGTGATTTATAATCTTAGTTCTTTGTGATTTATAATCTTAGTTTCTTTGTGATTTATAATCTTAGTTTTTGTTATTTATAGACTTATTTTCTTTGTGATGTATAGTCTTAGTTTCATTCTAATTTAACAGTCTTAGTTCTTTGTGATTTATAAACTTAGTTTCTTTGTAATTTATAATTTTAGTATCTTCGTGATTTATAATCTTAGTTCTTTGTGACTATAATCATCTTAGTTTCTTTGTGATTTATAATCCTAGTTCTTACTATTTTTTAATCTTAGTTTTTGTGATTTATAATCTTAGTTTATTTGTGATGTATAGTCTTAGTTTCTTTCTTATTAATAGTCTTAGTTCATTGTGATTTATAATCTTAGTTCATATGTGATGTATAGTCTTATTTTCTTTGTAATTTATGGTCTTAGTTCTTTGTGATTTAGAAATTTAGTTTCTTTTTGATTTATAATCATTGTTTCTTTGTGATTAATAATCTCAATTCTTTGTGATTTATAATATTAGTTTCTTTGTGATTTATAATCTTAGTTTTTTGTGATTTATAATCTTAGTTCTTTGTGATTTATATTATTAGTTTCTTAGTGATTCATAATCTTAGTTTCTTTTTGACTATTAATCTCAGTTTCTTTGTTGCTTTTAAGCTTAGTTCTTTGTGATTTATAATCTTAGTTTCTTTGTGAATTATAATCTCAGTTTCATTGTGACTTTTAATGTTTATCTTTTTCTAACTCGGCTAAATTCTCTAACATGTTGTGACTAAAATCTTGTTTCTTGTGTGTTACTCATAGTTTTATTATTTTTTTTAATTTTGCGAATTACAAAATGAGATTTTAATTCTCACAATCATTTGGTGGTTTCTTTGTGAATCATAATCTTATTTATTTTGACGCAAAACTAAATTAACATTAACAATCATAGTTTGTGTGACACATAATCTTATTTCTCCTTAACCCAGGGTAAAGGTGTCATGTCTTGCTTTGGTAATATGTTGTTTATTGATCAGATGTTTGCATGTCTACCGCACATTTCTGGATGATGTGGTCCATATCATGTCAGACCGTCTCCTTCCTTCTTTCCTTCATTCCTTCTTTCCTTCACATTTCCTTCGCTCATTTATTCCTTCCTTCTTTCCTATTAAAAAAAAAAAACATAATGTTGCTGTGCTACAGATGACATAGAAACAGAATATGCAGAGTAAGTGAGAGAGAGAGAGAGAGAGAGAGAGAGAGAGAGAGAGAGAGAAGGTTTTCAGAACGTGTGCACGAAATGGACGAATGTAGTGTAGGGGTGATAACTCTATTAGCACGGGTTAAGTGAGGAGTGATGGCAAAAGTGACCGATGACGGGTGAAATAGAACCAGGAAACAAAGTTAGCGCGGGGAAAAATGGAGATTAGTAGGGCTAGGGGATTGGAAGTAGTGGGGGCTTTAGTTGGTTTTGTTGACTATTAGGTCCAAGCTCGCTAGAAGAAGGTTGTGCTGAGAACACATGACATGCGATTAGTCTGTTTGTCTTGGTAGAGATGCTGGGAAAGAGAAACACAATCTACATGGAGATGTTGACAACATGAAACTTGTTGTACGTTAACATGGATCTAGACAATGTGATATATTCTGGTGAAGATTGTGTGAGGGGGTCTAGACAATGTGATATATTCTGGTGAAGATTGTGTGAGGGGGTCTAGACAATGTGATATATTCTGGTGAAGATTGTGTGAGGGGTCCAGACAATGTGATATCTTCTGGTGAAGGTTGTGTGAGGGGGTCTAGACAATGTGATATATTCTGGTGAAGATTGTGTGAGGGGGTCCAGACAATGTGATATCTTCTGGTGAAGGTTGTGTGAGGGGGTCTAGACAATGTGATATATTCTGGTGAAGATTGTGTGAGGGGGTCCAGACAATGTGATATATTCTGGTGAAGATTGTGTGAGGGGGTCCAGACAATGTGATATATTCTGGTGAAGATTGTGTGAGGGGGTCCAGACAATGTGATATATTCTGGTGAAGATTGTGTCAGGGGGTCCAGACAATGTGATATATTCTGGTGAAGATTGTGTGAGGGGGTCTAGACAATGTGATATATTCTGGTGAAGATTGTATGAGGGGGTCCAGACAATGTGATATATTCTGGTGAAGATTGTGCGAGGGGGTCTAGACAATGTGATATATTCTGGTGAAGATTGTGTGAGGGGGTCCAGACAATGTGATATATTCTGGTGAAGATTGTGTGAGGGGGTCTAGACAATGTGATATATTCTGGTGAAGATTGTGTGAGGGGGTCCAGACAATGTGATATATTCTGGTGAAGATTGTGTGAGGGGGTCTAGACAATGTGATAATTCTGGTGAAATTGTGTGAGGGGGTCTAGAATAACATCGAAAAAACGAGTGTCAGAATAACATCGATATCTGTGTGTGTGTGTGTGTGTGTGTGTGTGTGTGTGTGTGTGTGTGTGTGTGTAAAGTGAAATATTTGTTGATTGTGTGTCATTATTCTATTACAGCTGATTATTGAAGAAATGATAGACATAAAAGTAAATGAAAGCAAGAAAAAAGATCTCAGTCTGAATAGTAAGAAAACAGAAGTAATGGTCATATAAAAGAAACAATCATCATCATCATGCAACATACAAATAAACGAGACAAATCTGAAAACAACAAGAGCAACGCGTTAATTACTTGGGCACTGTCATAACATCAGATATAAGGTGCAGTACTTGGGCACTGTCATAACATCAGATATAAGGTGCAGTACTTTGGCACTGTCATAACATCAGATATAAGGTGCAGTACTTGGGCACTGTCATAACATCAGATATAAGGTGCAGTACTTGGGCACTGTCATAACATCAGATATAAGGTGCAGTACTTGGTCACTGTCATAACATCAGATATAAGGTGCAGTACTTGGGCACTGTCATAACATCAGATATAAGGTGCAGTACTTGGGCACTGTCATAACATCAGATATAAGGTGCAGTACAGAAATAAAAAGCAGAATAGCACAGGCCAAGATAGCATTTTAGAAAAAAAAACGCCATATGCAACAAAAATGTATGTCAATAGAAGTGCGAAAGCGAGTTAATCGGTGCTATATAGAACCAATTCTGACCTATGGGAACGAATCATGGACATTGAACAAACAAATGAAAGACAATTAGAGGCCAAAGAGATGGGATTGCTCAGAAGAATGTTGAAACTTCCCTGGACAGCGAAAAAGACCAGAATTAACACGATGCACAGTGGATAGAAGATTGTGTAAGGACATGATCGCCAACTCCAACCAGAATGGCACATAATGATGATGATGCAAATAATTGATCACAAGACAAGGAAATAAGATAATACATGAGAGGAATACTTTCAACACAACGTCTCATTGAAGTGACGCTACGAAAGCTTCTGTAACAGCTGTTATTCATTCGTTGTTTTCCTGTTTCCATCTTGCTTCAATTGTTTCAAATATTCTATCGGTACATTTGAATGACGTCATATTCTGACCTTAATATATCAAACTTGTGTGTTTAGCACATTATTATAGGGATCTGAAACCTGGACAACATACTCAAATCAGGAACAAATACTAAATGTCTTCCACATGCGATGTCTCCGCAGAATAATGCACATCAAACGGCAGGATAAAATAACCAACTTAACTGTCCTACAACGTGCTAAGACCCCAACAATCATGTCGATGCTCAGATGTCGAAGACTAAGATGGCTTGGGCATGTCCTACGAATTGAAGAAAAGCACATACCCAGGCAAATACTATATGGTGAACTAACACACGTAAAAATACAAATCAACAGACCTAAATTACAATATAGAGTAGAGATATCTGTAAATCATCTCTGAATGGCATCTCCATATGTGAATATGACTGGAAACATCTGGCAAGTGATCTCACATCATGGAGAGCATGTAAAAGGAACTGTATAACATCATTTGAGACTGTGCTAAGGCAAATCTTAGAAGAGAAAAGACCCATGAAAAAGAATGGAAAACCATGTGGGTCAGTGGACCTGACTTGTTCATTCTGTGACCGCGTGTGTTTGTCAAACATTAGTAGAATTAGCCACGAGAGAAGAGTAGTAGGAGCCGTTGTTTATGCTCCTGGTTTTTTAGTTGACCAAAGAGAAGGAGGAAAGGAGGAAAGATTTCCTCCTTTAAGTACAAGAGTTATATAGTAGGATACCACCACTTTCCCATGGTGGAAGGTGGTGGTGGTGGTGGTGGACTTCTGTTATGATATATATGTATATATGAATAGGGCTTGTATAGTGCATGAAGGGGTGGGTTGTTGAGGGGATAATTACTGAGTCATGTATTGGACATCAGTTTTTCCCGCCAAAGTGACTTCCAATAGGAGCTAGTGTGTGTATGTTGTCCGGCTATAGACCACGCCCACTCCGGAAGTGAAACTACCATATTAGGGAGTAGTGATACGTTAGTTATTTCATAGTTATGGTGAGTATATATACATATAATAGTAATAAGTTAATAGTTATTATATCTACGTGGACGTAAATGGGCCCGTATTTAAGATATGGACCATAAGTAGGTATATATATACATATATATATTGGCAAATCTTGCTGGCGGTATGAACCAACAGTGATTTTCTCCCACCGTGACACATAATGACCCAATCAATTCTGTTCGCGCGTGAGACAATTGATTTTATTTTCCAACGCGAGCGGAACGTCAGCAGGTTGTTATGTAAAAAAAAGGCGCGTACACGATTTAATATATTCATTCGACTTGCTTCGGTCACTCAGTCAACCACAGTGTAAACACGGCTAGATAGGTTCCATATCTGTAAAGTATTAACAGATCCCATGAACACTCTCAAAGTCTCTATTTAGCGAGTTGAGCCTGGAGAATACTCGCCCACATCTAGGACAATTGCATTAATTACCAGCCAGCGTGTTCCTTTAGGCTACCTCTCCAAAAGAGAGAGAGAGATAATATATATATATATATATATATATATATATATATATATAAACTAATTTGCTAGAATAATTCAAACCAATACGCTAATTGGGAAGAGCGCTATGGATGTTAGTGAGCAGAGTATTTTACAAAAATCCAACCGCAAGGTTAGCATGTCTTATCATATTCTCTCTCCAGCGCTTATTTTTTTTTTAGGATATTAAGATAGTCTAACGTTTGAAAATTTCAAATTACCTTAGGTGACGTTTGCCGACGAGTTGGTGACAGTCCATCATTCGGATGATCTTACAGAGGATAGACGCTCAACGTGGATGCAGGTTGCCTGTGACAGGCACAGATTTGCGAGAAGAATAGCAACAACGGCATTAGTTATAGAGCCTATTCTTCAACAAAACTTCAAAACCAGGATAAATAGCGTCGCTTCCAAAAATCGAGAAGGAAACAAGCGCCATAATTAGAGATGTAATAAGTAAAACGAACAAAAACCGCAACTTCTAAAACTATCAAACGTGCGATAAACCTAATACCCAACAAGTCCATGCTGCAATTGACAAACTACCAGTCATACACAACGCGTTTTTTAAAATAATTTTTTCACCTAGCGAAAAACCTACGATCCTCCCTTTACGATTCTGACGTGAACGCTAGACTCGCGATATAACAGTTTGCAACCGATGCCTCCAACTACACATCGTAGAAAAACTACAACATGGATATTCTCACAGGGCGGATTTCTATTAAAATGTTTGCAAAACATATATATTAAAATATAAATTTAAAATGTTGGTTTTTCTAAAGAAAAGAGCGTCTGTTTTTTTGTGTGTGTTATACATTATTCTTACCAGGTTAATAAACTTTGTGGGAATCCATAGTGACTCACCAACTGCCAAACCATTCCTCTGTCTAAACTAGCAAATACCGTTTCGTAATCTTTGTTCAATTGTTATACGTAGAGTAGTTATGTGATCAGCACATGAGCTGTTCTTCCTAAAAAATACGTGTGCGTCTCTCAAATGTTTCTCTGTGACCTTTTTTTTAGTCTCTCCAGAATAAATCTACTTAATTTTTTTATTCATCCTGGCACTGATAGCAGCATAATGCCCATATAATATGTACACCCCTGTAAACTTCCTTTCTAATGGTAGTTGATCATATAACCTTCTTCCGTCTCCCAAATGTTATCTAATAGAGTATGTAACATCATGGTAGAGGTGTTAATACTCCGAAGGAATTTCATCTGGCCCTATGGCTTTACCATTTTTAAAATAACTTCTACTGGTAGTATATCTTGAGGATTATTTGAGCTGGGTCTGTTCCAAAAGTTCTTCAAAGTGCTATTTCTATCTCTCTAGGTGTTCCCTTATAGTACTAGGCAGATTTCCTGTCTTATCTCTAATAAATACAGCAATCTGTTTGCATTTTCCACACAATTTTCTGTGTACGGTTGTACAGTGCTTTATAATTCCTTTTATTTGCTGCTTCCTCTGCCTCTTTAGCTAGATCATCTATATATTTCCGCTGGCCACTTTTACTCTCTCCAGAACGATTCTGCGTAATATATTTCTTGGCACTGATAACGGCTACCATGGAGCGTCATTCCGCTCTGTCTCTTGCTTTAATGGTGCACGTTGTCATAGGCTGACGTGTTTATCTTTTGATGTTACTCGTCCATGTTAGTCGTGGTCTGCCTCTCCCGCTTTTACTTAGTATTTTCCCCTCCAGGATTACTTTTAGTAGACTGTTGTATCTTTTAACATGGCCCAAAAACCGCATTTGTCTTGTTTGAATTGTGCTTAGTAGTTCTCTTTTCGTTGTTAGTTCTTTTAAGACTTCATCGGTGTTTTCTTTTCCTTCCATCCAATTCTACCTATTCTTCTATATACCACATATCAAAGGCTTCAGTTGTCTGTTCAGTTTTCTTGTCTAACGTCCCTGTTTATGCACCATTTAGGAATGTTGAGAAGACAACATTTTGCTATTCTTAGTTTTAGCCCTGATCTTATTTGCTTTGATGTTAGTATATTTTTCATGGCATTAACGTTATTTTTCACCATTCATATTCTTTTGCTTATTTCAATTTTACATTTTCATTTACTGGTTATAGTATGTACAAGGTAGTTGTAGCTCTGAACTATCTCCAAGTCTTTTCCGTCAATTTTGATATCCACTTGCTGGTTTTGAATATTTTCTTTGTTAATTGTCATAGTTTTACTTTCTTTTGATATTCATATTTAATCCATATTTATTTATTTTTTTGCTTGTCATGTTTAATTCATTAAGTAATGTTGTAGATCTTTATGATTTTCTGGTACTAATACAGTATCATCAGCATATTTTAGGTTAATGATCATCTCTCCATTAATGTTTAGGTATGGCATTTATGTGATGTTTTAAAGATTTTCTCGGTGTATATACTGCACAAGCATGGTGATAGGATGCATCCATGTTTTACTCCTCTTTTTATAAAATAGGTATCGAGTTCTCTTTGTTATATTTTATTATCGCTGTTTGCCCGCAGTATAAATTATTTATCTCAGTCATCCTTTAAAACTGGGAACTATTGATATGGTGATACGAGGGATCAACAACAATATATTTTTCTGACACCGTAATCTCTGATAAACTCACAGACAGCGTTACGAGTGACGTCGATAATTTTTTGTTTGTTTGGAAAAGTTGAGATAGTTTAACATCTGTTGAACGGGTTCTTTTCAATATTGGATATTTAGATGAGACCAAAATCAAAGCAGAATCCATAATTACCGAGCTAGGCAAAACACTGGGATGTGCTGTTGGTGACACATGTGAAAAAGATGATGGTATTATTGTCGAAACACCATGATGGTTGAGTGAACATGTTGTTGACATGACAGATACTGTTGTCGTTATTGATGCTGACAACACAGTTTTTTTTTCGGTGATGGGCATGTGAAGGGTTGTATCTCCCTATTAACCGACAACATGGTAAAAACTTGTAGTCGGTGGGTCTGGTGTACGACTCGTTATGACAGAGGCTGACACACTCACAGAGTTTGTAGTGTCAACATAAGAACATACCCAGATTTGTCGACGCATCAGAGATTGTAGGATCACCACAGTTGACATGCTCATGTGCCTCAACACATACTCGATTGTAATGTCTCTGCTCTACATGTATTATCGGTGTTCTTGTAGTCGACACTGTCGCGGTGTGATCGTTCAAGATGTTATAGATGTCGACACACTAGGCTGTAATGTCGATGATATATGTGATGGTATTGGTGTCGGGAGAATACAATTTGTAATGTCAACACCCCACATTCTCTCTTATTAACAAATAGTCGAGTCACCTTTCATGATAAGCGTGGTCGGTGACGCACACATTTTATGTTGTTTTAATGGTGTCGAGCAAAATTTAATATCAAAATATATAAAAAATGTTCAATTTTTTTTAAAATGTTGATGTAGTTGTAGTCTTGCGCACATCAGAATAACGAGATCCCCTTCACTGAGACCGGTGTCGACACGCTCTCTGTTTTGTGTGAGATATATCAACTGAACGTATGTTTTGTTTCTACCCTAGCTGTGTTCGAGTAAGTTGGTTTTTGTGTACCAGATCAACCTTTTATTCATCATCTTCCACAGCAACATTCCTACATAAGGGAGCAGGCAGATGGGTCTGTAATTCTCGGAGATCATTTTTCTTGTGTGTGACTTTTCTGAGTCAAGGTATGGTATGCAGAGAATCCTCCCAAGCAGATGATACGTGTCCTAAGTGTCAAATATTGTTAACGATCATGAAAAACCAGTCATCGAGGTGGCATTTTCGACAGGCTTGAAGAAATCAATGTCGAACTTTGACATTGACAAATACCTGAACAGTGTCCTTCACCCTCATTGTAATGTTTAAGTAAGATTTCCTGGAATGAAATTCGACATCTAGGTGATCAGCGCGTCAAACATATCATAGGCTGTGATTGAGCTCGATGTTTTACATCCCCTTTGACTGGAGGATGATGAGCCTGTAAATCACGGAAGCCGTGTTGTCATCGAACGGTCTAGGTATGGTATGTAGAGATCTCCTTCCAGGTAGATAATTCATGTCTTGAGTGTCAAATTCGGTTAACGATCCTGAAAAAAGACATGATGACTGAATCCTCGAGGTGTGAGGAATATTGTTATAAGACCATGATTAGCATGTACCACACCAACGGACGTAGACAATCATCATACCCGACCACATTTGTCTGTCCACACTGCAACTTATCAGTTCAGTTGTTGAGTGTTTTCCATCTTCTCTCTTTATCGAACACGATCTTTCATTCTTTTTTATTTTGCCACTTGTAACCAAGTATTCGAACTTTCCTTTTTCTTCATGATGTGCCTGTAAAACATCGATTGTTACTTTCGACTGTTGATTAAGAGCTCTCTTTTTGTGTTGGACTGTTTTCAAACATTCAGGGAACGCTCAAATCCTTCTGAGAAAGGCCACATATGCGGCCTCTAAGCGATTTTTCATTTGGTTGTCTGCTGACCAGCGATGTCACCACCACCTCATGTATACTTGACTCTGACAGGCGATTTTGTGAAAAATAAGAGGGAAGCAAGTAGGTATGAACGCCGTATACAAACAAGACATGAGAATCTGTGGTAAAATCGATCTAGCCAAGGGTCTGAGGGTGACATATGTCGAATGATTTGACATGAACCCGCTACTTTTCAACATCTTCACTTTTAAAAATAACACGTGAATCAACTAAGGTATAGATAGCATACTACCCAAAACTGGCGCTTTTTATTCTGCTACGAAGATAGAGATAGTGGACACGATGATGTACGATCAGTAGACTGAACTTACCCAATTGTTCAAAAGACTTGAGCAATTGAGTGAGAATCGAGCACTGGTGAACCAGACAAAGACCTTTTCAAATTTGTGTCTCTCCGATCAAAGATATTGTGAACACACTTTCAAAACTTCCACAAGTTAATTCAGAAACTATCGCGATGACCCGCGAAACACGGGTGAGTCGAAAAAAAAAAAACACGAGCCATATTACGACCACCAACCAATTCAACCATTCCAACAAAACTAGCATCTGTCATTTTTCCCGTTACAACCGAATGTCTGGTGACGAATCGCAAACATATATTTACAACACCGCTAGCCCAGCGTCATTACCGAACAACAAGTGTCCTTCAACCAAGAACAATTTCTCATTTGACCATGTTGATGTCACATGAAACCACCACACGACGACTGCGACATCAACATGATCACATGAGAAATTTTTCTTGGTTGAAGGACACTTGTTGTTCGGTAATGACGCTGGGCTAGCGGTGTTGTAAATATATGTTTGCGATTCGTCACCAGACATTCGGTTGTAACGGGAAAATGACAGATGCTAGTTTTGTTGGAATGGTTGAATTGGTTGGTGGTCGTAATATGGCTCGTGTTTTTTTTTTTTTTCGACTCACCCGTGTTTCGCGGGTCATCGCGATAGTTTCTGAATTAACTTGTGGAAGTTTTGAAAGTGTGTTCACAATATCTTTGATCGGAGAGACACAAATTTGAAAAGGTCTTTGTCTGGTTCACCAGTGCTCGATTCTCACTCAATTGCTCAAGTCTTTTGAACAATTGGGTAAGTTCAGTCTACTGATCGTACATCGTGTCCACTATCTCTATCTTCGTAGCAGAATAAAAAGCGCCAGTTTTGGGTAGTATGCTATCTATACCTTAGTTGATTCACGTGTTATTTTTAAAAGTGAAGATGTTGAAAAGTAGCGGGTTCATGTCAAATCATTCGACATATGTCACCCTCAGACCCTTGGCTAGATCGATTTTACCACAGATTCTCATGTCTTGTTTGTATACGGCGTTCATACCTACTTGCTTCCCTCTTATTTTTCACAAAATCGCCTGTCAGAGTCAAGTATACATGAGGTGGTGGTGACATCGCTGGTCAGCAGACAACCAAATGAAAAATCGCTTAGAGGCCGCATATGTGGCCTTTCTCAGAAGGATTTGAGCGTTCCCTGAATGTTTGAAAACAGTCCAACACAAAAAGAGAGCTCTTAATCAACAGTCGAAAGTAACAATCGATGTTTTACAGGCACATCATGAAGAAAAAGGAAAGTTCGAATACTTGGTTACAAGTGGCAAAATAAAAAAGAATGAAAGATCGTGTTCGATAAAGAGAGAAGATGGAAAACACTCAACAACTGAACTGATAAGTTGCAGTGTGGACAGACAAATGTGGTCGGGTATGATGATTGTCTACGTCCGTTGGTGTGGTACATGCTAATCATGGTCTTATAACAATATTCCTCACACCTCGAGGATTCAGTCATCATGTCTTTTTTCAGGATCGTTAACCGAATTTGACACTCAAGACATGAATTATCTACCTGGAAGGAGATCTCTACATACCATACCTAGACCGTTCGATGACAACACGGCTTCCGTGATTTACAGGCTCATCATCCTCCAGTCAAAGGGGATGTAAAACATCGAGCTCAATCACAGCCTATGATATGTTTGACGCGCTGATCACCTAGATGTCGAATTTCATTCCAGGAAATCTTACTTAAACATTACAATGAGGGTGAAGGACACTGTTCAGGTATTTGTCAATGTCAAAGTTCGACATTGATTTCTTCAAGCCTGTCGAAAATGCCACCTCGATGACTGGTTTTTCATGATCGTTAACAATATTTGACACTTAGGACACGTATCATCTGCTTGGGAGGATTCTCTGCATACCATACCTTGACTCAGAAAAGTCACACACAAGAAAAATGATCTCCGAGAATTACAGACCCATCTGCCTGCTCCCTTATGTAGGAATGTTGCTGTGGAAGATGATGAATAAAAGGTTGATCTGGTACACAAAAACCAACTTACTCGAACACAGCTAGGGTAGAAACAAAACATACGTTCAGTTGATATATCTCACACAAAACAGAGAGCGTGTCGACACCGGTCTCAGTGAAGGGGATCTCGTTATTCTGATGTGCGCAAGACTACAACTACATCAACATTTTAAAAAAAATTGAACATTTTTATATATTTTGATATTAAATTTTGCTCGACACCATTAAAACAACATAAAATGTGTGCGTCACCGACCACGCTTATCATGAAAGGTGACTCGACTATTTGTTAATAAGAGAGAATGTGGGGTGTTGACATTACAAATTGTATTCTCCCGACACCAATACCATCACATATATCACCGACATTACAGCCTAGTGTGTCGACATCTATAACATCTTGAACGATCACACCGCGACAGTGTCGACTACAAGAACACCGATAATACATGTAGAGCAGAGACATTACAATCGAGTATGTGTTGAGGCACATGAGCATGTCAACTGTGGTGATCCTACAATCTCTGATGCGTCGACAAATCTGGGTATGTTCTTATGTTGACACTACAAACTCTGTGAGTGTGTCAGCCTCTGTCATAACGAGTCGTACACCAGACCCACCGACTACAAGTTTTTACCATGTTGTCGGTTAATAGGGAGATACAACCCTTCACATGCCCATCACCGAAAAAAAAACTGTGTTGTCAGCATCAATAACGACAACAGTATCTGTCATGTCAACAACATGTTCACTCAACCATCATGGTGTTTCGACAATAATACCATCATCTTTTTTCACATGTGTCACCAACAGCACATCCCAGTGTTTCGCCTAGCTCGGTAATTATGGATTCTGCTTTGATTTTGGTCTCATCTAAATATCCAATATTGAAAAGAACCCGTTCAACAGATGTTAAACTATCTCAACTTTTCCAAACAAACAAAAAATTATCGACGTCACTCGTAACGCTGTCTGTGAGTTTATCAGAGATTACGGTGTCAGAAAAATATATTGTTGTTGATCCCTCGTATCACCATATCAATAGTTCCCAGTTTTAAAGGATGACTGAGATAAATAATTTATACTGCGGGCAAACAGCGATAATAAAATATAACAAAGAGAACTCGATACCTATTTTATAAAAAGAGGAGTAAAACATGGATGCATCCTATCACCATGCTTGTGCAGTATATACACCGAGAAAATCTTTAAAACATCACATAAATGCCATACCTAAACATTAATGGAGAGATGATCATTAACCTAAAATATGCTGATGATACTGTATTAGTACCAGAAAATCATAAAGATCTACAACATTACTTAATGAATTAAACATGACAAGCAAAAAAATAAATAAATATGGATTAAATATGAATATCAAAAGAAAGTAAAACTATGACAATTAACAAAGAAAATATTCAAAACCAGCAAGTGGATATCAAAATTGACGGAAAAGACTTGGAGATAGTTCAGAGCTACAACTACCTTGTACATACTATAACCAGTAAATGAAAATGTAAAATTGAAATAAGCAAAAGAATATGAATGGTGAAAAATAACGTTAATGCCATGAAAAATATACTAACATCAAAGCAAATAAGATCAGGGCTAAAACTAAGAATAGCAAAATGTTGTCTTCTCAACATTCCTAAATGGTGCATAAACAGGGACGTTAGACAAGAAAACTGAACAGACAACTGAAGCCTTTGATATGTGGTATATAGAAGAATAGGTAGAATTGGATGGAAGGAAAAGAAAACACAGATGAAGTCTTAAAAGAACTAACAACGAAAAGAGAACTACTAAGCACAATTCAAACAAGACAAATGCGGTTTTTGGGCCATGTTAAAAGATACAACAGTCTACTAAAAGTAATCCTGGAGGGGAAAATACTAAGTAAAAGCGGGAGAGGCAGACCACGACTAACATGGACGAGTAACATCAAAAGATAAACACGTCAGCCTATGACAACGTGCACCATTAAAGCAAGAGACAGAGCGGAATGACGCTCCATGGTAGCCGTTATCAGTGCCAAGAAATATATTACGCAGAATCGTTCTGGAGAGAGTAAAAGTGGCCAGCGGAAATATATAGATGATCTAGCTAAAGAGGCAGAGGAAGCAGCAAATAAAAGGAATTATAAAGCACTGTACAACCGTACACAGAAAATTGTGTGGAAAATGCAAACAGATTGCTGTCTTTATTAGAGATAAGACAGGAAATCTGCCTAGTACTATAAGGGAACACCTAGAGAGATGGAAATAGCACTTTGAAGAACTTTTGGAACAGACCCGGCTCAAATAATCCTCAAGATATACTACCAGTAGAAGTTATTTTAAAAATGGTAAAGCCATAGGGCCAGATGAAATTCCTTCGGAGTATTAACACCTCTACCATGATGTTAAATACTCTATTAGATAACATTTGGGAGACGAACGAAGGTTATATGATCAACTACCATTAGAAAGGAAGTTTACAGGGGTGTACATATTATATGGGCATTATGCTGCTATCAGTGCCAGGATGAATAAAAAAATTAAGTAGATTTATTCTGGAGAGACTAAAAAAAAGGTCACAGAGAAACATTTGAGAGACGCACACGTATTTTTTAGGAAGAACAGCTCATGTGCTGATCACATAACTACTCTACGTATAACAATTGAACAAAGATTACGAAACGGTATTTGCTAGTTTAGACAGAGGAATGGTTTGGCAGTTGGTGAGTCACTATGGATTCCCACAAAGTTTATTAACCTGGTAAGAATAATGTATAACACACACAAAAAAACAGACGCTCTTTTCTTTAGAAAAACCAACATTTTAAATTTATATTTTAATATATATGTTTTGCAAACATTTTAATAGAAATCCGCCCTGTGAGAATATCCATGTTGTAGTTTTTCTACGATGTGTAGTTGGAGGCATCGGTTGCAAACTGTTATATCGCGAGTCTAGCGTTCACGTCAGAATCGTAAAGGGAGGATCGTAGGTTTTTCGCTAGGTGAAAAAATTATTTTAAAAAACGCGTTGTGTATGACTGGTAGTTTGTCAATTGCAGCATGGACTTGTTGGGTATTAGGTTTATCGCACGTTTGATAGTTTTAGAAGTTGCGGTTTTTGTTCGTTTTACTTATTACATCTCTAATTATGGCGCTTGTTTCCTTCTCGATTTTTGGAAGCGACGCTATTTATCCTGGTTTTGAAGTTTTGTTGAAGAATAGGCTCTATAACTAATGCCGTTGTTGCTATTCTTCTCGCAAATCTGTGCCTGTCACAGGCAACCTGCATCCACGTTGAGCGTCTATCCTCTGTAAGATCATCCAAATGATGGACTGTCACCAACTCGTCGGCAAACGTCACCTAAAGTACAGTAAAGTCTCGATTATCCGGAATGCTCGGTGAAGAACCCATTCTGGATAATTGAATTTTTCTGGATAATCGAGAGTAAGAAAACCAAACTCAAAATTTTTGAAAAAACATGATTGAAAAATTGCAATGCTCAGAAATATTTAAATTCGTGTGACATTCACTAGCTTTCTCTATCAACATGGGTCCTGATATTGGCATTCCTTTTCTTCCTCTTTCTAAAAACCCCACATAAAGGACGTCGTCGAGTTTTTCAAATTTTGGCTGTTTCATACTTCGTCTCTGGTGTATATTGTTGCTGCTTTCAGACTCCGACGCAAACTTAAACAACTCATCTTTTTGATTTCGTATGTCATATAATGTTGAAGAGGCTATGCCAAATTCAGTCATCAAAACGTTGCGATTAACGCCTTTTTCAAGTCTACTAGCGATTTCAATCTTCTGGTTCAGTGTCAATACAGTTCGCTTGCGTTTACCTTTGCGGGAAATTGAGGTGTGGTTTGCACTCGCAGAGGCCATTATTTAACACAAAAATGTATTCCGTTAAAAAGTATGCATACATGCGTTTATAGCATATCATGTATAATTTATACTGATGGAACGAATTTCAGCTTGCACAAATGTCTGAGACAAACTAACGTCAAACTCTGTATCTTACTCTTTTTGAATTTCCAGTCGGTAATTTTTGAACCCCTCCCCCTTTCTTCTCACCATCTCTATGTCACTGCACGCCGGCTGCTCAACCTTTGATTTATAATCATCAAAGTTATGGGCTCTTCAATTTTCACAAACAATACGTCTGCTTCTAATGTTCGGTCAGACTGTCAAACGCCATATTTTTGACAAATTCATGACCAACTTTAGATCTAAAGCAGGCTATGAGAAAATTAAGCAAATTTGTAAAATCATGTAGATAAGTGTTTTTGGCACGACTAAGATTTCCCGATAAAAACATTTAGTCGGGGGAAAAAGTGAAGATATAGACTGTCTGTCGCTTTTACTTGGAATATTTGGAGACACAATGTCTGGATTGAATAAAATATGTTCGCTCCTATTTGAAGTATATTACTGTAAATACACTATTGTAAACGCAATATTGTGTAATGATAGAGCCTGTAGAAGTAAGCGCAGCGCACAAACCGTGTTGTAGCGTTTTCGATTTCCGGATAAAGGCATTTAATTTAACTGAACAAAACATGATTCAAGCTTTCTCCCTATAATAATTAAAAAAAAAAGTCCGTTAAATTGAGAATTCCGGATTATTGAGTACCGCATAATCGAGACTTTACTGTAATTTGAAATTTTCAAACGTTAGACTATCTTAATATCCTAAAAAAAAATAAGCGCTGGAGAGAGAATATGATAAGACATGCTAACCTTGCGGTTGGATTTTTGTAAAATACTCTGCTCACTAACATCCATACCTTCCCAATTAGCTTATTGGTTGAATTATTCTAGCTCACTAATATCCATATATATATTCATATATATATATTATATATTTATTATATCTATATATATATATATATATATATATATTTATCTCTCTCTCTTTTGGAGAGGTAGCCTAAAGGAACACGCTGGCTGGTAATTAATGCAATTGTCCTAGATGTGGGCGAGTATTCTCCAGGCTCAACTCGCTAAATAGAGACTTTGAGAGTGTTCATGGGATCTGTTAATACTTTACAGATATGGAACCTATCTAGCCGTGTTAACACTGTGGTTGACTGAGTGACCGAAGCAAGTCGAATGAATATATTAAATCGTGTACGCGCCTTTTTTTACATAACAACCTGCTGACGTTCCGCTCGCGTTGGAAAATAAAATCAATTGTCTCACGCGCGAACAGAATTGATTGGGTAATTATGTGTCACGGTGGGAGAAAATCACTGTTGGTTCATACCGCCAGCAAGATTTGCCAATATATATATGTATATATATACCTACTTATGGTCCATATCTTAAATACGGGCCCATTTACGTCCACGTAGATATAATAACTATTAACTTATTACTATTATATGTATATATACTCACCATAACTATGAAATAACTAACGTATCACTACTCCCTAATATGGTAGTTTCACTTCCGGAGTGGGCGTGGTCTATAGCCGGACAACATACACACACTAGCTCCTATTGGAAGTCACTTTGGCGGAAAAAACTGATGTCCAATACATGACTCAGTATTATCCCCTCAACAACCCACCCCTTCATGCACTATACAAGCCCTATTCATATATACATATATATCATAACAGAAGTCCACCACCACCACCACCTTCCACCATGGGAAAGTGGTGGTATCCTACTATATAACTCTTGTACTTAAAGGAGGAAATCTTTCCTCCTTTCCTCCTTCTCTTTGGTCAACTAAAAAACCAGGAGCATAAACCACGGCTACTACTACTGAGAAGCTGTTCGACAAAAACAAACCCTCAAAAAATATACAATAGCCTCCACTAGGCCGTCTGACAAGACGAAAAGGGCCATATATAAACAATAGCCTCCACTAAACCGTCTGACAAGACGAAAAGGGCCATATACATATATCCTGATCAATCTGTTCTGTTTTATTGTAACTGATGATCTGTTTGACTCTGGACTTTCCCATGAAGGCTAGGGTTACTGTTTCCCTAGAGCCCATTCGGAGGCGATCAAAGGTTACAACTCGTGGCCACTAAGTCTTAACTCAACTGCTTGTCTTCTGTTGGTTTAAACTTGATCTTACATTTGCTTGTTGTGGTCTCACGATTTCCCAACTTCCAATTGTGAATACCGGAAGTCTTTAGTCATGATCAGTCTTACGTTTGTCTGAAGTGACCTATCATCTTCTTAGCTCCAACTAATATTTTTATTGCTTGAACCATTCTTCATGTTTATCTGCCAATCGTCAATCAATAGTTTCCTATGACCTGAATATGAACTTTAGCCTCGCTTTAATGGTTTTGTATTTTCGTTGAGTAGAACTAGCGACCATGACGAGTGTGACTTACACAGAATTCATTTGCTTTCCATAACGACGCACTAGGGTTCTCTATTATAGATTCTGATGACGTTGTTTTTGCTGGAGAATCTCCGTAGACTCGAATGAGAGTATTATTTCAGCTATGGCTTCTCAATGTTCGTGAAATATTCGCTGACAAACATCCTCTCGCTCGGCTCACAACCTTTCGGAATGACAACTGCGGCTCTTCTAACCGTTTTATATAGGTCTCTTTCTCCCATGACGTCAAATTCCAGAGCTCTATGTCACGTTATTTATTCTGTGTCTGGCGCGACCTTGTTGAAGCTCGAGTTTGTGAACATGGCATTATCAATCTAGGGGATGGGAGGGGGCTGTGGACTAACGTCCCACCACAGGATGAACCTGACACCCCCTTCATGGTCTCACAACTTCTCTCCAGGGAACACTGTAGCTCTGATGTGACGACCGTCCATGGTTTCATTCCTTCATGCCGTGGAGTAGGCAAGTCTGCCCATTCGCCACCACCCACTGTCTACTATTGGTCGTTTCAAATCTAAATTTTCACGATTAACATGAAATATCTCCTCTTTCCCTGCACTTACAAACTTGATTTTTTGCATCTGGCCTTGTTTTTCCAAGGTCCCACCGATTTCACAAAATTTAATGATGTAGGAAGTATGCTTCATCATGAAGCAGCACTTTCCTTTGATCTCAGTGAATTTACGGATCTTTTTGCTCCTGGAGAAAATAATTTACCGTACATTAATGGAAATCAGTTCTCGACATAGGCGTCTCTACACAACTTGAAAGTTGGAGGCGTTTATCAACTGTTTACTTTCTATTGTTTACTTTCTTTAAAATACTATGAGAATGTCAATGTTATAGCCTTTACAGACGGTCTAAAACAAATCAGCGTATAAACAGTTCCATAATGAAAACTATTTAAACAATATACAACAAAGAATACATTTAAAAAAATTAATTATCCGTTGCGAGCGATAACGAGCATGACATATCAAGCAAAGTTATTGTTTATGGGTACGCATGTGACTAAAGAGTCCGATGTAAGCACGGGATCCTCTTCACTGTAAAGAGCTACATTGTTCGTTTTATGTCTTTCCATGTGACTTTCATTATTTTACGTAAACAAGACATATGAAAGTGATTTAGTTTCTTTGCATGCCTGCAGTACACATATCAAGAATCTTTACATTTTCAAAACGTTATCAACTTTAGCTAAAGATTGATCATGCGGACATATAAAAACGTCCATTATTATTTCATTTATTCTGAATCAGAGGAGTCTAACATATTGATTACTAATCTGGGCTGAACGAACGATAGTCCATCTTTTTTCCAATAGTCATTTTCTTCTTTTAAGACATGATCTTCACATTTGCACCAAAAATCTTTGTCAATCTGTGATAGAGCAGCATATGTCAGTCCTTTTATATCGCATAGTTTAAAACTTGTATTCTCAGCTGCCACCTGCCCTTTAATTTTTGCCCAAACGAGTTCAATGGGGTTTAATTGTGGATGATAAGGGGGCAGTCTCAAGCACGTATGACCATGCTGTTGAATGATTTTGTCTATTTGGAATACTTTGGTCTTTTGCGATTTCTTAACAAGTGACAGTAATTCAGGTTTCAAAAATCCCTCGTTAAATGGAATTCCTTCCTTTCTTAGCCAAATCTTTATAACATCTTTTGTACTGGTAGATGTAGGAATTTTGTCTTCTTCTGCCACAGCGTTGTGGTACGACGCGTTGTCCATTACCAGACAGGATGGTCTGTCTAGAATTGGAAGAAGAGTATTTTCAATCCACTCTCTAAATATATGGCCATTCATCTCGGTGTGATAGTCCCTGTTGTCAGTATAATTAGAGGTGAATATAAGTTCTGCATTTTTCACCAACCCTTCTTTTCGGCTGCCTGCATGTGCCATTATAATACGCTGTCCTTTTCCAGTGGGTACACATCTTTTAATACTTCCATCTGATAACTGCCATTCCTTTGCACTTGTGTGGTGAGAATTTATCCAAGATTCATCTAGAAATACAATATCATAACCTTGGTTACGCATTTCCCGTACTTCACGTAAATATTTACTCCTCATAGAAACTAAGTGCGGCTTCTCGCAGATGACATTTCTACCACTATCGTACTTTCTAAACGTAAAACCGATGCTTCTAACAGTTCTCCATAATGTTGTTTTCGACACAACAATGTCATTTTCTGCTCTCAGTCGAATTTTCAGTTTTCTTAAAGTCACAGTTTCTTTGGAATCGAACATTTTACAAATTGCTCTTCTAATCACTTCCTTGTCAAAACTATCTACTACTTTCTTTCTTCCTAGCGTCCTAGTCTTGATTGAACTGGACACTCCGTTAGCTTTAAGCACTTGTTTGAAAAAGCGTTTGCTTATACCCAATGCGTGAATAGTTCTCTTTTCTGGCTTTGAGATGCTTCGATACAGTTTTCCACGCTTAGCTTCTATGCAAAAATATTTATACACCTTTATTGCCACTGATTGCAATGTAAGGAACTTTACTTTTATACCCATTGACTAACAGATCACAAATTTAACGAAATTACCCAATAATTAGGATACGCCGTTGCACATAAATCACAACAAAACGACAGGAAATGGGATGCACCGGATATAAAATTATAACTATGACGCGTTTTATGTGTTTTTTAGTGCTTAAAACAGGGAAATTGGCGCGCATTACGTTCAAGATGACAAGTCCGTGGGTGCTCACTCATATGAAGCGGTAATTCCTCCAAATATATGGTTTGACCAAAATGCCTTAAATTTGTATACTTCAAATAAAGAATATTTAAAACTATACGTTTGTTGGTGAGGAAATGAATGTACTTCTTGGGACCAAAAAATCACAAGACCATATGCAAAATTTCAGCATTATCAATCAATTGGTTGCAGAGATATGGAATTTTAAACACCTTCAAAATATTTTGAAACGACCAATACTGATCCATTCCCCACTACACACTATCTACTGGCCCATTACGTACCACCCACTATCTACAGACCCATTTCACATCACCAACTGTTAACTAATCTATTCCCGCAAAACACTGTCTACTGACTCATTCCCGCACCCACTTTCTACTGACCCATTCCCCACCACCCACTGTCTGTTAACTCATTCCCCACCACCCACTCTCTACTAACTCATTCCCCACCAACCACTGTCGACTGACCCATTCCCCATCACACATTGTCTACTAACTCATTCCCACCACCAACTGCCTACTAACCCATTCCTCACCACCCACTGTCTATTAACTCACTCCCAACCACCCACTGTCTACTGACCCATTCCCCACCACCCAATGTCTACTGACACATTCCCCACCAGTCATTGTCTACTAACCCAATCCCCGCCACCCACTGTCTTCTGACCTATTCCCCACCACCCACTGTCTACTGACCCATTCCCCACCACCCACTGTTTACTGACACAATCCCCACCACCCACTGTCTACTGACTCATTCTCCACCACTCACTGTTTACTGACACATTCCCCACCACCCACTGTCTACTGACACATTCCCCACCACCCACTGTTTACTGACACATTCCCCACCACCCACTGTTTACTGAAACATTCCTCACCACCACTGTTTAATGACACATTCCACACCACCCACTGTCTACTGACCCATTCCCCACCACCCACTGTTTACTGACACATTCCCCACCACCCAATGTTTACTGACACATTCCCCACCACCCACTGTCTATTAACCCAATTCCCATCACCCACTGTCTACTAACCCATTCGCCACCACCCACTGTCTACTAACCCATTCCCCGCCACCCACTGTTTACTAACCCATTCCCCGGCACCCACTGTCTACTGATCACATCCCCACCACCCAACTACCACCCATTACTGCACCACCAAACTGTCTATTAACCCAGTCCACGCCACCCACTATCTACTGATTCTTTCCCCACCACCCACTGTCTACTAAGCCATTTCCGGCTACCCAACTGCCTACTAACCCATTACCCACCACCCACTGTCTACTAAGCCATTTCCATCACCCACTGTCTACTAACCCATTACCCACCACCCACTGTCTACTGATCTATTCCCCGCCACCCACTGTCTACTAACCCATTCTCCGCCACCCACTGTCTACTAACCCATTCTCCGCCACCCACTGTCTACTAACCCATTCTCCGCCACCCACTGTCTACTAACCCATTCTCCGCCACCACTGTCTACTCTAACCCATTCTCCGCCACCCACTGTCTACTAACCCATTCTCCGCCACCCACTGTCTACTAACCCATTCTCCGCCACCCACTGTCTACTAACCCATTCTCCGCCACCCACTGTCTACTAACCCATTCCCGCCACCCACTGTCTACTAACCCATTCCCCGGCACCCACTGTCTACTAACCCATTCCCCACCACCCATTGTCTACGACCCATTCCGCACCCACTGTCTACTACCCATTCCCGCCACCCACTGTCCACGCCACGCCACCCACTGTCTACTGATTCTTTCCCCGCCACCCACTGTCTACTAACCCATTCTCCGCCACCCACTGTCTACTAACCCATTCTCCGCCACCCACTGTCTACTAACCCATTCTCCGCCACCCACTGTCTACTAAACAATTTCCGGCCACCCACTGTCTACTGTACTATTATAGCTCCGCTCTTTCAGGATCCCATGTGTAGGTAGGCCATTTGTACTGACAGTGGTCACCTCCTAGAAAAGTTGTGTCTTCGATATACCTCAGGCTTGTTGGAGATAGGGCATGACAGTCTTCTCATAAACCAGTTGTGTCTACAACAGTTGTTGGAGACGTGACAGTCTTCTCATAAACAAGTTGTGTCTGTGCAATATACAACAGGCTTGTTGGAGATAGGACGTGACAGTCTTCTCATAGACAAGTTGTGTCTGTGCAATATACAACAGGCTTGTTGGAGATAGGACATGACAGTCTTCTCATAGACAAGTTGTGTCTGTGCAATATACAACAGGCTTGTTGGAGATAGGACATGACAGTCTTCTCATAGACAAGTTGTGTCTGTGCAATATACAACAGGCTTGTTGGAGATAGGACATGACAGTCTTCTCATAGACAAGTTGTGTCTGTGCAATATACAACAGGCTTGTTGGAGATAGGACGTGACAGTCTTCTCATAGACAAGTTGTGTCTGTGCAATATACCACAGGCTTGTTGGAGATAGGACATGACAGTCTTCTCATAGACAAGTTGTGTCTGTGCAATATACCACAGGCTTGTTGGAGATAGGACATGACAGTCTTCTCATAGACAAGTTGTGTCTGTGCAATATACCACAGGCTTGTTGGAGATATGGCATGACAATCTTCTCATTAAGCCGAATCTGTCCTTCTTCTGTATGTTCCGGCTAAGGTTCTGAACGCGATTTAGGAATTGCAAACTCCACCCCGTCCACTGGGAGTTCTTGTAGCGGAAGTATTAAAACAGAAGAAAAAGTCACTCACTCAAAAGCGAGTGAGGGTGAGAGTGAGAGTGAGCGTGAGGGTGAGAGTGAGGGTGAGAGTGAGCGTTTCAGGACCATGGCGTGTAGCGGTGGGCTCTGGTCCTGTATCTATAGCGGCTCACCTTCTCCCTTTCCAATTATACTACCGGGAACTCGGTCGCACCCAAGACCATCTTTGCCAAAACTCGGATGATTAAGTCTCGATGCGGTCTTGGGTGTAATATTGTAGTGGTGCCGAATTGCTGTCTTGGGTGTTTTATTGTAGTGGTGCCGAATTGCTGTCTTGGGTGTTTTATTGTAGTGGTGTCGAATTGCTGTCTTGGGTGTTTTATTGTAGTGGTGCCGAATTGCTGTCTTGGGTGCTGTATTGTAGTGGTGCCGAATTGCTGTCTTGGGTGCAGTATTGTAGTGGCGCCGAAATGCTGTCTTGGGAGCAGTATTGTTGTGGTGCCGAAATGCTGTCTTAGGTGCAGTATTGTAGTGGTGTCAAAATACTGTCTTGGGTGCAGTATTGTAGTGGTGCTGAATTGCTGTCTAGGGTGCAGTATTGTAGTGGTGCTGAATTGCTGTCTAGGGTGCAGTATTGTTGTGGTGCCGAAATGCTGTCTTAGGTGCAGTTTTGTAGTGGTGTCAAAATACTGTCTTGGGTGCAGTATTGTAGTGGTGCTGAATTGCTGTCTAGGGTGCAGTATTGTAGTGGTGCTTAATTGCAGTGTCTAGGGTGCAGTATTGTAGTGTGGCTGCTGCAGTATTGCTGTCTAGGTGCCGAAATACTGTCTTGGGTGCAGTATTGTAGTGGTGCCGAATTGCTGTCTTGGGTGCAGTATTGTAGTGGTGCCGAATTGCTGTCTTGGGTGCAGTATTGTAGTGGTGCCGAATTGCTGTCTTGGGTGCAGTATTGTAGTGGTGCCGAATTGCTGTCTTGGGTGCAGTATGTAGTGGTGCCGAATTGCTGTCTTGTGTGCAGTATTGTAGTGGTGCCGAATTGCTGTCTTGGGTGCAGTATTGTAGTGGTGCCGAATTGCTGTCTTGGGTGCAGTATTGTAGTGGTGCCGAATTGCTGTCTTGGGTGCAGTATTGTAGTTGTGCCGAATTGCTGTCTTGGGTGCAGTATTGTAGTGGCGCCGAATTGCTGTCTTGGGTGCAGTATTGTTTTGGTGTCGAAATGCTGTCTTGGGTGCAATATTGTAGTGGTGCCGAAATGCTGTCTTGGGAGCAGTATTGTTGTGGTGCCGAAATGCTGTCTTAGGTGCAGTATTGTAGTGGTGTCAAAATACTGTCTTGGGTGCAGTATTGTAGTGGTGCTGAATTGCTGTCTAGGGTGCAGTATTGTAGTGGTGCTGAATTGCTGTCTAGGGTGCAGTATTGTAGTGGTGCTGAATTGCTGTCTAGGGTGCAGTATTATAGTGGTGCCGAAATACTGTCTTGGGTGCAGTATTGTAGTGGTGCCGAATTGCTGTCTTGGGTGCAGTATTGTCGTGGTGCCGAATTGCTGTCTTGGGTGCAGTATTGTAGTGGTGCCGAATTGCTGTCTTGGGTGCAGTATGTTAGTGGTGCCGAATTGCTGTCTTGGGTGCAGTATTGTAGTGGTGCCGAATTGCTGTCTTGGGTGCAGTATTGTAGTGGTGCCGAATTGCTGTCTTGGGTGCTGTATGTTAGTGGTGCTGAATTGCTGTCTTGGGTGCAGTATTGTATTGGTGCCGAATTGCTGTCTTGGGTGCAGTATTGTAGTGGTGCCAAATTGCTGTTTACAAAAACAAATCACAGGGACGATCCCATCATTCAGTAACCATAACCCCCGGTGGATGAGCAGCTATGAACGTTTCGTCCATTTTTTGATGGTGTGGAAGAGCAAACACCACCCCATCATATGACGTCACGCTACTTGGAGGCTTTTGGACTATATTTTCAGCCCTTGGGCCTTTGTAAATAAATAGATTGTTTGTTATTAACTCTAGTTCTATTATTATCACTTTCCGAGCCATGTTCCGACAGCACAACATTCTCACTGCTCATGAACACCTGGCTACGCTGATCTACCAGTCTTGTTACAACTGTTCCAAGTTGACCGTTTTAAGAATGTCCAAATTTCATTTCCCTTGGTTATTATTATCTTAACGTCAAGAAAGTCAATTCCTGGTAGGGCTGTTTAAGCTGTCACATGGGACAATAGATGAAAGTTTCAGAGAGTTTCTGTGTGAAATAAATGAAATGTTGGTGTTGTTTTAGGAAGCTGTTTGCTTGATGATTTGATATAAATGTGAGCGTCCATTCCTCAAGTAATTCACTTTAAGCATTCAGTTCATAGCGGGCGATGTGTCTGTTTCTAGAAACTATTGACCTGGTAAGTGCCTAATTGTGGAGTCACTGACCACTGGTACAGCCCACCGGTAGACACATGACAACTGATGGATTGAAGGAGCGCTTGTTACAGATGGCTACAACAGTTATTGTTGATTCTGTGTCTTCCTGTCAATGACTGCTGCTATTGACGACATCTTTAGAACTCTGTGTTCTATGATTAAAGGGATCTCGAGTCTCGTACTAGAGTCACATGGCTCGACCCAAAATCCGAATTTAACTATTCTATCTATCCATCTATTGTCGTTCGAGCCGAAGACGGCACATGGGGCAGAACAACAATCTCAAAAACAGAAACCTTGTGTGCCAAAGTGGCACATATCGCAGAGATCACTGCTCTAAAATATATGGCGCTTTTTCCATAACAATATTTTTTACAATGACAGCTTTGTCAAGCCATCAATCCACCTCCTTAGTTGCCTCATACGACATGCCAGGAAGGTCACAGTATCACTATTCTTTACTTCCCTCATATTGAGGCCCCGGTAACACACATGAATTTAGCTATTAACACTTTGGAAATGGTGAAGAAGTATCTCTACGATACAGACTAGTTATGAGTTAGTACATCAAAGAGGTGGCACATCAAAGCGTTGTGTGACATTTAGTCGCGAGCAGGGTTAATACCTACGATATTTGATTACTATTGAGATCACCTGCTGCCTTTAGCAATCAATCATGTATTCATTGAAAGCTGCCAAATGAATAAACTACCCATTCTTTCATGTTCTCTCCTACTGAGTCTGTGTGGTACAGCATTTGTCATCTACTGAATATCGGCTGTGCAACTGTTGCCTTCTAATTATTACTAACAGTCAACATATTTGCTACCTGAAGAGAACTGTAGTAGCATGATCCAGGCATTATTGGCTATAGTAGCCTGCTAAAGGCATTGTTGATTGTAGTAGCCTGCTCCTGGCATTGTTGACTGTAGTAGCCTGCTCCAGGCATTGTTGATTGTAGTAGCCTGCTCCAGGCATTGTTGACTGTAGTAGCCTGCTAAAGGCATTGTTGACTGTAGTAGCCTGCTCCAGGCATTGTTGATTGTAGTAGCCTGCTCCAGGCATTGTTGATTGTAGTAGCCTGCTCCAGGCATTGTTGACTGTAGTAGCCTGCTAAAGGCATTGTTGACTGTAGTAGCCTGCTCCAGGCATTGTTGATTGTAGTAGCCTGCTCCAGGCATTGTTGACTGCAGAAGTCTGCTCCAGGCATTGTTGACTCTAGTAGCCTGCTCCAGGCATTGTTGATTGTAGTAGCCTGCTCCAGGCATTGTTGACTGCAGAAGTCTGCTCCAGGCATTGTTGACTCTAGTAGCCTGCTCCAGGCATTGTTGATTGTAACAGCCTGCTCAAGGGATTGTTGATTGTAATAGCCTGCTCAAGGGATTGTTGATTGTAATAGCCTGCTCAAGGGATTGTTGATTGTAATAGCCTGCTCCAGGCATTGTTGATTGTAACAGCCTGCTCAAGGGATTGTTGATTGTAATAGCCTGCTCAAGGGATTGTTGATTGTAATAGCCTGCTCCAGGCATTGTTGATTGTACTAGTCTGCTCCAGGCAATGTTGATTGTAATAGCCTGCTCCAGGCATTGTTGGCTGCAATAACCTGCTCCAGGCATTGTTGATTGTAATAGCATGCTCCAGGCATTGTTGATTGTAATAGCCCGCTCCAGGCATTGTTGATTGTAATAGCCTGCTCCAGGCATTGTTGATTGCAATAACCTGCTCCAGGCATTGTTGGCTGCAATAACCTGCTCCAGGCATTGTTGATTGTAGTAGTCTGCTCCAGGCATTGTTGATTGTAGTAGCACGCTCCAGGCATTGTTGATTGTAGTAGCCTGCTCCAGGCATTGTTGATTGTAGTAGTCTGCTCCAGGCATTGTTGATTGTAGTAGCCCACTCCAGGCATTGTTGATTGTAGTAGTCTGCTCCAGGCATTGTTGATTGTAGTAGCCTGCTCCAGGCATTGTTGATTGTAGTAGCCGGCTCCAGACATTTTGGCTGCAATAACCTGCTCCAGGCATTGTTGATTGTAGTAGCCTGCTCCAGGCATTGTTGATTGTAGTAGCCCGCTCCAGGCATTGTTGACTACAGTAGCCTGCTCCAGACATTGTTGACTATAGTAACCTGCTCCAGGCATTGTTGATTTTAATAGTCTGCTCCTGGCATTGTTGATTGTAATAGCCTGCTCCAGGCAATGTTTGCTGTAATAGCCTGCTCCAGGCATTGTTGATTGTAGTAGCCTGCTCCAGGCATTGTTGAATGTTGTAGCTTCAATCTGTAATTTGCTGAATGTTATAGCCTCCATATGTCATTGTTGACTGCAGTAGCCTCCATCTGTAATTGTTGACTGTTGTAGCCTCTATCTGTCATTGTTGACTGTTGTAGCCTCCATCTGTCTTTGTTTAATGTAGCAGCATCCATCTGTCATTGTTGACTGTAGCAGCCTCCATTATGTCATTGTTGAATGTAGTAGCATCCATCTGTCATTGTTGACTGTAGTAGCCTACATCTGTCATTATTGACTGTAGTAGCATCCATGTGTCATTGTTGATTGTAGTAGCCTCCATATATCATTGTTGACTGTAGTAACCTCCAACTGTCCTTGTTGACTGTAGTAGCCTCCATCTGTCATTGTTGATTGTAGTAGCTTCCATCTGTCATTGTTGACTGTAGTAGCCTCCATCTGTCATTGTTGGCTGTAGTAGTATCCATGTGTCATTGTTGAATGTAGTAGCATCCATCTGTCATTGTTGACTGTAGTAGCCTCCATCTGTCATTGTTGACTGTAGTAGCATTCATGTATCATTGATGAATGTAGTAGCCTCCATCTGTCATTATTGAATGTAGTAGCATCCATCTGTCATTGTTGACTGTAGTAGCCTCCATCTGTCATTGTTGACTGTAGTAGCCTCCATCTGTCATTGTAGAATATAGTAGCCACCATCTGTCATTGTTGACTGTAGTGGCCTCCATTTGTCATTGTTGAATGTAGTAGCCTCCATCTGTCATTGTTGAATGTAGTAGCCTCCATCTGTCATTGTTGACTGTAGTAGCCTCCATCTGTCATTGTTGACTGTATTAGCATCCATCTGTCATCGTTGACTGTAGTAGCATCCAACTGTCATTGTTGAATGTAGTAATATCCATCTGTCATTGTTGACTGTAGTAGCATCCATGTGTCATTGCTGAATGTAGTAGCATCCATCTGTCATTGTTGACTGTAGTAGCCTCCATCTGTCATTGTTGACTGTAATAGCCTCCATCTGTCATTGTTGAATGTAGTAGCCTCCATCTGTCATTGTTGAATGTAGTAGCATCCAACTGTCATTGTTGAATGTAGTAATATCCATCTGTCATTGTTGACTGTAAGAGCATCCATATGTCATAGTTGACTGTAGTGGCCTCCATTTGTCATTGTTGAATGTAGTGGCCTCCATTTGTCATTGTTGAATGTAGTAGCCTCCATCTGTCATTGTTGACTGTAATAGCCTCCATCTGTCATTGTTGAATGTAGTAGCATCCATCTGTCATTGTTGACTGTAGTAGCCTCCATCTGTCATTGTTGACTGTAATAGCCTCCATCTGTCATTGTTGAATGTAGTAGCATCCAACTGTCATTGTTGAATGTAGTAATATCCATCTGTCATTGTTGACTGTAAGAGCATCCATATGTCATAGTTGACTGTAGTAGCCTCCATCTGTCATTGTTGATTGTAGTAGCCTCAATCTGTCATTGTTGACTGTAGTAGCATCTATCTGTCATTGTTGAATGTAGTAGCATCCATCTGTCATTGTTGACTGTAGTAGCATCCATGTGTTATTGTTGAATGTAGTAGCCTTCAACTGTCATTGTTGAATGTAGTAGCCTACATCTGTCATTGTTGAATGTAGTAGCATCCATGTGTCATTGTTGAATGTAGTAGCCTCCATCTGTTATTGTTGAATGTAGTAGTCTCCATCTGTCATTGTTGAATGTAGTAGCATCCATCTGTCTTTGTTGAATGTAGTAGCATCCATCTGTCATTGTTGATTGTAGTATCATCCATCTGTCGTTTTTGAATGTAGTAGCCTTCTTCTGTCATTGTTGACTATAGTAGCATCCATCTGTCATTGTTGACTGTAGTAGACTCCATCTGTCTTTGTTGAATGTAGTAGCCTCCATCTGTCATTGTTGAATGTAGAAGCATCCATCTGTCATTACTGACTGTATTGGCCTCCATCTGGCATTGTTGACTGTAGTAGCCTCCATCTGTCATTGTTGACTGTTGTAGTCTCCATCTGTCATTGTTGACTGTTGTAGTCTCCATCTGTCATTGTTGACTGTAGTAGCCCCCATTATGTCATTGTTGACTTTTGTAGTCTCCATCTGTCATTGTTGACTGTAGTAGCCTCCATTATGTCATTGTTGACTGTAGTAGCCTCCATCTGTCATTGTTGACTGTTGTAGCCTTCATCTGTCTTTGTTGAGTGTTGTAGCTTCTATCTGTCATTGTTGACTGTAGTAGCATCCATCTGTCATTGTTGACTGTAGTAGTCTCTATATGTCATTCTTGTCTGTAGTAGCCTCCATCTGTCATTGTTGACTGTAGTAGCCTCCATCTATCATTGTTGGATGTAGTAGCCTCCATCTGTCATTGTTGAATGTAGTAGCCTCCATCTGTCATTGTTTACTATAGTAGCCTCCGTCTGTAATTGTTGACTGTATTAGCCTCCATCTGTCATTGTTGACCGTTGTAGCCTCCATCTGTCATTGTTGACTGTTGTAGCCTCCATCTGTCATTTTTGACTGTAGTAGCCTCCATCTGTCATTGTTGACTGTAGTAGCCTCCATCTGTCATTATTGACTGTAGTAGCCTCCATCTGTCATTATTGACTGTAGTAGCCTCCATCTGTCATTATTGACTGTAGTAGCCTCCATCTGTCATTATTGACTGTAGTAGCCTCCATCTGTCATTATTGACTGTAGTGGCCTCCATCTGTCATTATTGACTGTAGTAGCCTCCATCTGTCATTATTGACTGTAGTGGCCTCCATCTGTCATTATTGACTGTAGTAGCCTCCATCTGTCATTATTGACTGTAGTGGCCTCCATTTGTCATTATTGACTGTAGTAGCCTCCATCTGTCATTATTGACTGTAGTGGCCTCCATCTGTCATTATTGACTGTAGTGGCCTCCGTCTGGCATTGTTGACTGTAGTAGCATCCATCTGTCATTGTTAACTGTAGTAGCCTCCGTCTGTCGTTGTTGACTGTAGTAGCCTCCATTATATCATTGTTGACTGTAGTAGGCTCCATTATATCATTGTTGACTGTAGTAGCCTCCATTGTCATTGTTGTCTGTAGTAGCCTCCATCTTCCATTGTTGACTGTAGTAGCCTCCATCTGTCATTGTTGACTGTTGTAGCCTCCATCTGTCATTGTTGACTGTAGTAGCCTCCATCTGTCATTGTTGACTGTAGTAGCCTCCATCTGTCATTGTTGACTGTAGTAGCCCTCCATCTGTCATTGTTGTCTGTAGTAGCCTCCATCTGTCATTGTTGTCTGTAGTAGCCTCCATTGTCATTGTTGACTGTAGTAGCCTCCATCTGTCATTGTTGTCTGTAGTAGCCTCCATCTGTCATTGTTGACTGTAGTAGCCTCCATCTGTCATTGTTGAATGTAGTAGCCTCCATCTGTCATTGTTGACTGTAGTAGCCTCCATCTGTCATTGTTGACTGTAGTAGCCTCCATCTGTCATTGTAGACTGTAGTAGCCTCCATCTGTCATTGTTGACTGTTGTAGCCTCCATCTGTCATTGTTCTCTGTAGTAGCCTCCATCTGTCATTGTTGAATGTAGTAGCCTCCATCTGTCATTGTTTACTATAGTAGCCTCCGTCTGTAATTGTTGACTGTATTAGCCTCCATCTGTCATTGTTGACCGTTGTAGCCTCCATCTGTCATTGTTGACTGTTGTAGCCTCCATCTGTCATTTTTGACTGTAGTAGCCTCCATCTGTCATTGTTGACTATAGTAGCATCCATCTGTCATTGTTGACTGTAGTAGACTCCATCTGTCATTGTTGAATGTAGTAGCCTCCATCTGTCATTGTTGACTGTAGTAGCCTCCATCTGTCATTGTTGAATGTTGTAGCCTCCGTCTGTCATTGTTGACTGTAGTAGCCTCCATCTGTCATTGTTGAATGTAGTAGACTCCATCTGTCATTGTTGACTATAGTAGCATCCATCTGTCATTGTTGACTGTAGTAGACTCCATCTGTCATTGTTGAATGTAGTAGCCTCCATCTGTCATTGTTGACTGTAGTAGACTCCATCTGTCATTGTTGAATGTTGTAGCCTCCGTCTGTCATTGTTGACTGTAGTAGCCTCCATCTGTCATTGTTGAATGTAGTAGACTCCATCTGTCATTGTTGACTATAGTAGCATCCATCTGTCATTGTTGACTGTAGTAGACTCCATCTGTCTTTGTTGAATGTAGTAGCCTCCATCTGTCATTGTTGAATGTAGTAGCATCCATCTGTCATTGTTGACTATAGTAGCATCCATCTGTCATTGTTGACTGTAGTAGACTCCATCTGTCTTTGTTGAATGTAGTAGCCTCCATCTGGCATTGTTGACTGTAGTAGCCTCCATCTGTCATTGTTGACTATTGTAGTCTCCATCTGTCATTGTTGACTGTTGTAGTCTCCATCTGTCATTGTTGACTGTAGTAGCCCCCATTATGTCATTGTTGACTGTTGTAGTCTCCATCTGTCATTGTTGACTGTAGTAGCCTCCATTTTGTCATTGTTGACTGTAGTAGCCTCCATCTGTCATTGTTGACTGTTGTAGCCTTCATCTGTCTTTGTTGAGTGTTGTAGCTTCTATCTGTCATTGTTGACTGTAGTAGCCTCCATCTGTCATTGTTGAATGAAGTAGACTCCATCTGTCATTGTTGACTATAGTAGCATCCATCTGTCATTGTTGACTGTAGTAGACTCCATCTGTCATTGTTGAATGTAGTAGCCTCCATCTGTCATTGTTGACTGTAGTAGACTCCATCTGTCATTGTTGAATGTTGTAGCCTCCGTCTGTCATTGTTGACTGTAGTAGCCTCCATCTGTCATTGTTGAATGTAGTAGACTCCATCTGTCATTGTTGACTATAGTAGCATCCATCTGTCATTGTTGACTGTAGTAGACTCCATCTGTCTTTGTTGAATGTAGTAGCCTCCATCTGTCATTGTTGAATGTAGTAGCATCCATCTGTCATTGTTGACTATAGTAGCATCCATCTGTCATTGTTGACTGTAGTAGACTCCATCTGTCTTTGTTGAATGTAGTAGCCTCCATCTGGCATTGTTGACTGTAGTAGCCTCCATCTGTCATTGTTGACTATTGTAGTCTCCATCTGTCATTGTTGACTGTTGTAGTCTCCATCTGTCATTGTTGACTGTAGTAGCCCCCATTATGTCATTGTTGACTGTTGTAGTCTCCATCTGTCATTGTTGACTGTAGTAGCCTCCATTTTGTCATTGTTGACTGTAGTAGCCTCCATCTGTCATTGTTGACTGTTGTAGCCTTCATCTGTCTTTGTTGAGTGTTGTAGCTTCTATCTGTCATTGTTGACTGTAGTAGCCTCCATCTGTCATTGTTGACTGTAGTAGCATCCATCTGTCATTGTTGACTGTAGTAGTCTCTATATGTCATTGTTGTCTGTAGTAGCCTCCATCTGTCATTGTTGACTGTAGTAGCCTCCATCTATCATTGTTGGATGTAGTAGCCTCCATCTGTCATTGTTGAATGTAGTAGCCTCCATCTGTCATTGTTTACTATAGTAGCCTCCGTCTGGCATTGTTGACCGTTGTAGCCTCCATCTGTCATTGTTGACTGTTGTAGCCTCCATCTGTCATTTTTGACTGTAGTAGCCTCCATCTGTCATTGTTGACTGTAGTAGCCTCCATTATATCATTGTTGACTGTAGTAGCCTCCATCTGTCATTGTTGACTGTTGTAGCCTCCATCTGTCATTGTTGACTGTTGTAGCCTCCGTCTGTCGTTGTTGACTGTAGTAGCCTCCATTATATCATTGTTGACTGTAGTAGGCTCCATTATATCATTGTTGTCTGTAGTAGCCTCCATCTTCCATTGTTGACTGTAGTAGCCTCCATCTGTCATTGTTGACTGTTGTAGCCTCCATCTGTCATTGTTGACTGTAGTAGCCTCCATTATATCATTGTTGACTGTAGTAGCCTCCATTATATCATTGTTGAGTGTAGTAGCCTCCATCTGTCATTGTTGACTGTAGTAGCCTCCATCTGTCATTGTTGACTGTTGTAGCCTCCATCTGTCATTATTGACTGTAGTGGCCTCCATCTGGCATTGTTGACTGTAGTAGCCTCCATCTGTCATTGTTGACTGTAGTAGCCTCCATCTGTCATTGTTGACTGTAGTAGCCTCCATCTGGCATTGTTAACTGTAGTAGCCTCCATCTGTCATTGTTAACTGTAGTAGCCTCCATCTGTCATTGTTAACTGTAGTAGCCTCCATCTGGCATTGTTAACTGTAGTAGCCTCCATCTGGCATTGTTAACTGTAGTAGCCTCCATCTGTCATTGTTAACTGTAGTAGCATCCATCTGTCATTGTTAACTGTAGTAGCCTCCATCTGGCATTGTTAACTGTAGTAGCCTCCATCTGTCATTGTTAACTGTAGTAGCCTCCATCTGGCATTGTTAACTGTAGTAGCATCCATCTGTCATTGTTGACTGTAGTGGCCTCCATCTGTCATTGTTGACTGTAGTAGCCTCCATCTGTCATTGTTGACTGTAGTAGCCTCCATTATATCATTGTTGACTGTAGTAGCCTCCATTATATCATTGTTGAGTGTAGTAGCCTCCATCTGTCATTGTTGACTGTAGTAGCCTCCATCTGTCATTGTTGACTGTTGTAGCCTCCATCTGTCATTGTTGACTGTAGTAGCCTCCATCTGTCATTGTTGACTGTAGTAGCATCCATCTGGCATTGTTGACTGTAGTAGCCTCCATCTGTCATTGTTGACTGTAGTAGCATCCATCTGGCATTGTTGACTGTAGTAGCATCCATCTGGCATTGTTGACTGTAGTAGGCTCCATTATATCATTGTTGACTGTAGTAGCCTCCATTATATCATTGTTGACTGTAGTAGCCTCCATTATATCATTGTTGACTGTAGTAGCCTCCATCTGTCATTGTTGACTGTAGTAGCCTCCATTATATCATTGTTGACTGTAGTAGCCTCCATTATATCATTGTTGACTGTAGTAGGCTCCATTATATCATTGTTGACTGTAGTAGCCTCCATTATATCATTGTTGACTGTAGTAGCCTCCATCTGGCATTGTTGTCTGTAGTAGCCTCCATTTGTCATTGTTGACTGTTGTAGCCTCCGTCTGTCATTGTTGACTGTAGTAGCCTCCATTTGTCATTGTTGACTGTAGTAGCCTCCATTTGTCATTGTTGACTGTTGTAGCCTCCGTCTGTCATTGTTGTCTGTAGTAGCCTCCATTTGTCATTGTTGACTGTTGTAGCCTCCGTCTGTCATTGTTGTCTGTAGTAGCCTCCATTTGTCATTGTTGACTGTTGTAGCCTCCGTCTGTCATTGTTGTCTGTAGTAGCCTCCATTTGTCATTGTTGACTGTTGTAGCCTCCGTCTGTCATTGTTGACTGTAGTAGCCTCCATTATATCATTGTTGACTGTAGTAGCCTCCATTATATCATTGTTGAGTGTAGTAGCCTCCATCTGTCATTGTTGACTGTAGTAGCCTCCATCTGTCATTGTTGACTGTAGTAGCCTCCATCTGTCATTGTTGACTGTAGTAGCCTCCATCTGTCATTGTTGTCTGTAGTATACCTACCATATGACAATAAAACATCAATATTTATTGACTTGTCCACGAAGACCGGAGCTGTGGAGTGCTGTGACTTTAGAACAATTAGTTTGAGAAGATCTTCTGCTTGAGAAAGTTAAGCGAAAGATATATAGAAACAAACACATCAATTTATGCATGTTTCATAAAAACACCAAAGCTTTTTGACACAATACACCATATACAACTAATAAAATGACTAATATATATATATATATATATATATATACATGGAAAGAGAGAGAGAGAGAGAGAGAGAGAGAGAGAGAGAGAGAGCTATTGATCTATATCTAGCTATAAAAGATGTTGATTGTTTCGCTCTGATGTTTCTTATGAGCTATTTTTGTGTTGACCTTTTTGAGAATTTTGTCGTTTGTCTTTTTAGCTGCCCAGGGTAATCTCAACATTTTTCTGAGAAATTCCATCTCTGTGGTCTCTAATCGTCTTTTCATTTGTGTGTCTACTGTCATTGATTCACTTCAGTAGGTCAGTAGTGGCTCTATAAACAACAGTTGAACTCTCTCACTTCTATTGACATAGAATTGTCACACAAAATGTTCTCCATTTTCTGAAATGCTAATTTGTCCTGTGCTATTCTGCTTTTTATTTCTGTAGTGCATCTTCCATCTGATGTTATCATTTTACCAAAAAAAAAACGCTCTGCACTTGCTTAATATTTCTCCTGTTTATTTGTATGTTGTATGATGGTGATGATTGTTTCCTCTGTATGACCATTACTTCTGTTTTCTTACTAGAAGTAATGGTCACATCGATGAAATAATCATCACCACCATGATCACTAACACTATCTTCCTGAGAGACTCTTCTTCAGGGCGTACCGAGAAGCCTTGAAATCAGTTGTAAAGTTGAATGAACAATCTGCCCTAAAGGTTCACTGAAACTCGTTGTGTGACGATCAAGCTACAAGTAAAAGACTAATAATATAGATGCTGCTGTATTTTGTTATTGTTCTTTCAAAATCGAAGATAACATTGATAATGATGGCGGTAATGATGGTGATAATGATGCCGATAATGACGATGATAATGATGGTGATAATGATAGTGATATTGGTCTTGTAAACAAATAACAATATGTGCCATTTTGGCACGCAAGGTTTCTGTTTTTGAGATTGTGGTTCTGCCCTATGTGCCGTCTTCGGCTCGAAAGGACAATAGATAGAAACAAATAACGTGTGTGGACGTTATTGGTACAGTTGATGATACTATAGACCTGGCTGGATAACGATGTATTGAGAATGTGTGTGGTTCAGTGGGTCGATCTCTACAATGACAACTGAGATGGTGAGGGCTTTGTCGCTAACACAAACGTTTGATCGCAACCACGAACGCAACCATGAACACAACCATGAACGTAACCATGAACGCAACCATGAACGTAACCATGAACGCAACCATGAACGTAACCATGAACGCAACCATGAACGTAACCATGAACGCAACCATGAACGTAACCATGAACGCAACCAGTGGACAATCGTGATATCTGGCTTCTGAAGCTCTAGAGTTACTACCATTATCGAGTTGATATTGTATTTATCCACAACAACAAATGACATCACCTCAGTGCAAAATAAAGGCAAGTGGAACAATATTAAAACAGGTAAATTAATTTAAATATTTGGGAACTTTGTTAACCTCAGACGGAAGATGTACACAAGAGGTGAGATGTAGAATGGCTCAGGCAAAAGCAGCTTTCCAAAAAATTAGGAAAATAATATGCAATCCATTTTTGACAATAGAAACAAGAAAAAGAGTTCTTAAATGTTACGCAGAGACAGTCTTAACATACGGATGCGAGTCATGGGCAATAGGACAACACACAAGAAAAACACTGGAGTCTGTAGAAATGTGGAAGAATGTTGAGAATACCATGGACAGCAAGAAGAGTAATGAAGAGGCTCTGGGAGAGGTCAAAACAAAAAGAGAGCTAATTTCTAATGTTAAGTAGAAACAATCATCATTTTTGGGGCCATGTAATGAGAAGATAACAACTGGAATATATTGTAACAACTGGGAAAATTGAGGGACGAAGAGATAGAGGGAAGCAAAGAGAAAAAATAACAGACAGCTTAAGAGAATGGTTTGGCAGAAGGTCAACAACAGAAATGATAAATAGCTGCCGAGATCGAAAATTGTGGAGAGACATGATCACCTACGCCACTAGGCCCGGTACTTAATGATGATGATATTTATCAAACTATATTTAGAAGCCTCATGCACGCATAGTTGACTATGGATTCTGCAGCGCCCCTAGAAATATTATTGTTTCTTTCTATCTCCGCGTATTCTTTTTTTCTATGAATCTGTCTGCTTCTTGTTTGAGTTGGAGCTTTAGAGTGTGTTTCCAAAGATTGCGATCTGCAGCTATTTCTTTCCAGGCTTCAGGGTTTATGTTCAGAATGTTCATGTCACGTTTACACGCATCTACAAATCTAAATTGTATGGCGTCTGATAGTTCTTTGGCCATCTGCTAGTTGTTCATAGAGGATACCTTATGGTATGCGGCAATCTTTCATACGATGTACGTGGTTAAGTCAGAGTAATATACGTTGCTTTAGCAGCGCTTAGATATTCGGGCGGCCTAGGTGAGTGATGACTTGCACGTTGTCCTTCCAAGTGATACCAAGAATACGGCGTAGACATCGCCTAAAGGTTCCTGTCTGGTATGTTCAGTTATGAGCCTGTCTGGTATGTCCAGTTCTGAGCCTGTCTGGTATGTCCAGTTCTGAGCCTGTCTGGTATGTCCAGTTCTGAGCCTGTCTGGTATGTCCAGTTCTGAGTCTGTCTGGTATGTCCAGTTCTGAGCCTATCTGGTATGTCCAGTTCTGAGCTTGTCTGGTATGTCCAGTTCTGAGCCTGTCTGGTATGTCCAGTTCTGAGCCTGTCTGGTATGTCCAGTTCTGAGTCTGGTATGTCCAGTTCGGAGCCTGTCTGGTATGTCCAGTTCTGAGCTGATGTTCGTGCAGACTTGGTTGTAGATTCATGATCATAAGCTGAATCATAGACTCTATCCTCAGAGCATCATTCAATATTCATGTAAATACCTTATTCGTTTCAGCCAAAGCATTAAATGCTATGTCAACTCGTTCAGCCAAAGCATTAAATGCTATGTCAACTCGTTCAGCCAAAGCATTAAATGCTATGTCAACTCGTTCAGCCAAAGCATTAAATGCTATGTCAACTCGTTCAGCCAAAGCATTAAATGCTATGTCAACTCGTTCTGCCAAAGCATTAAATGCTATGTCAACTTGTTCAGCCAAAGCATTAAATGCTATGCCAACTCGTTCAGGCAAAAGCATTAAATGCTGTGTCAACTCGTTCAGCCAAAGCATTAAATGCTATGTCAACTCGTTCAGACAAAGCATTAAATGCTATGTCAACTCGTTCAGCCAAAGCATTAAATGCTATATCAACTCGTTCACCAAAGCATTAAATGCTATATCAACTCGTTCACCAAAGCATTAAATGCTATGTCAACTCGTTCAGCCAAAGCATTAAATGCTATGTCAACTCGTTCTGCCAAAGCATTAAATGCTATGTCAACTCGTTCACCAAAGCATTAAATGCTATGTCAACTCGTTCACCAAAGCATTAAAGGCTATATCACATCGTTCATCAAAGCATTAAATGCTATATCAACTCGTTCAGCCAAAGCATTAAATGCTATATCAACTCGTTCAGCCAAAGCATTAAATGCCATATCAACTCGTTCAGCCAAAGCATTAAATGCCATGTCAACTCGTTCAGCCAAAGCATTAAATGCTATATCAACTCGTTCAGCCAAAGCATTAAATGCTATGTCAACTCGTTCAGCCAAAGCATTAAATGCTATGTCAACCCGTTCAGACAAAGCACTAAATGCTATGTCAATTCGTTCAGCCAAAGCATTAAATGCTATGTCAACTCGTTCTGCCATAGCATTAAATGCTATGTCAACTCGTTCAGCTAAAGCATTAAATGCTATGTCAACTCGTTTAGCCAAAGCATTAAATGCTATGTCAACTCGTTCAGCCAAAAGCATTAAATGGTATGTCAACTCGTTCAGACAAAGCATTAAATGCTATGTCAACTCGTTCAGCCAACGCATTAAATGATATGTCAACTCGTTCAGCTAAAGCATTAAATGCAATATCAACTCGTTCAGCCAAAGCATTAAATGCTATATCAACTCGTTCACCAAAGCATTAAACGCTATATCAACTCGTTCTGCCAAAGCATTAAATGCTATATCAACTCTTTCACCAAAGCATTAAATGCTATATCAACTCGTTCAGCCAAAGCATTAAATGCTATATCAACTCGTTCAGCCAAAGCATTAAATGCTATATCAACTCGTTCACCAAAGCATTAAATGCTATATCAACTCGTTTAGCCAAAGCATTAAATGCTATGTCAACTCGTTCAGCCAAAGCATTAAATGCTATATCAACTCGTTTAGCCAAAGCATTAAATGCTATATCAACTCGTTCAGCCAAAGCATTAAATGCTATGTCAACTCGTTCACCAAAGCATTAAATGCTATGTCAACTCATTCAGACAAAGCATTAAATGCTATGTCAACTCGTTCAGACAAAGCATTAAATGCTATGTCAACTCGTTCAGACAAAGCATTAAATGCTATGTCAACTCGTTCAGACAAAGCATTAAATGCTATGTCAACTCGTTCTGCCAAAGCATTAAATGCTACATCAACTCGTTCAGACAAAGCATTAAATGCTACATCAACTCGTTCAGACAAAGCATTAAATGCTACATCAACTCGTTCAGACAAAGCATTAAATGCTACATCAACTCGTTCAGACAAAGCATTAAATGCTACATCAACTCGTTCAGCCAAAGCATTAAATGCTACATCAACTCGTTCAGACAAAGCATTAAATGCTACATCAACTCGTTCAGCCAAAGCATTAAATGCTATATCAACTCGTTCACCACAAGCCACCACCTCGTTATTATTTCGCACTGTCTAAAACAAAAACACCTCCAGCTGTGATCTGGCTAACGATGGCTGTAGGGGGGTCTTTGTTAACCAGAATTCGTTAATTACTTCACCAACAGACATGGACGGATGATTAGTTCACTTCCATTTATTGGACTTGTTCCAAAAAAAAAAACAAATGATATGCCACTGGTGTTTAATGTACGTGTTTGAGAGTTGTTTGATCACAGCAGTTATACCTTGCTCGTGTCTTGCCAGCTTCAACAACATGTCTGCCATTTACAGACAAGAAATGCTCAAGTTTCACAAGGTTCTGTTCTTCGTTACTTTTTAGCGTTTTCTGAATAACCTCTTCTAATCGCAGCTTCAGTAGCTTGTCATTATAGCATTCAACATAGCCCATAATGCAACAAATAACCGTCAAATGATTGTGTACATCAACGTGGTCTAACCTAAAGCCTGCGGGCCACTTGTGGCCCGCGATACTCATTTTGGTGTCCCACTGACTTCTACTGTTTTCATAGAAAGAAGATAAAGCAATACCACGGTTGTGAGCATTTGGAAAATATTTCCGTCCTTTGCTGCTTGTTCTGTTGTCAGGAAATGAAACAAACAAAGAGATCAGAAGCAGGTCAACAAAAGCAGCAGCGAATTAAAAAAAAAACATGGATACAATATGGAAAGATAATACTAAGCAAGAATGCTAAACTTGGAATATTCAACTCACCAACAATTAAATACGATTGTGAAAGCTGGAAAATAACAATGGAGATTAAAAGTAAAACTCCGCTTGAAGACAAATGCCTAAGACGCATACTCTGTGTACAATGAAATGAATTCATGACTAATATTGAGATAAGGAGAACATTCTCGTGTATGTTAACACTTGACTGGAAATGTAAGGAACATATCTCAGTCGTGGTCAATGCAGAGATCAGCGATCTCATCTGGAATACCACCGATGAGAAAGATGCAGTCATCTATACAGACGGATCTGTAATACGACACCAAAGAAGTGCATGGGCATTTACAGCACGCTCGGCAGGCAGAATAGTCAAGGAAGACAGCGGTGCATACGTCATGACCACGAGTAGCATGACAATGGAGGTGATGGCAGTGACCAGGGCATTCAAATGGTTAGAGTCACAAGTCTACACCCACGCATGTATACTGAGTGATTCGCTGAGCATGATTAGAAAAGTGGAGGCGGGCTCTGTACGCATGAAATGGATAGAGTCATTGCAGAAGTCACAAATACGTAAGGTCACCTTTGTCTACATTCCAGGACATGCCGGAGTATGGGGAAATGAAAGAGCGGACAGGTTGGTTAGCTGAACCGTTGTTGAGGACTGTCAACCAATGGGTCGGACGGACAACGTCAATGCCCTCCGGTTAGTAGACTTCAGTAACTCAGTAAGTGAACACAGGAATTCGACAAGAAAGAGATATGAGTTACGATGGGCTCAACCAGAAACTAGAAACTTAGTGGGCGTGTAAGAAGACTTATCAACCAACACAGAACTGGGGTCGTCAGTCGCTGAACACTGCGGGACTTGCTGAGGAGGGGATCTCAACACCTATGGACATGTTCGGAGTGCAATAAAAGACGACCCGCAAATAACTCAATAACTCAATAGCTCAATAACTCAATTGAGATAAGAGAAACGGACATGCAGCCAACGATCTCAGCTACAATTAGGAAGACAAGAATGACATATGTAGAACATTTGCTGAGAAGAGAAAACAAAAGAACTCCAAAAGCGGCTCTTCTATGGGAAACAGCGGGATACAGAAAAAGAGAGTCACTGACATGAATAGTTAAGAGAAGCAAAGTTGGCAGGCATAGACTCTTTAGAAAATGTCGAACATCTCGCCCAGAATAGAGATGGAGGACGACAACTCAAAATCCTATGTGACGTCACGCGGCGCGGGAAATGATCAAGATCGTGACCTGTAGTAGCACCAGCAGGAAACAATGAAGATTCGAGTAACAGAGTGGCGGCACTTACCTCACAACATGTAACGTGTTTCATCGCTCCATGGACATGTCCACGTCACTATCTTGGGATGTTCATCTGCCTCTTCAACGCTCAAGTCTTGTGATCAAATATTTAAATTCATTTACCTGTTTTAATAGTGTTCTACTTGTCTTTATTTTGCACTAGGTGATGTCTTTTTCTTTGTTGTTACCATTACCTCTGTCTTTTTGCTATTAAGGCTGAGTCCTTTATTTTTGTTTTCCTTCACTATAATGTCTAATATTTCTTGTAACTCCTTTTCACTCTTAGCGATTAATACTGTATCATCAGCATACATTAGATTATTTATAATATGACCACCAATTGTTATTCCAGGCATGCCCCTTATGGATCTTAAAATAATCTCACTATAATATTAAACAAATCTGGTGACAGCACACAACCCTGTCTAACACCCTGTTTTATTTGTTGAAACATTCCCAATTGGTTTCCAGTTCTAATGGCCGCTGTTTGTTGCCAGTACATGTTCTTTATTATTCTTAGATCTTTGCTGTCTACGTTTATGCTTTCTAAAATGTTGATTATTTCTTGGTGCTTTACTTTGCAAATGCCTTGGTGTAATCTATGAAACATAGGTATAGATCTGTTTTCACATCTATGGCTCTTTCTACTAAAGATCTTATGATATAAATGGCATTGCTTGTTCCTTTATCTCTAACAAAACCACACTGCTCATCACTAATTTCTGCACTGATTTTGTTTCGCACTCTTCGCATGATGATTCTTAGTAATATCTTAGTCATGTGACTCATAAGGCTTATTGTGCGATGATCATCGCATTCAATAGCACCCAATTTCTTTGGTAGGGCTATGAATATTGTTTGAGCATGTCGTCTGGTATATATCCGCTGTTGTAGATATCATTCAATATTTTTGTTATTATTTCTATTCCAAAATCACTCATGGCTTCAATCTCTTCTTTAGTTATATTATCTGGTCCAGGAGCTTTGCCTGCTTTCATATTGCGCAAGGCGTCTTCCACTTCTTCTCTGAGTATTTCTGGTCCTTCTCCATTATCCTTAATATTTACTTCCGTTCGTTCATCATTGTAAAGATCCTTAATGTATTCTGTCCATCGTTCTCTTATGTTTTCTTGATCAATCGACAGTTCCCCTGCCTTTGATCTTAGACATCCATTTTTTTATTGCGTTTTTCTTATGTTAATTCCTCAATTTGTTTGTATATAGCTTTAGCATCTCCTTTTTGTTGCATTTCAATCTCTTTGCATCTCTCTTTTAGCCATGCTTCTTTTGCTTCATTGCATTTTACTACAATTTCTGTATTTAATCTCTTATAGTAAGTAAAGTAATGTACCCCCGTCACGCCAAGTGGCGTATAGGGAAATATGGTGTTAGTGACCCTACATTTTACAGACCTTCAGCACATGATTTTTGGGACAATGTGGTCGGTATTACGCCCGTGATGCTTTACTTTCCCAGAAAAAATCCGGTACCCATTTAAGGCTGGGTGAACCCTGAAGCCGTCGGTTGGGATCGAACCCTACCCCTTGTCCTTTGTAGTCTAGTTCACTAACCACTGAGCTATCGCGGCTCCCTTTAATCTCTTATACTCATCTTTATTTTCTTTATTTCTTCTTCTTATATCCATTAGCTGCAAAATGTCGTCTGTCATCCATTTCTTTCTTGAAATTGTCCTCACTGATGGTATGAACTCTTTTGATGTTTGTTGCATTGATTCTTTTAGCATTTCCCACTGTTCATCAATGCTTTATATCTTCTCTATTGCATTGTACCGGTTCTGAATTGGGATTTTATATTTGTCTTGCAGCTTCTTATCTGATTTTAGTAAATCTAAATTTAACTTGATGTTAACTGTGGCTCGTTTTGTTGTTTTTAATTTTACTCTGAGCTACTACTATATCTATCTATCTATCTATATATACATATAATGTGAAATGCATGAGACATATACTTGAAACATAGATTTCTCATGAAAGTTGAAGGACAGAGATGTGGTAGAAGTTATCTAGAGGTTGAAATAAGGCAGACACAGAAAGCGAACTCAGCTGTTGTTGCATTGAGATCAATAACAACAATAACAACAATAACAGTAACATATTTGTCGGCGCATCAATGAATACATAATGGGGAGAAAAACGGTCGACTCTGTTATATAAGTTTGATATCTCTGGGCCAAGAATCAGACACAACGACGAGCGTTTACCTGCACCACTTGCTCCACAACATCAGCCATGCTGTCCCTGATAGTTTGTCTTGTCATTTCTTTCTGCGCTTTGACAGTCCAGGGTGACACACAAGGTAAGAACATGGAGCTTTCAAACATGTTGACTGACACACGTAAGGACAAAGACATGGATGGCAGCGTTAACTGACTGATTGACAGAGGTACAGTCAAGTTAACTGATAGGCTGACTGAAGGGCGAACAATGTGGATTTGCTAATTTTCTAGCAAACAAACATATTGGGAAAAAAAAACTCATTTACAGACTGAAAACCAGATGGTCGAACAAGCTGACAGATTAAATTGTAACATACAGATGGTCGAACAAGATGACAAGATTAAGTTGCAACATACAGATGGTCGAACAAGATGACAGATTAAGTTGCAACATACAGATGGACGAACAAGCTGACAGATTAAGTTGCAACATACAGATGGACGAACAAGCTGACAGATTAAGTTGCAACATACAGATGGACGAACAAGATGACAGATTAATTTGTAACATACAGATGGACGAACAAGATGACAGATTAATTTGTAACATACAGATGGACGAAAAAGATGACAGATTAATTTGTAACATACAGATGGACGAACAAGATGACAAAATTAAATTGTAACATACAGATGGACGAACAAGATGACAGATTAATTTGTAACATACAGATGGTCGAACAAGATGACAGAATAAGTTGCAACATTCAGATGGACGAACACGCTGACAGATTAAGTTGCAACATACAGATGGACGAACAAGATGACAGATTAAGTTGCAACATACAGATGGTCGAACAAGCTGACAGATTAAGTTGCAACATACAGATGGACGAACAAGCTGACAGATTAAGTTGCAACATACAGATGGACGAACAAGATGACAGATTAAGTTGCAACATACAGATGGTCGAAAAAGCTGACAGATTAAGTTGCAACTTACAGATGGACGAACAAGATGACAGATTAATTTGTAACATACAGATGGACGAACAAGATGACAGATTAATTTGTAACATACAGATGGACGAACAAGATGACAAAATTAAATTGTAACATACAGATGGACGAACAAGATGACAGATTAATTTGTAACATACAGATGGACGAACAAGCTGACAGATTAAGTTGTTACATACAGATGGACGAACAAGATGACAGATTAAGTTGCAACATACAGATGGTCGAAAAAGCTGACAGATTAAGTTGCAACTTACAGATGGACGAACAAGCTGACAGAATAAGTTGCAACATACAGATGGTCGAACAAGCTGACAGATTAATTTGTAACATACAGATGGACGAACAAGATGACAGATTAATTTGTAACATACAGATGGACGAACAAGATGACAGATTAATTTGTAACATACAGATAGACGAACAAGATGACAGATTAAATTTCAACATACAAGTGGGCGAACAAGTTGACAAAATTAAATTGTAACATACATGTGGACGAGCAAGTTGGCAGATTAAATTGTAACATACATGTGGACGAACAAGTTGGCAGATTAAATTGTAACATACATGTGGACGAACAAGTTGGCAGATTAAATTGTAACATACATGTGGGTGAACAAGTTGACAGATTAAATTGTAACATACATGTGGACGAACAAGTTGGCAGATTAAATTGTAACATACATGTGGGCGAACAAGTTGGCAGATTAAATTGTAACATACATGTGGACGAACAAGTTGACAAAATTAAATTGTAACATACATGTGGACGAGCAAGTTGGCAGATTAAATTGTAACATACATGTGGACGAGCAAGTTGGCAGATTAAATTGTAACATACATGTGGACGAACAAGTTGACAAAATTAAATTGTAACATACATGTGGACGAGCAAGTTGGCAGATTAAATTGTAACATACACATGGACGAACAAGTTGGCAGATTAAATTGCAACATACATGTGGACGAACTAGCGCAACTGAGCAGTGTTTGATTTGATCGCACGCTTACCCTTGCAGATCTTATTGTGACATATGTACACTGAATGTACACTGCGTATACTCTGTATACATTATACTCGAGATACATTGTATCGCTTAGCTCTCTTAGCTTATAGGAAAGAAGCACAGAAATCAAATATGAAATACTACATGGGGCTGTGACTAGAACTAGCTGCTGGTTATAACATTCGTTTATAGTTAGTTCTAAACGTGCATTTCAATCTCAGTGAGTCAATGCTTGTTGTTTTTGCAACTTTTATCATCCTTCTTCTTTGTAATTCTCGAGATCGACGTCGTTTTATTCTCTTTTGTTTAAACATAAAAACGTGTTATGCTATTCTCTATTTTGGTCTCATGACCATGTGACGAACATACTCATACACATTCCTCCGTTTATTGTAGATGAGATTGTAGCTAGACAATCACCATTCCTCATAGACACATTATCTTTGGTTGTAGATGAGACTGTAGCTAGACCATCACCATTCCTCATAGACACATTACCTTTGGCTGTAGATGAGATTCTTGCTAGACCATCACCATTCCTCATAGACACATTACCTTTGGTTGTAGATGAGATTCTTGCTAGACCATCACCATTCCTCATAGACACATTACCTTTGGTTGTAGATGAGATTGTAGCTAGACCATCACCATTATTCTTACTTTAACCTTAGTCTTGAAATCATCCCTTTCCAATCAACTTGTTTATGCTCTTGAATCTTCTACATTATTTCTTCAATCTCTCTGCACTTGTTCTTGTACTCGTTCAGATGACGCGGTAGACACACAATTCTTGTTCTCGTCCTTTTAGGCTCTTCAATAATTGTCATTTTATGTTATTGTACTGTTTCTTTGATGTTATTGTACTGGTTCTTTGATGTTATTGTACTGTTTCTTTGATGTTATTGTACTGGTTCTTTGATGTTATTGTACTGGTTCTTTGATGTTATTGTACTGGTTCTTTGATGTTATTGTACTGTGTCTTTGATGTTGTCTGTCCACCTTACCCTGGGTCCGTCTCTTGCTCTTCGCCTCGTTAAATATGTGTCTTGTACGGTCAGAAATCACACGGCATTTTTTGGTCAAATCAATTGTGTGCTGCTTCTCTAATGTTTTTTTTTTATCTGGCACATTTCCTGTGAAATATTGCCATTATTGATGTAATCCCCTATCATTGAGGAGTTAAGTTGCGGGTCAAGGCATAGAAATGTATCAAAACGTGAAATTGCAAATAAAACCGACCATAAAGGAGAAATGTAAAAAAAATGTAGAAAATGGTCTGGTTACAGCTTTACTGGAGTAATGAACACACAACACAAGACGTTGCGGCTCATTAGGCGTCCAACGAACAATGAACACAAGACGTTGCGGCTCATTAGGCGTCCCACCAACAATGAACACAAGACGTTGCGGCTCATTAGGCATCCTACCAGCAATGAACACACGACGTTGCGGCTCATTAGGCGTCCCACCAACAATGAACACACGACGTTGCGGCTCATTAGGCGTGCCACCAACAATGAACACACGACGTTGCGGCTCATTAGGCGTCCCACTAACAATGAACAACACATACACAGGTGTGTAAGTAAATCAAATTAACAAGATACAACTACTAAAACTGCGGAAGACACAGAAATTCCCAAGAAATATAAAATTAGAAATAGATGTGCTATGAGTAGATAAACAGATGAGTGATAAGTACAGTACGATAGTACACAATAGATATAATGCTATTGAGAAAATATAGGACATCGAGGAGTAGTGGGAAATGCTCAAACAATCGATTCAACAAACATCAAAAGAAGTAATACCAGTGACTAAAAGAATCAACAAAAAGAAATGGATGACAGAAGAAATATTACAACTAATGGATGAAAGAAGAAAACATAAGAAAGAAGAACGGACATACAAAATATTGCACAAAGAGATACAAAACAAATGCAGAAAAGCTAAGGAAGGATGGTTAAAACATAAATGTGAAGAAATGGAAAAACAACAAAGGAAAGACTCAAAATGCATGCACAATCAGTTAAATGAATTAACAGGAAGAAAAGAAATCAAAGTTTCAGGATGTGCGAAATCAAAGGAAGGAAATATAATAATGGGACAGGAGAAGACAATGGAAAGATGGACATAATATATCAGTCAACTCTATGATGATGAAAGACCTGAGCTAAGCAATACAAACAAAGGCACATGCCAATCAATAATGCAGAGTGAAGTGGAGGGTTTAGCAATTTAACACTTGAAATGAGGCAAAGCTCCAGGTCCCGACAATATAACAATCGAAGAGGTAAATAACTCTAGAGGCAAAACTAGCACTATACAACACAATCTTCATCTCCAACGTTGTGCTACCAATGCCAAACCTGGACCCTACAACACAATCTTCATCCCAACGTTGTGCTACCAATGCCAGACCTGGACCCTACAACACAATCTTCATCTCCAACGTTGTGCTACCAATGCCAGACCTGGACCCTAGATGAAAGAACAATACACAAATTAACCTCTACTGAGATGGACTGCGTTAGACGAATGACAGGAAAAGAAGACTGAGAAATACGATCAGAAATGAAGAACTGAGAAAAAAAGCTAGGAATTGACACCGCCATAGAATATATAAGGAAACAACAGATAAAATGGTTTGGTCACATGACAAGGCAGAAGGATGGAAAAAACACACACAACACAACGAGCCTTCAACAAACGTTGAGAGAATAATCAGACCCAATGGTCGACCACGAAAAAGATGGATGGATGGAATATTAGAAGCACTAGGAAACATAACAGCAGCAGAGGCGAACAGAAGAGCAAAAGATCGCAAATTATATCTCCCCTCGACGCTGAAAGGCAAATGATCAAAGAAAGAATAGACGAAGAAGAAGATAATGTAAATGGATTAGGAGAGCTGGGAGTACAAGTCATAACAAAATTACTTAATGACATATATAACACTGGACACATACCCGAAGATCTACTAAAATCTGTCTTTGTAGCCATACCGAAGAAGTCAGGAGCCACTGATAGTGCGGACCATCACACTAGTAGTGGCTCTCTAGTAGTTGAGTCTCATGAGCCATGTGACGAAATTATTACTATGAATCATCATGAGACTAAGATATCAAAACAAAATCATATTATGACATCAGAATGAAAGGACTCAACATGAATGATGTTAAAGTGTACCTTATTTTACTGGCTGGCGTAAACGAGTTATTGAATGACGTCACGTGGCGGCAAGTATTTGTATACGTCAGCTAAATACGTTGGACATCTCATTGCGCATGTCTACGCCATTGCGTGCACGGTTTCAGATTTGACAACCAATATGGCCACATTCGAGGCCTTATATAACGGTAACTATGACAACGAGGCCCAGTACCTGGCAGATCCAACATCACATGACTACACTCAACTGACGGTTGTGCCTGTCAAACTTCCTGCCATACCTGAGGTGAGTCTCTGGAACTAATCGGCTAAATGTCCGTTTGTGGGTAACTGTATGTCCTTTTGCGGTTAACTGAAAGTCCGTTTGTGGGTATCTGAATGTCCGTTTGTGTGGATGTCAGGAAGTAGCGGCTGCGTCAGTCTGACAGGGCCGTATCAATGCTTTTTGTTGAATTATTCAGTGCGAGATCCAGCCATTGTGTATGGCCCAGTTCCGTGAGTATCTCTTGAGTGTATTTTGGTGAGTAAACTTTTCTTTCTGTGTGGTGTGAGTGAATTAATATCTTTGAAATGATCTACTGCAAATTTCAGTGTGCTTGTGTGTGTGTGTGTGTGATGTGAGTGTGTGTGTGTGATGTGAGTGAATTAATATCTTTGAAATGATCTACTGCAAATTTCAGTGTGCTTGTGTGTGTGTGTGTGTGAGCGCGCGCGCGCGTGTGTGTGATGTGAGTGATTATCTTTATGTGATAAGTGTCTTTGTTTTTGTCTTTCAAGCACGAATATGTGTATTCAGTAAAATAAGATATTTATGTGAACGATGGTTTGGAGTGTTATATGTCATCTATCTGATATGTTTCTCTTTGTCTACATACTATAGTCCGTTCAGAAATTCATAATCACACCTGAATTAGTTTTGCGTGATAACCGCTTGTTATTTTGGTTTCAACTTTTGCATGCAATCTTAGAATATTGATTACGCAAAGATTTTGGTATTTTTTATTCCACAAACAACAGATTTTGCACATCAGCGAACTCCTTTGATCTTTTATGACGATATCACACAAGTTGATTCAAATTTTAGAGTTTACAGTAATCATGTTAAATTCTCCAGTTTACTGCAATTCTTGTCAGAGGCGTATCTACATAGTGCTTAATTGTGGGTGTTGTTCATTATGTGTATTTGCAAACATGAATTCAATTGGTTACAATTAGTCTTGTCCTTCGGTCACCATTAGACCCCAGGACGTCCTAACTGCAGCTGGAATTGAATTCATCTTAATTTTAATCATTCCGAATCTGACGATTCCAAGAGGTTGATAATCATTACTGGCTGGACAAATAGTAATCCATCTCGTTTCCAGTACTCATCTTCCACCCGCAGCACATGTTCAACACACTTCTTCCAAAATGGAATGTCTATTTTTGAGAGAGACTCGCGTGTCAGAACTTCAACATCACACATTTTAAACGTCCTGTTCTGTTCTGCAACTTGTCCTTTGACGTGACCCCAGACAAGTTCGATTAGATTAAGGTGCGCATGATTTGCAGGGAGTTGAAGAGATGTGTGACCGTATTTCTCAATGTTTTTGTCAACATGGTACATCTTTTTCTTATTCGTATTTTTCACAAGTTGTAACAATTCGGGTTTTAAACATATGTCGTCAAATTTGATATTTTCATTCGCAAGCCATGTCCTAATTTGCTCTTTTGTATTTGATGCAGTAGGCACTTTGTCTTCCTCTGATACGACATTGTAGTATGATGCATTATCCATGACTATGCATGAAGGTCTCTCCAGGATTGGTAAAAGATCGTTCTCCAACCAGTGCCTGAAAATGTTTCCATTCATTTCAGTATGGTAATCCCTACCGTCGGTAATTTTTGATTGGAAAATAAGTCCCGCATCATGGACTAGGCCGTTTTCAGTGATTCCAGCTTGCGTTAATATAATGCGCTGGCCTTTGCTGCTCGGAATTGTTCTTTTGAGTTTACCATTTACTGACTGCCATTCTTTAGCATAGGTGTGGTGTGCGTTGACCCATGATTCGTCCAAATATACAATATCATACCGTTCACTCCGCCGCTCGCGGAACTGTCTCAGGTATTTGCTTCGAGCAATGACCAAGTGTGGTTTTTCACAAATAATATTGCTGCCCCCAACAGTTTTTCTGAAAGTGAAGCCGGCTCCTTTTCCTTCCTTGATTGACATGAGTGCACTCTGAGTCTTGTTTAATCCAACGAGAAAATTACGATCTATTAAGACCAAGCGCGAGTTGCGTTCGTCTCTCTGTGTCATGAATATCACAATATAAATGCCCCATCTTGGATTCCCTAAGGAAGTGCTGATATAGTAAAACAGTAACCTTTTGCATAGTTATAAATTTGCATTTCAAACTCAGTGTAATTTAGATATAAATGTTGGTATTTAAAGTCAACAAATTGTCTACTGAGTCTTCACAAAATTAATAAAGATACGCCTTCCATTCGGTAATTAATGTCAAGGCCGTGGTGCGTCATGTCGTTCAATAACAATTCAGTTTTGTGCACGGGATTTTCCTGAAGTTAGTGTTTCTGCAATAGCCAAACTATTTTACGTGAACGACCGCACCAAATTAATGTATATATCCTAAAATCGCAAAGCTAATTCAGATGTGATTATGAATTTCTGAACGGACTATAAATGTGTCGTCTGGTCTAATGTCTCTCTTTGATTATATCTGTGTCGGAGAGTATGTCTGCCATGTGTGGTTGTTTTTTTTAAGTAAACACTAACTGCAGCATAATGCAATACAAATGACTTTATTGAACAACGAACATGTAATAACTGAAATTATAGAATGTATGAAAGAACAAAAGTCATTGCTGCAATCAAGAATATGACATTACGATATGTGATATTATAATGTATATGAAAGTTCAACATTGGTATATAAGCTGATAAAATTATAGGTATTTGTATGTGAAATTAAAATAACTGATATTAGCAGTTATGTGAAATTGCAATAACTGGTATTATCAGTTATGTGAAATTACAATAACTGTTATTATCAGTTATGTGAAATTACAATAACTGGTTTCATCAGTTATGTGAAATTACAATAAAGGGTATTATCAGTTATGTGAAATTACAATAACTGTTATTATCAGTTATGTGAAATTACAATAACTAGTTTCATCAGTTATGTGAAATTACAATAAATTGTATTATCAGTTATGTGAAATTACAATAACTGGTTTCATCAGTTATGTGAAATTACAATAAATGGTATTATCAGTTATGTGAAATTACAATAAATGGTATTATCAGTTATGTGAAATTACAATAACTGGTATTATCAGTTATGTGAAATTACAATAACTGGTATTATCAGTTATGTGAAATTACAATAACTGGTATTATCAGTTATGTGAAATTACAATAACTGGTATTATATTATCAGTTATGTGGAAGTAGGGAACAGGTAAATAATTACCGTTTCTCCTAGTACAGACGTGATATAGTTCAAAAGAATCAAGCCGTTACTAATAGGCTTCAATATCAAAGGCAGTTAAACATACAACAATCGGTACAACGACGTTCACAAACCTTGCACTGAGTATGAGAACGAGGTAGGCCATTTCAGCAAACAGCTCCCCGTTGCCACGGAAAGAAAATAACGACTTCATAAGATGGCGTTAGATCTTTCTGTCCACAAATAAAGAAGTAGTGTCCATATGCGGCTGTCCTTTGTTGTGTCTCCAGTAAGAATCACTGCGCTACAATCGTATATTAAGTAAACACGTATAACATAACTATAACACAACTATAACACAACTATAACGCAGCTATAAAAGATATTAATTAACAGCAAACGTGTGTTTCTTTCATAACTTATGATGTATATAACTAAGATATTATGATGTCATTATATTTATGTTAATTTAGGACAATAATTGAAGGAAATATTTTATATAGCGCAAATTGACAGGTTAAAGATCAGCCTAAAAGTTCGGCTGTACGTCTTGGCATCTTCAGGTTTGGAATCCCCCGCCCGCTGCAAGGGACACATCCCTGTTTATCATCGGTTTCAATCTGGAACCATTCTCTCAGTTCTACTTTCGCTCTAACTCCACGAGAAAAGTCATCGTACTGATCCTTGATGATGATGCTGATGTTAGTTTGCTATTGTATATCCTCTCATAATATTCTACAATAGGGTTCTATGTTTGCTACATATTGTTGTAGCGGACACAAACACATTGATTGCTTTATCACGTCTTCCCTTCTGTAGCGGCCTGTGCTGTTTAATGAGTGGGCCGTCAACGGAGAAGTTTTCAACCTGCAGCTTTGTGAATTGTTTGAAGACAGCAAACAAGTGATACACATGATTTTACACAACTTCACGTCCATTCATGAATACAGGTGTGTTATCATCTATATGTGTGTATCTGTTTCTCAACTTGCCACACTTTTGTTCAGATTTACGTGTAGGTTGTTATATTTTTTAAATTCATATATAATGTTGACTCGACAAAATCTTATTTCACTTTATTTATTTTAGTTACTCTCTTGGTTTGTCCGAGCATCCACCATTCTTGAGGAGAAATCCTGTCCACATATTTCTGTGTCAGAGCTGACAATGGCGTCACAGACGACAGCACATGGTTTCTTCAGGCTGTACTTGAGGCTATACTTGAGGCTGTACTTGAGGCTATACTTGAGGCTGTACTTGAGGCTGTACTTGAGGCTGTACTTGAGGCTATACTTGAGGCTGTACTTGAGGCAATACTTGAGGCTGTACTTGAGGCTATACTTGAGGCTGTACTTGAGGCTGTACTTGAGGCTGTACTTGAGGCTGTACTTGAGATGGGCTAAATTCTTTAATAGAGAAGTCACCAGATTAAAGTAATTCCATCTAAAGATTTCTAATCTCAGGAAGTGACTTGGATGGACATTGCAAGTGATTTGGACATGACTCAATGGAGAAAGTTGTCAATCACACGTGATCAATGTTTAGTTAAAGGATCAGGTGACGTCAGAAATAATTAGACCGATACCGCTATGGTCTCTGCAAAATAAAAACAAAATGTGACTCGTCAAATACCAGGGATAGAACACCATTGATGTTCTTATAGCAGCAGCAGGGGCAGACAATATGTCAGGGGAAGTAATCAAGATGTACCAGATAATTCATTCTGCAAAATAGTTGTCATCGTTTGATCCCATAAAAAAATTAACCATCTATCTATTGACCTTTAAAGCCGTAGCTGGCCCATAGGGCATAGACCCAGGTACACTTTCTCTTATCTAACTTTTTATTGCAACAGTTTTCAATCCTTATAAAGATCTTTATCAGATCTCGCCATTTCTCTCTGTTCTGGTCACGCAGCTCTATCTCATTGAGGGAGCCGATTCCTGCTGCTCTTGTCTCTCTCATCAATATTGTTCTCAGTTTCTCTCAGGGTCGGCCTCTTTTCTTCTTACCTGTTGTTTCCCATATGAAGGCTTGCTTTGCTATTCGGTTATTATCTCTTCTCATCACATGTCCAACATATGACCATCGTCTTTTCTTTATTACTGAAGATATTAGTGGTTGATTGGCGATTTCTCTAATTTCCTCGTTTGTTTTGAATTCGTTCCACGCTATACCAAGTATTTTCCTCAGACATTTATTTTCGAATGCGTTCAACTTTGTTTCTATATCTCTTGTTGTTTTCCAGCTTTCACACACACATACGTAAGGGTTGATAGTACATTTGATTTGAATAGTTTAAGTTTTGTGTTTGTGCTGATAAGTTTTGATTTCCACAATTTTTCAAGGCTTCTGAAAGACATTGCTGCTTTAGCTATTCTGATTCTAATTTCTTTGCTTGTATCCCCTTCTCGATCAATGTGACTTCCAAGACAGACAAAGGGATCGATCTCTTCCACTGGTTTGTTTTCCATGTACTCGTATATTATGTCATCTATTGGAATGAAGCTTTTTCATGACTTTAGTCTTTTCATGATTGATCTCAAGCCCAATTTTGCTGACTATCGATGATAGTTCATGTTCATCTGTGTTATCCTGCATCGACTGCTGATGAAATTAAAATGAACACTTAACTGAAATATGTTTTTTTTTTAAATGACTCGTTGATATAAAAATAACAGCTTTGACCTTATTAATTATTCACGTGACCTTTATGTTTCCACTGTTGTCATTCAGAAAACCTGGAAGCTACAAAATTGAGTATCTCTCCAAGGTTAAACCAGAAGACATCACAACTCTGCCCGGCTGTGAGGCAGAATATGAACGTGTCGGTGATATCATGTTCTATGGCACCTGGGCTGCCTGTAGGCATTACTTCAATGGGGTAATTCATGACATTATTTAACATTTTGGTGGTTTAACTAATCTCGTCTTGATAACGACCAGGGACACCTCTGACATCCTGGACTAGAATAACAATCTCCTCTACATATCTACTTTCACAGCGGTTCTGTGTAAGTCTCAGTTAGAATGTTGGATGTACGGATGTATGGATACATGGATACATGGATACATTCATGAATATGTCTGCGCATTTTGAGTTATGTTGTGGTTGGAATCAGTCAGCTGATGTAAAATTTGATGTGCAGATTAATCGACGGATGCTATTGATTGTTATTTAAGTTGATTGCTTGAATGAACGAAAGAAGGAACGAACGAATATAAGAACCAGCAAATGAATGAACGATGGATCAATGGTAACTTGGCAATTTGTTATGTGTCCATTCAGGTGTGATGATTTGAAAATGGAAAGGTCACACACACAAACGTGAATGCTCTAACATGAAACATTAAAATGATATTATTTAGAATCAAGTTGCTGACGACATCATTGTGGTAGCCCAAACTAGCAATCAACACACACCCCCACAGTAGTTGTGTAACAAACATTGATTCGCTCGCTATAAGCATAGGTAGATCATAGATGCACTTGTTATAAGCATAAGTAGATCATAAATGCGCTTGTTATAAGAGCATAAGTAGATCATAGATGCACTTGTTATAAGAGCATAAGTAGATCATAGGTTTACTTGTCATAAGCATAAGTAGATCATAGGTTTACTTGTCATAAGCATAAGTAGATCATAGATTTACTTGTCATAAGCATAAGTAGATCATAGATTTACTTGTCATAAGCATAAGTAGATCATAGATTTACTTGTCATAAGCATAAGTAGATCATAGATGCACTTGTTACAAGCATAAGTATATCATAGATTTACTTGTTATAAGCATAAGTAGATCATAGATGCACTTGTTATAAGCATAAGTAGATCATAGATTTACTTGTTATAAGCATAAGTAGATCATAGATGCACTTGTCATAAGCATAAGTAGATCATAGATGCACTTGTTATAAGCATAAGTAGATCATAGATTTACTTGTTATAAGCATAAGTAGATCATAGATGCACTTGTTATAAGCATAAGTAGATCATAGATTTACTTGTTATAAGCATAAGTAGATCATTGATGCACTTGTCATAAGCATAAGTAGATCATAGATGCACTTGTTATAAGCATAAGTAGATCATAGATGCACTTGATATAAGCATAAGTAGATCATAGATTTACTTGTCGTAAGCATAAGTAGATCATGGATTCACATCCTTTAAGCATAAATGGATAATTGTTCAGTCATCTCTAAATATGAGCTCGATAAAGAGAAACTTGACCACTTCACACACTAGCAGACAAGAGGTCTGTTGATGAGAAGAAGCAGCATGTTTTGACTGACCACCACATGAACTGTTGCAGGTAGTGGTTTAGCGATAGAAGATGTCCCATTGATAATGCGTGAGAAAATAGATGGGTAGGAAAGGTCGCTACCACCAAAACACGGCGTACTTACGCTCATTTACCGCATTTGTAGAGGAGAACAATGAAGAGGGTTAGTCGCCAAGAGAAGAGCGAGATAGAATGTCAGAGAAACCAACAATAATGTTAGTTTGTAAACAATGAAAAATAAACAATATTGTTGTATTGAGGAACAAAGTCAACCAAAATTATTGTTGTATTCAGAAGTGAAAGAAAACCAACAATATTGTTGTATTTGGATAAAAGAAGAAACTAACCCAACAATATTGAAGTCTGATGATGAAATGATTAAATAATGAACAACGAAGGTTAGAACCAAGTTTGTTAATGATGTTTCGTAACTTGTATGTTAATTGTCCATGTTACTGTTACTATAACGATGACAACAACTTTGTTAATGATGCTTCCTATAATAATTATCTTTGTTACTCTTCCTATGAAGATGACAACACCTTTGTTAATGATGTTTCCTAACTTCTATGATCATTGTCCATGTTACTGTTCTTATAACGATGACAACACCTTTGTTAATGATGTTTTCTAACTTCTACGTTAATGGTCCATATCACTATTACTATAACGATGACAACACCTTAGTTAACGATGTTTTCTAACTTCTATGTTAATGTTACTGTTGCGATAACGGTGACTACATCTTGTTAATGATGTTTCCTAACTTCTATGTTAATTGTCCACTTACTGTTCCTATAACGTCGACAACACCTTTGTTAATGATGTTTAGTATGATCAGTGTCCATGTTACTGTTACTATAACGATGGCAACACCTATGTTAACGATGTTTCCTAACTTTTGTGGTCATTGTCCATGTTACTGTTCCTATAACGATGAAAACACCTTTGTTAATGATGTTTCCTAACTTCTATGATCATTGTCCATGTTACTGTTACTATAAATATGACTCCACCTTTGTGAACGATGTTCCATAACTTTTATGATCATTGTCCATGTTACTGTTCCTATAAAGATGACAACACCTTTGTTAATGATGTTTTCTAACTTCTATGTTAATTGTCCACGTTACTGTTCCTTTAAAGACGACAACACCTTTGTTAATGATGTTTTCTAAAGTCTATGTTAATTGTCAATGTTACTGTTCCTATAACGATGACAACACCTTTGTTAATGATGTTTCATATGATCATTGTCCATGTTACTTTTCCTATAAAATTAACAACACCTTTGTTAATGATGTTTCCTATGATCATTGTCCATGTTACTGTTCCTATAAAGATGACAACACCTTTGTTAATGATGTTTTCTAACTTCTATGTTAATTGTCTATGTTACTGTTCCTTTAAAGATGACAACATCTTTGTTAATGATGTTTCCTAAAGTCTATGTTAATTGTCCATGTTACTGTTCCTATAACGATGATAACACCTTTGTTAATGATGTTTCCTATGATCATTGTCCATGTTACTGTTCCAATAAAGGTGACAACACCTTTGTTAATGATGTTTCCTAAAGTCTATGTTAATTGTCTATGTTACTGTTCCTATAACGATGACAACACATTTGTTAATGATGTTTCCTAGGATCATTGTCAATGTTACTTTTCTTATAAAATTAACAACACCTTTGTTAATGATGTATCCTATGATCATTGTCCGTGTTACTGTTACTATAAAGATGACAACAACTTTGTTAATGATGTTTCCTAACTTCTATGTAAATTGTTCATGTTACTGTTCCTATAAAGATGACAACACCTTTGTTAATGATTTTTCCTATGCTAATTGTCCATGTTACTGTTCCTTTAAATATGACAACACCTTTGTTAATGATGTTTCCTAACTTCTATGATCATTATCCATGTTACTTTTCTTTTAAAATTAACAACATCTTTGTTAATGATGTATCCTATGATCATTGCCCATGTTACTGTTACTATAAAGATGACAACATCTTTGTTATTGATTTTCCTATGATCATTGTCCATGTTACTTTTCCTATAAAGATGACAACAACTTTGTTAATGATGTTTCCTAACTTCTATGTAAATTGTTCATGTTACTGTTCCTATAAAGATGACAACACCTTTGTTAATGATTTTCCTATGATCAATGTCCATGTTACTGTTCCTTTAAATATGACAACACCTTTGTTAATGTTTCCTAACTTCTATGATCATTGTCCATGTTACTGTTCCTATAAAGATGACAACACTTTTGTTAATGATGTTTCCTATGATCATTATCCATGTTACTGTTCCTATAAAGATGACAACACCTTTGTTAATGATGTTTCCTATAATCATTATCTAGAAGCCAGCCTTGTACTCATCGGTATTCACTTGTAGCAACGTCACCGTTGTCATACCGACGGCTGCTACAGAAATGTCAGCTCGTGTACCCTACAATCTGGCCCTCAAGGGAGACAAGTAATCATTCTATTTATTTGATCACTGCTGTGTCGTATCGTCATCATCATCATCATCATCGCTGACAAGTAACTGTTCTTAGGGGAACAAACAGTGCAGCAAGTCATCTCTGGCTGCTTTCATTTACTTCTTATACCACTTTCTTTCGTTTAATGGATTCTTGTTTTTATTTACTCTTTTCTTTAACGTCATCTCTCATCTCAGTTTGTTGTAATCTTTCTCCCAGCAGCTTAGATAGTGACGACGTTTGACATTGAAGATTGTTAAAAAGCGTGAATCATCAAATGCCATATTTAATGTTTGTTCGTTTGATCAACTTTGCCCTGCCGCTTGTCTCACATCAGAAATAGCATCTTATTTTCAGGAGGCATCTGCTCGCCATCTGCTCGCCATCTGCTCGCCATCTGTTCGCCATCTGTTCGCCATCTGTTACCTATATGTTAGATAGCTTTAAGTCGTCTGTTAGACACGTTAGCCATCTATTCGCCATCTGTTAGCCATTTTTTCGCCATCTGTTAATTAATCTTTTCGCCATCTGTTAATTCATCTTTTCGCCATCTGTTAAGTCATCTTTTCGCCATCTGTTAAGTCATCTTTTCGCCATCTGTAAGTTTGTTCGCCATCTGTGTAAAAACAAAACATCTTAACGGCACCAACCCATTACTGGGGTCAGTAGGATGAACGTTTAGGAGCAGGTGAATAAAGGCCGCATGTCCTGAGCAGTCACCATTTGCCACGAGATGTTCGGTCTGAGTTTTCACAATATTTTTCCCCGATATCCAAATAGGTTGACACTACCGGTTTCGAACCCACCTGATTTGGAGCACGACGAATTGTCGATTCTACCACCAGCTCACCGTGTACATGACTTCTGTGTCATCAAAATACGATATGGCTCAAATACGATGTTTTGGTCTTTGGGATAGAAGAAAAATAAAGAAATTAAGGCTTAGGTCTACACAGCAACGATAACAACAAAAGCAAACAAAATTAGGTTTAGCTCTACAAGTTAAAGATAATACAAAATTTGGAAAAAAATGAATGAAGGTTTAAACACTTTTTTAGAATTAGAAATGTTGGTTTATTTATCCTTAGATTATGCTTGCTTTGTGCTTGCTTTGTGCTTGCTTTGTACTTGCTTTGTGCTTGCTTTGTAGGTATCATTTGTATCCTTCTACTGTTACAGTCCTAACGTTGGCGTCTCCGAGTTAAGAAGTGTGGTATGGAGTTGTAACAAAGTGAATTGTGACATAGAACACCAACTGTGGAACTGTCACAAAGAACACGAACTATGCTTCAATATAGTGAACTGTGACATAGAACATCAACTGTTCTACTATATGTAGAAAGAACATATTGATACACAACTAAGGTCAACATAAAACAGAAACATAAATTAATCCACCGAAACGAACATAAAAACTATGTTTTATTTCGTCACAGGTACGATATCCCCGACACCCCTAAAGGTTTCGTCAATCCTTGCACTAAAACAGGATGAGAGAACTGCTTCAACACCGCACAGTTTCAACAACCATCATTTACTAACTTCTGTCTTACAACCTGAAACTGTGTTTCGCTCACAATTACATCAGAGTTACTCACAAATACATTCATGGTGGTAAACGTCCCTCGCAATTACATCCATGCTGCAACATGTCCCTCACAATAACATTTACTTCCCTCACAATAAGGCCCCAGTAACACACGGGAAACACACATGCTGATTATAGTATATAATTAAATCCTAAGAAAGAAAAAGGGCACCCAAATTATTGTTGACCTGAAAGTTAACCTGTCAACTCTCAGTGTCTGGACTCTTGCATGTCAGGTAAATTTTCCTAACGAAGCTTAAAGCCTTTAATCTCTCTCCACGCATGCCCATAATTCAATTTCAGCATCTATTCAGACAATTATTGTTACTGTAGCTAAAAATAGTAGCTGCTTACTGTAAGTGTTTCACTGATATTGTTTAGGTTATGTTTATGCTTGATTACACCGTTGTTGGATTTGCTTGACGCAAGTTATTTACATGTTACTCATTAATGTGAACTGCTTCATGAGATTGAGAGAGATTGAGTGTGAGAGCGAGAATGAGATTGGGAGAGAGTGAGAGTGAAAGTGTGAGAGAGATTGAGAGTGAGAGAGAGTGATAGTGAGAGTGAGAGAGATTTAGAGTGAGAGAGAGTGAGAGTGATAATGAGAAAGAGAGTGAGATTGAGAGAGAGAGTGAGAGTGAGTGAGAGAGTGAGAAAGAGTGAGAGTGAGAGCGATAGAGAGAGTGAGAGTGAAAGTGAGAGTGAGAGTGAAAATGGAGAGTGAGAGAGAGTGAGAGAGAGTGAGAGTGAGAGATAGAGTGAGAGTGAGAGTGAGAGCGAGAGTGGAAGTGAGAGAGAGTGAGAGTGGAAGTGAGAGAGAGTGAGAGTGAGAGATAGAGTAAGAGTGAGAGTTAGAGTGAGAAAGAGAGTGAGAGTGATTGAGAGAGTGAGAGTGAGTGTGAGAGAGAGTGAGAGAGAGTGAGAGTGAAAAAGAGTGAGAGTGAGAGAGAGTGAGTGACATTGAAAGAAAGGGAGAGTGAGAGAGAGTGAGAGTGAGAGAGAGAGTGAGAGAGAGTTAGAGATAGAGAGTGAGGGCGATAGAGAGAGTGAGAGTGAAAGTGAAAGTAAGAGAGAGTGAGAGTGAGAGTGTGAGAGAGAGTGAGAGAGAGTGAGAGAGAGAGTGAGAGAGAGTGAGAGTGAGAGAGAGTCAGAGTGAGAGAGAGAGTGAGAGAGAGATTGAGATTGAGAGTGAAAGTGAAAGTGAGAGAGAGTGAGAGAGAGAGTGAGTGAGAATGAGAGTGAGAGTGAGAGACAGAGTGAGAGTGAGAGAGAGTGAGAGTGAGTGTGATAGAGAAAGTGAGAGTGAGAGAGTGTGAGAGTGAAAGAGAGAGTGAGAGTGAAAGAGAGAGTAAGAGTGAGATTGAGAGGGTGAGAGTGAGAGAGAGTGAGAGTGAGAGATAGTGAGAGTGAGAGAGATTGTGAGAGTGAGAGTGAGAGAGAGAGGGAGAGTGAGAGAGAGAGTGTGAGAGAGAATGATAGTGAAAGAGAGTGAGAATGAAAGAGAGTGAGAGTGAGAGAGAGAGAGTGAGCGAGAGAGTGAGAGTTTGAGTGAGAGAGAGTGTGAGAGGGAGTGAGAGAGAGAGTGAGAGTGAAAGAGCGTGAAAGTGAGAGAGTGAGAGTGAGAGAGAGTGAGAGTGAGAGAGTGAGAAAGAGTGAGAGTGAGAGCGATAGAGAGAGTGAGAGTGAAAGTGAGAGAGAGTGAGAATGAGAGAGAGAGTAAGAGTGAGAGAGAGAGAGAAAGAGAGTGAGAGAGAGAGTGAGAGTGAGCGTTAGAGTGAGAGTGAAAATGGAGAGTGAGAGAGAGTGAGAGTGAGAGATAGAGTGAGAGTGAGAGTGAGAGCAAGAGTGGAAGTGAGAGAGAGTGAGAGTGAGAGATAGAGTGAGAGTGAGAGTTAGAATGAGAAAGAGAGTGAGAACGAGAGTGGAAGTGAGAGAGAGTGAAACTGAGGGAAAGAGAGAGAGAGAGAGTAAAACATAGTGGGGGAAGGAGAGTGAGAGAGAGATTGAGAGTGAGTGTGAGAGAAGTGAGTGTGAGAGAGAGAGAGTGAGAGAGAGTGAGGGTGAGAGAGAGTCAGAGTGAGAGAAAGAGTGAGAGAGAGAGTGAGATTGAGAGAGAGAGTGAGAGTGAGAGAGAGTGAGAGTGAGAGTGAAAGTGAGAGAGAGATTGAGAGTGAAACAGAGTGAGATTGAGAGAGATTGAGTGTGAGAGCGAGAATGAGATTGGGAGAGAGTGAGAGTGAAAGTGTGAGAGAGATTGAGAGTGAGAGAGAGTGATAGTGAGAGTGAGAGAGATTTAGAGTGAGAGAGAGTGAGAGTGATAATGAGAAAGAGAGTGAGATTGAGTGAGAGAGTGAGAGTGAGAGAGAGTGAGAGTGAGAGAAAGAGTGAG